>CM037873.1:3582774-4182774 GCA_021292105.1 Anadara kagoshimensis
GGTGTAGTCTTTCTATATACAAATGAAGACATAAATTCCACAACTGTACCACACTAACCAAGTTTAATTTTCCACTTTGAAATGTGTTATTGATATGCCTCTAAAAAACACATAAGAAAATCAAAAATAAATAAATAAATAAATATGGTTTTTGTGCTCATTATTAAAAATCGTCTAAAAGTGTTGAATTATTTGGCCTTAAAATTGCCATGCAAACAGTCTAACAAGTTTCTGTTATCATGGCAATAATAATTTTTTATATTTTTACCATGCATGTAACATGTAAAAATAATTCAAATAAAATCATGAAATATACTGTCAACAAACTTTTATTTGCAAATATTAACCTTCGTGAATCTCTTGCCAAAACCATTTCGCGACTATTAACTTTCAAAATATTGACAAGCTGAATATTGGTATAAATAATACCATTTTCAAAAATCTGTGCATTTCGATTAATTTTTCCTCACAAAACATGCGGAAATTAATAGCAAGCACATAACAGTTGGTTTACAGTAACCATTAGTTGTTTTGAATTGTAATTGGTATTACTGTGATAATATATTTACCCTTCTTATTTCTTCTTCACATTCTCGTAACAACAAATCAGGAACCTTGATATTAATTTCTCCTGCATCTATTTTATGTTGATTTAAAGTTCTATCTAAAATTGACTCAATAACTTCCCGCTCTGATTCTTCATGTTTATAAAATTCATTCAGTTGATTCCACATTTCACGAACCTACAATTACAAGAGAATGCATCATTTCTCCCATCCTTGTAACAGATGAAAAGCACTTGCTCTATATTAATACATCAATTTGACACGTATTATGATAATGTTATCATTCATATACAAGCAATTTTTCAGGGCATTTTGGGAAAAGGGACCCTGGGAGTTAAAAATAAAATCTTACACTAAATATTCAAATTTTTTGTAATTAATACACTCCAAGCTGATCAATGTTTTGTTTTTGTTTAATGGTTTTACCTGCTGTACTCTTTGAGATCTCCTTGTTGCTTGTGGATCAAAATCATATTCTGGCATTACTGACTTTGTCCGCTTTACCATTGGGCTAAAACAAAGTGGTAAATAATTATGAATCTACACTACATATCGATCAGGTCAAAGATCAAATGTAAATCTATTAATATACTACTACACAACAATAAATAATACCTTTTACCAAATAATTTAAGACTTTCAGAGAACCAGCTATATAAATCATCTTATTTGAATATTCCTATCAAATGAAAACTGTTTTGAAAAAAACTTCTTGCATATGTTAATTGGCTTAACAACTACTCTCTATATGCCAAATTAGAATCACATCTGTTAAAAATTAAACCTGTATTGTTCATTTATCACATTTTAATATGACTTTCTCATGATTTTAATACTTTAATCTGCTTCAACTTTGGTTCAACTTGGTTCAAATTGGTCAAGTAGATTCAGAGGAGAAGAGTAAAAAATACACATGTTTAATGATGTATGTCAAAATTTTGCAAATATATGTGCAATAGCCAGCTGAGCTTATGGCATGGCAAAACAGGTACATGTACCAAAACACAATCTTTAATCAAAATGTGATATTAGGGTTAGCTCATACCTTCCTCGTGCCATTCCTCTCTCTGAGGCTAAATGCAGTTCTGATCTTAAGCTGTGATCTAGTTCTCGCATTTCTTTTGTCAAACGTCTATGATCTCTAACAAGTTCACTGAAAAAACAAAAACATTCTTATTAGCACGATATTACAAATTATCTTACTTCAAGCAGCCATTCCGGAACTTTGAACATTGATACATGAACAAGTTTTCAAGATCAAGGGTCAATCTAACTACATATTCATGCAGTGTATGGGTTTGTGTGGGTGCATCTTATTTGCTTAAAAAAAATTCATGGGGAAACTTAAACTGCTTAAAAATAAATTATTTTTTAATTCATTTTATTCTGATTTAAATCAATCAAATGAAATAACCTTATTTGAATACAATGGTGATACAAATCAAGGCTTGAAAATTGAATTGGTCCAAGGTCTTACATCACAGTGTTTCCACTTGATTTAAAATTTTGTGCTACAAACTAGAACTACTTGTGCAATGGGCCAATTTACTTTGTGCAAATTCTAAATTCAAAAGAAATATAAAAAAAGGTAAAACTACCCTTTTTCCTGGACCAGTGGATTTTTGGAAAAGCAGGTTCCAATAGTTCTTGGACAGGAACCAAGATAAAATAGATTTTCAGGCACAACCAATACAAATAGAATGTACTTACTTGGCATATTCCTTCCATTCTCTATTCAGTAAAATATTAGTTTGTGCTTCTTCAAGAAACTTTTTTGTATTCCGGGAAATGCCAAATTTTAAACTTTTTGCCATAACATCTCCAAAATCCCCATTCTGCCTTGTCAAAATTGAACGACGTAAATAATCTCGTTTTTTCATTTCTGAAATAAAACAATAAATGTATTCTACTGTAAAATACATATTTTGTGTGCTTTCATTATATTTATTCACATAAAAAAATCTTTTTTATTAGAGCATTCTCGAGAGACAAATACCTCTTTCCCATCCCCAAACCACATGGTTACAGGTATCGAACTAAGGTCTGACTTATGACCTTGAACTTTGACCTACACACCTAAATCTGATATGCAACACATCAACTTACATTTCTATGCATTTGTTCTAAGTTTGATCAAAATTCATCCACAGATTTTTTCACATTGAGAATACAATGTAATTCACTAGATACAATATTATATAACTTTTACTCTGTTACAATAGACAGATAGATGCTTACCATTTTCTTTTGAAGTAACATGTAACAGAACATACGTAGAAAAGTGAAACAGAAGCTGATAAAATTTCTCTCCACCTGGTGACAAGAAAAGGGAGGCAACTATCCGTGGCAAATGAGCATCTGCTTCATCCTGAAATAATGGCAAACCTTGATCATACATCAATACAAACAAGTATGCATACACAATCCACCTGTACACATTTTACAAATCTAAATATATTGTATTTGTTGTTGGATGGATGATCATATAATAAATACAAATAAGGACACTGTCTTTCTCCAACCAAAACTTAACCTACCGGTAAACAGGTTAGCAGTCCCAAAATCTTATCATAATTAAAACTTATCATAGCTAGATATTAAACATGCTAACAGGTACCAGGGCTTTTCCTACCCTATATTTACTGCCAAAATTGGGAGGCATTCCAAATGCAAAAATGAAACGTTTTTCCCAAATAAAGACAAAAATTGCCAATCCAGTTCAACTTTTCTCCCTGTTTCAGTTTTCTGGAATTAAATTGTGTATGTTTCCTTCTCAGAACTTAGATTCACCTACAAACTCCCAATATGTGTAAGAATAGCCCTGGGTACAATTCCTAGGATACTCTACTGGTTCATAAAGATAAAATTAGTGGTAATGTATAGTGTTCCATCCAAAAGAAGTCCATCAAAAATGAATAACTGGATACCTTACATTTATATACTTGGGTATGCACTTTCTTCAGATAAGCTTAAACTTGACAAGAACTTACACAGTTAACATTTTCTGTACATTAAATTCTTTCATATATTTTGACACAACTTGTATATTTTTCTCACTACTAACCTTTGTAATGTTAACCAACCAATTATTACAAGTCCTTCTAAACAATTGTTCTCCTTTCTTGTCCATTATCGGCCAACAATCCCTAAAATAACACAAGATAATGAAAAATAGTATCATTTATATGCTTATCAGTAGCTTTCATGTTCAAAATTCACAATGCATGAATGTAAGATCATTTCCTGTAAGAGTTTCACTGTACAAAGGGAAGCAACTCAAAAGTGCATTGATCATTATATAATACCAGTAATATTACAGATTGTCTTGACTTATTACAATTTTCAGTTCAAAATGCTGCTAACTAATTGTAACCAATGATCGGCTGGTTTACCTAAACCAATCATGGATTGTGAAAATGTGACCAATTCCTACAACTTACTACACTTTAAAATGCAGTACTTGTGATCTGCAGATTTAACAGTCATATGGCAAGTGTTGTTGGTCACACTTGTACAAGTTTTTTTTATTAAAGTTATTTTCAAACCATTTTTCCCCTAAAAATAAACAGGTAAGTGATAATAAATTTGAACTTGACCGGACAAGGTTTATTTAACTGATCAACAATGGTTTACTAACATGATTTCTGATCTCTTGTATAAATACCTGAATTGTTCTCTACACATCTCTGGATTTAATCTACTAAACAGAAAATGTAACACTACTTCAGCTCCTCTTTTGTTGGGAAGATCAAACATATTCCTGAAATAAGCACATGTCCTCAATATGAAAATAATGTGAACAACAGTATGTATTTAATTAAACAAGAGGGCCATGAGGCCCTGGCGCTCACCTGAGAATAATTGAATTCTACACATTTTTCCAATAATGTCATGAATAGAGGATTAACAGAATTCATGATAAGTTAATGAACTTGACCTAGCTTTTGTCCTGAAAATTGTTCTTGACAAATTATATGAAGTTTGGACAAAAAATATGGACTCTAGAGTGTTAATAAGGTTTTTCTATGATATGACCTAGTGACCTACTTATTGACCCATCATTAACAATATATGAACTTTTGCTTTGGTCATGAACATCGTTCTGGACAAATTATATGAAGATTGGACAAAAAATATGGACTCTACAGTGTTAACAAGGTTTTTCTTAGATTTGACCTTGTGACCTAATTATTGACCCAACATGACCCATATACAAACTTGACCTTGCTTTGGTCATGAACATCACTCTGGACAAATTATATGAAGATTGGACAAAAAATATTGACTCTAGAGCGTTAACAAGAGGCCCATGGGCCTGATACGCTCACCTGATAACTAATGGTTAGCTGATAGATTTAAAAACATAAATTCTAAACCCCAATGACTTTTTTCTTTACATCATGATAACCATTGTATCAATACCTACAACATTCTAATATACATGCCTATACAAAAAGTTAATAGTTTTCAAGATAATTAACCATTTCAGTATTGTTTCGCATCTGTGACCTTGACCTTTGAACCCATGACCTTTTTCTATACATCAAAATTATCGTTGTATCAATACCTACGACATTCTAATATACAAGCCTATACAAAAAGTTTATAGTTTTCGAGATAATTAACATTTCTGTATTGTTTCACATGTGACCTTGACCTTTGAACCCATGACCTTTTTCTATACATCAAAATGATCATTGTATCAATACCTACAACATTTTAATATACAAGCCTATACAAAAAGTTTATAGTTTTTGAAATAATTTACCATTTCAGTATTGTTTTGCATCTGTGACCTTGACCTTTGAACCCATGACCTTTTTCTATACATCAAAATGATCATTGTATCAATACCTACGACATTCTAATATACAAGCCTATACAAAAAGTTTATAGTTTTCGAGATAATTAACCATTTCTGTATTGTTTCACATGTGACCTTGACCTTTGAACCCATGACCTTTTTCTATACATCAAAATGATCGTTGTATCAATACCTACAACATTCTAATATACAAGCCTATACAAAAAGTTTATAGTTTTCGAAATAATTTACCATTTCAGTATTGTTTTGCATCTGTGACCTTGACCTTTGAACCCATGACCTTTTTCTATACATCAAAATGACCATTGTATCAATACCTACAACATTCTAATATATATGCCTATACAAAATGTTTATAGTTTTCGAGATAATTAACCATTTTGGTAATGTTTCGTATCTGTGACCTTGACCTTTGAACCCATGACCTTTTTCTATACAAGTTTATAGTTTTCGAAATAATTTACCATTTCGGTATTGTTTTGCATCTGTGACCTTGACCTTTGAACCCATGACCTTTTTCTATACATCAAAATGATCATTGTATCAATACCTACAACATTCTAATATACAAGCCTATACAAAAAGTTTATAGTTTTCGAGATAATTAATCATTTCGGTATTGTTTTGCATCTGTGACCTTGACCTTTGAACCCATGACCTCTTTCTATACATCAAAATAATCGTTGTATCAATACCTACGACATTCTAATATAGATGCCTATACAAAATGTTTATAGTTTTCGAGATAATTAGCCATTTCTGTATTGTTTTGCATCTGTGACCTTGACCTTTGAACACATGACCTTTTTCTATACATCAAAATGACCATTGTATCAATACCTACAACATTCTAATATACAAGCCTGTACAAAAAGTTTATAGTTTTCGAGATAATTAACCATTTCCGTATTGTTACGCATCTGTGACCTTGACCTTTGAATGCATGACCTTTTTCTATACACCAAAATGATCATTGTATCAATACCTACAACATTCTAATACAGATGCCTATACAAAAAGTTTATAGTTTTCGAGATAATTAACTGTTTCAGTATTGTTTCACATCTGTGACCTTGACCTTTAAACCCATGACCTTTTTCTATATATCAAAATGACCGTTGTATCAATACCTACAACATTCTAATATACATGCCTATACAAAATGTTTATAGTTTTCGAGATAATTAACCATTTTGGTATTGTTTTGTATCTGTGACCTTGACCTTTGAACCCATGACCTTTTTCTATACATCAAAATGATCATTGTTTCGATACCTACAACATTCTAATATACATGCCTATACAAAAAGTTTATAGTTTTCGAGATAATAATTATAATCAGAGGTAAAAAAAAATTAGGTCACGACCTTCACAATTGACCTTGACCTCATTTTGAAGATACTAACAAGAAGATGTCAAAACTGAAAACCCCATGTCATTATCTGGTCAAATAGTCAAGTTATAACAATTTGAAGCTATTTTACGATTTTTTTCAAAATTAAACGCAAAAACGCGTAACCTATTTTTTGTCCGAATTTCACAAAATGAACAAACTATAGGCTTAAGACCCTAGAGAAGCCAAATATCACATCAGATTTTTTCTCCAATCAGTACTTTCGGAGAAGAAGATTTTTTAAGATTTTTGCACCCCTAGGTCACCTTGACCTAGTTATGGTAGCCATAGCAATGCCACGAACAAATCTGAATTGCACCGGCTCATATATACTTCTGACAAAGTTTCATTAACAAGAGGCCCAATAGGGCCTGTACCGCTCACCTGGGCCGTTTACAGCACAAAAACACAATAAATACTACATTTAAGGAGCAATAACTCTGATGTAGATATTTAGATATTTATGAAACTTGCTACTCGCATCTGTGACCTTGACCTTCGAACCACTGACCATAATCTATATACTAAAATGATCATTGCATCAATACCAACAATATTCTAATATACATGCCTTTACAAAAAGTTCATAGTTTTCGAGATAATGAACGTTTTTGGTATTGTTTTGCAACCGTGACCTTGACCTTTTGACCCATGACCTTTTTCTATACATCAAAATGATCGTTGTATCAATACCTACAACATTCTAATATACATGCCTATACAAAAAGTTCATAGTTTTCAAGATAATGAACCATTTCAGTATTCTTTCGCATCTGTGACCTTGACCTTTGAACCAATGACCTTAATCTATATATCAAAATGATCTTTACATCAATACTAACAACATTCCAATATACATGCCTACACAAAAAGTTTATAGTTTTCAAGATAATGAACCATTTTGGTATTGATTTGCTACTGTGACCTTGACCTTTAGACCCATGACCTTTTTCTTTACATCAAAATTATAGTTGTATCAATACCTACAACATTCTAATATACATGCCTATACAAAAAGTTTATAGTTTTCAAGATAATGAACCATTTAAGTTTTCTTTCCCATCTGTGACCTTGACCTTTAAACCAATGACCTTAATCTATATATCAAAATGATTGTTACATCAAAACCAACAACATTCCAATATACATGCCTATACAAAAAGTTTATAGTTTTCGAGATAATTAATGATTTTGGTATTGTTTTGCTACTGTGACCTTGACCTTTGGACCCATGACCTTTTTCTATACATCAAAATGATCGTTGTATCAATACCTACAACATTCTAATATACATGCCTATACAAAAAGTTCATAGTTTTCAAGATAATGAATCATTTCAGTATTCTTTCGCATCTGTGACCTTGACCTTTGAACCAATGACCTTAATCTATATATCAAAATGATCTTTACATCAATACTAACAATATTCCAATATACATGACTATACAAAAAGTTTATAGTTTTCAAGATAATGAACCATTTTGGTATTGGTTTGCTACTGTGACCTTGACCTTTGGACCCATGACCTTTTTCTATACATCAAAATGATCGTTGTATCAATACCTACAACATTCTCATATATATTCTTATACAAAAAGTTCATAGTTTTCAAGATAATGAACCATTTAAGTTTTCTTTCCCATCTGTGACCTTGACCTTTAAACCAATGACCTTAATCTATTTATCAAAATGATCGTTACATCAAAACCAACAACATTCCAATATACATGCCTATACAAAAAGTTTATAGTTTTCTAGATAATTAATAATTTTGGTATTGTTTTGCTACTGTGACCTTGACCTTTGGACCCATGACCTTTTTCTATACATCAAAATGATCATTGTATCAATACCTACAACATTCTAATATACATGCCTATACGAAAAGTTTATAGTTTTCGAGATAATAAATAATATTAGAAAAGTAAAAAATTAGGTCATGACCTTCATAATTGACCTTGACACCATTTTGAAGGTAATTACAAGAATATGTCAAAACTGAAAACCCCATGTCATTATCTGGTCATATAGTCAAGTTATAACAATTTAAAAATATTTTACGATTTTTTCAAAATTAAACGCAAAAACGCGTAACCTATTTTTCAACCAAATTTCATGAAATGAACAAACTTAAAGGTTAAGACTATGTAGAATCCAAATATCACATCAGTTTTTGCCTCCAATGAGTGGTTCAACAGAAGAAGATTTTTTTAGGTTTTGTCTATTTTTAGTAACAGCGGCCATCTTGGATATTCGATCGAGATGATTTGAACAAACTATAGTTAGACTCAGTCAAGGACCTTCCATGGTAAATTTGGTTTCAGTTGACCCAGTAGTTTGGGAGAAGAAGATTAAAGTTTACTGACGCACGGACGCACGCACGCACGCACGCACGCACGGACGCACGCCTCGCCATGCCATAAGCTCACATGGCCTTTGGCCAGGTGAGCTAAAAACTGCCCAGTAGTTTCAGAGGAGAAGTCGAAAATAGGTGTTAACGACGCACACACGCACGCACACACGTACACACGCACATACACACGCTGCGCTATGCCATAAGCTCACATGACCTTCGGTCAGGTGAGCTAAAAATGTTTATCTATTATTTGACCTAGTGAGCTACTTATTGGCACAACATTATCGATATATGAACCTGATCTTGCTTTGGTCATGAACATCGTTCTGGACAAATTATATGAAGATTGGACAAAAAATATGGACTCTAGAGTGTTAACAAGGTTTTTCTATGATTTGGCCTAGTGACCTACTTATTGACCCAACATGACCCATATATGAACATGGCCTTGCTTTGGTCATGAACATTCTTCTGGACAAATTATATGAAGATTGGACAAATAATATGGACTCTAGAGTGTTAACAAGGTTTTTCTATGATTTGGCCTAGTGACCTACTTATTGACCCAACATGACCCATATATGAACATGGCCTTGCTTTGGTCATGAACATTCTTCTGCACAAATTATATGAAGATTGGACAAAAAATATGGACTCTAGAGTGTTAACAAGGTTTTTCTTTTATTTGACCTAGTGACCTACTTATTGATCCAACACATTCCATATATGAACTTGACTTAGCTTTTGACCTGAACATTGTTCTGGACAAGTTTGATGAAGATATAACAAAAACTGTGGCCTCTAGAGTGTTAACAATGAAAAGTTGACGCACGACACACGACGCACCACGGACAAAGACTGATCACAATAGCTCACTTGAGCACTTTGTGCTCAGGTGAGCTTAAAAAAAAACACCCTATGGAATTTGTTATTTCAATTCACATCAATTTCAAAGAATGAACAGAACATAACATCTCATTTGCACAATATGTAAAATTTGAATCAACAACAAAACTTCAGAAAAAGCTATTACATTATAAATGCTAAATAAATATACATCTACTTGCTATTTATATTGCTCTATAAATTTGTAACAGCTATTTATCTGGGTTTCTTTATTTATCTGGGTTTCTTTTTTTCTTTTTATAGTCACTGCAGTCACCTTGATTTATGACAGCCTTGCCAAATTAAAATTTTAACCTTCATCAGCCAAGGATCTTCCTCAACTGTTTAGACTTGTTTTTGGAAGACAAAATAAAAGTTTATGGATACACACTATGCCACATGGATGGCCAGACCCACAGATGCTTCACCAGCCAATAAGCTCAGCTGGCTATACAGGTTCGCTAAACTGAATATTCCTAACTAAAATTACTCTGATTAATGTCTCCAGATGTACCGGTAAATACCTGTTAAAAGGAATCTTATTTCTTGCTTCTTCAGCACCAGCATCAAATCCAAGAAGCTGGAGATTGGTGAAGAATATTGTCTTCAAATCCACCGCAGCACTCATGTTTCTGGAAAAAAAAAACCACAGAATTATCTTATGAATTTATCTATCACTATTAGTTTACTGAAATTAAACTATAAATGTAGTATACTGTCAGATGTATCTCTTCTACTACAAAACAAACAAGAGGCCCAAAAGGGCCTGTGATGCTCAACAGGCAAAAATTGACCCAATTTGCATTAGCTAAAATTGAGTCAATGAAAAACCCTTTACATGTTATATGGCTAGGTTTCTACTTTCAAATTTAAAGAAAATTGATGGAAAGTTGAATGCATAATGGCCATTTTAGTGATTTTGCTATTTATAGTAACGACAGCCATATTGGATTTCAAACAAGGTTGCCTTGTATGGGGCAAGGATTCAACAGTACTCAGAGCTCCAGATAAGCTGCGTATCTGCGTATTTTACGCATAGATTTTATTTGAATACGCCAAATATTTCAATAAGAGGCGTACTACTTGCACATGGTTATGGACACTTACACATAATCAGTTAAACCCCTGTGTATCGATGTTAACAACTTGAAAGTGAAAACGATAGTAGAAACTCCCAGTCTACAGCCAAGTAATGTAGACACTTGATAATATCAATTACATGACCTGGATTCGAAATCGCTTTTGTGACAATGATGAACCTCGTGGTATCACACGTACGTCAGTGTCATCCAATCAAAGTTCTTCTAATGACAGATGCCGCAGAATATGGCTAAGTCAAAACAAACAAGTTTGCTTGCTTTTTTGACGACAAAATCGTCAGGTCCCGAATTATTTGTCGAACAAATTATTGAAGATTTAAATACTGGTTGTATCAACGAGTCTAAGAAAAAACATGATGGACAGAATGTAAAAATAGAAACAATATTACAGTGGCAGGCACAATACCCGTGGTTAGTTGTTGAATCGTCGGGAAGTGAAACACACCTCAAATGTGAAATTTGTATGAAGACTAAATCAAACAATGATTTTGCCAAAGAAGGGACACAATCATATTCACTAGTTTCAACTTTTAATTTAAGATATTTTAAGTTACACTTACTTTTTAATCAAAATTTGTCGGTAAAAGTGGTTTTACTCCTCATTGTTAAATTTGATGAGTACTTTTACTCATCAATAAATTACTTTTACTCATAAAATTAAAATTTGATGAGTGAATACCCATGACACTTAAAAATTATCTGGAGCTCTGAGTACTTATTAAAATATTGTCATAAAATCTATAGGGTAGATATAAAATTCATGGTTAGCTGGTTAGTGAAAACACGTTTTTTAGGCCTACTGGAAAACAAGGACTTCTGGTTATGCCCAAGGAAAGTTAAGGAATTATCCAAAAAAAAAAAAAATCAAATCTGACAGCAACAGAAAGAAGTTATTAACCAATTTCTGGTTAACTGAATATTATAATCAATCATTTGAAATTTTAAACTCCCCATGTTTTGTTGTTTCCAAATACATTGAGATGTGGACTTAAAAGACATGTTTATGGCCATGAATGCATAAAAAGAATCAAGGGATAAGCTGCTCCAATAATAGGAGTCTGAGATACGACCTGATTAGAAACAATCCTAAATTAAGCCTCTAACGGCAATAAATATTTAATGTACTAAATCCCTCCTCAAGACTATCAACACAGCCATTACAGATCGCACCTGGAATTAATCTTAATGTTCAAAATAACGAAATGAAACCAATAATTTGGCTGTGACCACCCTTTGGTTTTGGTTCGGGATTTTTCTAATCGTATGTTTCTACTTCTACAGCCACCCTCAACAAACTTGTTTAACATGCAAGTACTAAGTTTGAAACAATAATTTCTGTGTATCACACAGATATTTGTCAACTATGGCTACAACCAAATCTTGGTCTGATCCATACCTGCCAACCCTATTTGAAAGTTTGGAGGAACACAGCGCCAAAGGCGCTGTATCGAGACACGGAAGGTGTCGAGGGGGAGAGTGCAGGAGGGGTGTCCCCTCCCGCTGGGGGGTCTGGGGGGCCTCCCCCATAAAATTTTTTAAATTTTGATGTAAAATGGTGCATTCTGGTGACTTTAAATTGTAAAATTCAATGCTATATTTTTTGTGAAATAATCAAATTTAATTCTTTTAAATCAACAATGAACCAAATACCAAATTGATATGAACATAACATAAAATTGTGTAACATTAAAATGCATTTATGTACAAAATCTGATAACACCATTGTCGTCATTTGAAGTTTGGAAAAAAGATGAAATTTTCGAACTTTCTGCTACTGCTCCATTGTTTTTATGTTTCACGGTTTCAATATGTCTCTTTATGTCTGTTAAGCCTCCATGTGAAATAGTAAAGTCCAAGCGACAGAGTTTACAATGAGCAAAATAGCAACTACGTGTCGAACTCGTGATGATTCCATTGAATTCTTTTGAATAAGAATCCCTAAATTTTTGCCTTCGTTTCAACGATTTGTTATTCTTTTTCGGCGATTGATAAAGATAAACAACTTCTGTTTAATCACCACCGTCGTGTATAAATTTGCAATTGATCAGTCTGGATCCGATCGTTCAGAAGATTTACAGTTAAATAATAAACTTATAAAAGCATAAAACGTTTTAATGATCTAGCACAACAAAGATGTAAACCATTAGTTTTCTCCGAAATTTATGGAAGAGCTCGTTTGTTTTACATCAGTTAATATAGGCTTAAGTGGATCTTCTAGACAACTTAAAATAGTTAGTTGGATATGACGAATGTATTCACAAGATGCAGTGCATTTCGTCGAGCAAGGTCTTAAGTAAAGTTCAAAATGAAAACGAAATGAGGAAAAACAGGAAATCTAACATTTTTACGGAAAACGGAACAATTAGGCACAAATCCGGAACGCGGAATTAGAGTCTCAAAATCGGAAAAGTTCTGCGAAAATCGGAATGGTTGGCAGGTATGCTGATCGAGGTACATATCTTGAGCTTAAATTGTTAAGAGTCTCACGACAGCATATTTTCCAAAAAAGATCTCAGATGCCAATATTTGTTAGAAGTGCTCATCTCTGCACTTAACAAGCTCCTAGTTATTGAAAGCATTTCGAAGGATTGACAATATTTAGTTCACTAGATCTTTTTGTCATAAGAAAACCTCTGGCTTGTCCCCATCTAGAATGTGCTAGCACTGTGCACTGATATACTAGGTTTCCACAAATTTTAAATAATTAGTTGCCAAATTTCCAAAATTTGTGAAAATATAGTCCTTTTTGAAGTATTTTTCCACAAATTTGCTAAAATAGGTTAATTTTTGAAAGAATGTCTCAGAAAGTAGTAGCCAATGGCGATTTTGGCTACCAGGAATGGAAACAGAATATAAGGCCATGATAAAAAAGTACAGAAGAATTGGACATTACGATCAGGCGGCAAGTGTCATTATTACAGATGTATCACAATAGTATTTTGGTACCAACACGTATCAGGTAGAACTTAACAAAAGCTCGCCGTAAAGCGGAGGAAAAGATATGTATGGAGTAAAGAAATAAAGAATAAATTTTCAGGATCAGACACGAATTTTTAACGACAGAATTTGCCAAAATGAAAGTACCTGCAAAGTTGTAAGTATGCAAGCTATATTTATGTTTGAAAACTAGTCGGGATAATTTTGTTGGAGTTGCAAAACGATTATGTCACCCATTCTATTTGCAAACTTATTCATGCATTTTGAAAATTCATGTTGAACATCGCCGCCATTATTTCACTGGTTGCCCGGATGTAAACGAAAAACGCTATCCTTTCTAAAATGTGTAGCACAGTGTACAATAACGCACATTCTCTGGGCATGTGTTTAATAACTGTGCAATTATTTCTATTTAGAAAGAAGTTGCATTATATGGATTATATTATAAACACATAGTTTTTTAAGATTTTTTTTTAATTTTGACAATTTTTCGTCGTTTTCGTCCACAGGTGTTATCTACCCTGTCGTGTTATCGAAAAGGTGAAGCATAGCACAAAACATCTAAACTAAACATATTGCTACATATGTATCATAACTTGGTTAAACTATAGTTCGATCACTAATACCGATATGACCTTAAAAAGATCGTGGATTACTTACCTCAAATTTCATTAATGCTATATGTCGATCTGTTATTTCTATAACATGTGTTGAATAAAATTTAGTTAAATTTCTTATCATGATTGAGTCTAAAAATAAAATAACTTGAACCAGTTTTTATTCAGACACGCCGCATCTGAATTCAGATGATGCGTATGACGTAGTAAAATGTTTTCTCGCCAATAACTTATCTTTTGAGACAAAATCTCGACTTTGTTATATGAGTTCGAAGTTTTTGTAGTTTTAAAACATTCAATTAAAAATTTGTGTCGCTCTAGACCCGTGAAACAAGTTTGATGTTTGTGTTGTTTTACCTATTGTTCATTCATAAACAAGTACAATGGGCTAGTCCGTGACGTTTACTGGTTGGGAATAAAAACATCTCACGGTATAAACTCATATCGCGTGAATACGTATTAGCCAATCAGAACCCAGTTCTGAAAACCTTTTTGCTGAATCACGGAAGCTGTCGAATATGCCATATCGACATACTGGCAGAGGGACAACAGCTACCTTTCCGAATTAATTACTAAATTTTAACTCTCAAAAGTAAAAAAAAACTACAGTGAATATTAAAAATATGTCCATGTAGATAGAAAAATAGTATTCTTTTTTTTAAACAAGACTGCAAACGAACAAGTATTTATTTCTTAACAAACTTTTATCGAAAAAGTTTATCAAAATTTATTCATATAAATTAAAAGCAATTTTTTTAAAAAGCTGAGAATATTTGCAATATGAAAACATTTGTTCTTAAAAGACATGTGAAATTTCAAGTCTATTTAAGTTATATCAAGTGAGATATCTAAGTTTGAACCACGTAAACCAACCGTTCAAAACATGTTTTTGCTCACTAAAATGTGGTTGGACTATAACGTAAATTAAAAGGTAAAAGAAAATCAAACGACCGTTGGCCAATATGTTACGGACAATTGGAATTTGTCTGTATATCATGACATTCTATCTTGAAGCTCACACATTCCTTATCTACTCAGACACAACAGCAAAATCACAGAAACTTTGCCGGACGGTATTTGTCTGCTTGTCACAGAGTTGATTTGGTAAAGTACATTTTGGTCCTCCAATTTGTCTATTTTTTTCATTTCTTCACAATGTTTGGATTTCCTGACAATTTGGTCTGATCACTGCTTAATGGAAATCAAGTTTATTCCGATACGCGATGCCCAATCTAGTGCAATCGCGAAAATTAAAACTGGTTTACCAATTTAGTGACATAAGTCTGACCAGACCGGGCTGATTTATTAGATTCTTCCATGTTACAACTTTTAAATTCTATGTAAATCAATCCAAAACATAATCCAAAAACTTAACAACGAGTACTGAAAATTTTCAGTAAAAAACTATCAATTAAATACCATAAGAGCATTGATGTTTACTCTTTATTTATGTATGAACCGACAAAAAAAAACATAAAATAAAAAAGTGCCAAATGCTCCAGTTATAGATGATAACTGTTATTTATTGTGCATCACCTTAGTTAGACACTGACTGATACTGATTCACTATAAGATTCAGGCTTATAATTTATAGTGTACACGTATGTAAAAAAAATCGGCCATGATTTTTTCCGGCTCACATTTTACTTATATTCATGAATATATTAAAATAGAAAAAAACTGTGATAAAATAAAACTCACTTTAAAACAGGCAATGGAATTAACTTAAACACGCGAACTTCCAATAGGCCTAGGGAAGTGAGACCGTCTGTTACAATGAGCCATTCCTGAACGCCGCTGTGTATGATGTTTATCAGCACAGCTTCTTTTAACCAAACATCCGTTCAAAATGACTCAGCTTCGTCTTTTTTAATTTTTTTTCAAGTCACTGAGTGAAAATAGAATGTTAACAGGTTAATTTAGTGGAGGATACAAATGAAAGGCTTTTTCGTTTATCTGTAGTATTGTTTTCTGTGGAGGGTGGTTTAATTCCAGGTTTGTTGTGTACATGAATTGTGCTTTTGGCTGTTTTTGTCTGTTGCCAAAACGCACGGTTTCAGCTTCAATTCCAAAAGATTCCTCGGAAATAAGTTGCATTACCTGACGGAGGTTGCCAGAGATATACCAGTTAAATAGTTGTATGTGCTTTAAGAAACACTCAATTATACCCATAAAACAATATAGATAAATTTACCTTAAACAATAAAATGATAATCTTAATATGATCATACTGGATATCATAGCTTAACCTCTCATATCAGAAACATCATGGTCCCCGCGATATTATAGCCTCAAGCTCGATCACCATACACCATATAAAGATAGTATCGATGCCGGGAAGCGAAGCGGGCGGAATTTAAGTTCACGAAAAGGTGAAAATAAATAATTTTGTTAATGAAATCACAAGGATAAAGTAGTGATTTTCTATAAATATTATTGGATTATGTTAGTTTGATTGATAAGGTATTATTCAACATTGTGGAACGTTATATGGTAAGTCCTAACACAATACACATACCGGAATTGTTGTTGGTTTATTTACGTAACACATCAAACTGGCCAAACTATTACTGCGGAAATGTACATACATATATTAATTATCAAATCAAAAATGTTCGCAGTTTTGGGGTTTCTAGTCTAATACTACTAGTATTTATTTTTTACTGAAATATCGAATTTCTAAAATTAATGATTTTAAAAATGCCACCAAATATAAACAGCACCAATTATTATTTTTATTATTACACGACATATACTTGCTTTTCAACGCCCTTTCCTTCAATAACACGAGGTGTTGGCTTTGTATATATACGAGATTGTACATATGTTCATGTATAACCTCTTGTACCACCTGTAGTTTAAAATAAATGCTTATCGTCTTTTGAATTGTAGGTATACTTTTAGTAACTATTAATCAAGATGCAGTTTTTGTATTGGATCCACGGATTTTTGTTACTGATGATGTTTTGTCCAGCACATTGGCTGTTAGCAACTTCCTCAGAAGATAGTAACCAGGATACCACCACATGTAAGTCTTATTAAAAAATTATAACAAGTCTAAAGCAGATTGGCTTATAGTTGTTCAAAGCTTCAACATCTTTTTCAAATAGTTAGTAAGCTTAACGACATATGCACTATCAAATATATCCTTGTAGAAAAAATATTCATACATATTTTAACTTTTAGTATTATTATTATTATTATTTTAAATTGAGAAAATGGACTAATACATAATACGGATTTTAACAAGTTAGCCAACCGGGTAAGCTATTTACAGCTAGATACGCAACAGGACAGCGTCCCCTACAGTATTTACAGCTAGATGCGCAACAGGACAGAGTCCCCTACAGTATTTACAGCTAGATGCGCAACAGGACAGCGTCCCCTACAGTATTTACAGCTAGATGCGCAACAGGACAGAGTCCCCTACAGTATTTACAGCTAGATGCGCAACAGGACAGAGTCCCCTACAGTATTTACAGCTAGATGCGCAACAGGACAGAGTCCCCTACAGTATTTACAGCTAGATGCGCAACAGGACAGAGTCCTCTACAGTATTTACAGCTAGATGCGCAACAGGACAGCGTCCCCTCCAGTATTTACAGCTAGATGCGCAACAGGACAGAGTCCCCTACAGTATTTACAGCTAGATGCGCAACAGGACAGAGTCCCCTCCAGTATTTACAGCTAGATGCGCAACAGGACAGAGTCCCCTACAGTATTTACAGCTAGATGTGCAACAGGACAGAGTCCCCTACAGTATTTACAGCTAGATGCGCAACAGGACAGAGTCCCCTACAGTATTTACAGCTAGATGCGCAACAGGACAGAGTCCCCTACAGTATTTACAGCTAGATGCGCAACAGGACAGAGTCCCCTACAGTATTTACAGCTAGATGCGCAACAGGACAGCGTCCCCTACAGTATTTACAGCTAGATGCGCAACAGGACAGCGTCCCCTACAGTATTTACAGCTAGATGCGCAACAGGACAGAGTCCCCTACAGTATTTACAGCTAGATGCGCAACAGGACAGAGTCCCCTACAGATTTTGATAGATACATTAATTTATTAAAATATTTTTCTTCTCAGAACCGCTGAAACGAATAATGCGCATTTAGATAACTAGAAGATACTCCTTAGTTTCCAGATTTATGTACATAATCTGAACATGTCCTTAAGGTTCTATGTTGGTCATGTTTATCGTAAACAATACACATTTTTATGATGTATAAAATTTAAGGTCAAATCCCCATTGGCAATCTCAAATAGGAGGTTAGTCTTATCGAACATTTATGTCCATCTCCAAGCCAAAGTTTGGATACTACTTGGCATGGTTAACATCAGCGCTGGGCCAATAATGCTTTAGCTATTTGCAAAACGCAATGTTCATAAAAGTAATGTAGAACCTATTGTCATAATGTACTTAAACTTACTTAATATTCTGGAAAAGTATAACTGTAGGCATTTGTGATATAGTACATTGCTTTATCCATTTATGATCTATTTCAAACTACAATGTACTTTAATATATCAAATCAAAATGTAATTGGTTTTTTATCATCTCTCTCTCTCTCTCTCCTCTCTCTCTCTCTCTCTCTCTCTCTCTGTGTGTGTGTGTGTGTATGTGTGTGTGTGAACTTATGATATTTAAAAAGGATGGAATAAGAACTACCCTTCAGCGATTGTTATTGTACATGTAGTAATTATTATTTCGAATTCACATGTGGCGGGTGTAATAGCTAGCTAAACAGGTGGTGCTTACCCTTCCGGAGAACCCGGGCGGCCTCACTTCCCAGGTCCCAGGTGGAAGTTCACGTGTTTAAATTAATTTGCCAAATAATTTACTGTGCTTTGGAAATGACCTGAATTACTAGGTTTATATTTTTAACATGTTTTGCAGATTTTTGCACTGCCTACGTAGACCTCATAATTTTAGCAGAATCATCAAACGTAACAGAGTTTGTATACAACCAGGACACTTCATGGCATCCAGGGATTGTTGTGTTCTTAAATAATCTTGTTCAACAATTAGAAATGGGAAAAAGTGCATTTAAAATAGCTATTATTCTCTATAGTTCAGGAATTGATGACATCATGACATTTACAATGAATAAAAATGTTGGGTCAAATAGCATATCCTATCTTCGACCCAAGTTTGGCGGGAATCGGTTAGACGTAGCTTTAGATGTTGCTGTTCGGATGTTCGAATACTACAACAGAGACAATGCAGTCAAAAGAGTCGTGTTGCTAAGTGGATCTCCTTCTGAAAAATTCCCGGAAACATTCGTTCAAGTTGCTAGAGCTAAGAGTATCGGCGTTGATTTTGTAGCCGTCGGATTTGGACCGTATTACGATATTAGTGAGATCAATATGATAGCTCCAGGGTGGGTTCTGACAGTACCGGATGCTGGCATGTTATACAGTATAGTGCAACGTATAGCTACACGTCTCTGCAAAAGTAAGGCATTCATTTTTTTATTTGGTTTATTTCAAGAAATGTCTGTTCTGAATCATCTTTAGTTTTGTAAAACTGTTTAGATATCAAACCCGGTCACAAACTCTCATTACGTATTTATCAATAAAGTTTACAATTTATTGTCAACTTTCATTTTTATGCAGCAATATAACTGATTTCCTGCTTATGGTGTATTTGTTTCCCAATCAATACGGTATGGTAGAGCTTGTTCCAACTATGGGAACTTTATACAACGAAGCAACCTGCTTACAAATAAATTGTTGACCATAGGGATATCGCAAGCCTAGGCTTACCAGGGCCCCCAAAAGATTTATGGCCGTCATCACAGTATTGTTTGATGTCTCTGTGTCCAGAATTGTCCTGAATGTACTTGACATCCCATAGTTCCATGTTCCTTTCACTCAATTTTGATAACACATGTGGCGGGTGTAGCTTGCTAAACAGGAGGTGCTTACCCTTTCGGAGCACCCGGCCTCACTTCCCCGGTGGAAGTTCATTGTTTAACCTAACTTGTCGGTTCCAAAGTTTTTACTTTGCTTCTTGACTATGATTCGGACATGGATCAGTATGTTTGTTTTTGATTTACCGCTCCTGAATCTTTTACCATAAAAACGTGTATGCTTGGTTTACTAATTTTGAATATCCTATAACACAACACGTTTGTACTATTCTGTTTGTTTAGCATTGTCTAACAATAACAATTCTCTTGAAGTTGCTCATTGCGAGAAAAATCAGACGCTTCACTGCAAATCCCAGCATGTGACTAACAAAACATTGTAAATAGCTGACCAAACAGATGATAATACTATTCTTCACACAGAATAAAACCAGTGAAATACGTGAAAATTTTAATTTTACATACTTTTTTAAGTGTCGGAACTTTGTTTTCGGACACTTATAAAATCATATATATCCCGTCATATTCAGATTATACATGTTGTAATGAAGCAATTTGATTTTTCGTTTATTTGTTTGTTTTTGTTTGTTTATTTGTTTGTTTATAACGTGTCATGTAATGTATTCTGAAATGTACTATTTCTAAGGTCCAGTTCATGGTCAGTGGTCAGAATGGAACAATTGGTCACAATGTTCCGTGTCATGTAACAGTGGTATAAAATCGAGGAGACGTGATTGCAATAACCCTAGTCCAGATTTTGGCGGGAAGTATTGTGAAAGCACTAACCAGGAAGATACAGAATGTTATATCCAGTCATGTGTTTGTTAGTATTGTTACTTTTATTTCATCACACTTCTTTATGTTATTATGAATTGACTTATCATGCATACATATTAAGTTGGGCCAGTTTTGTAACTTAGTTGATAATATACTTGTTTTTGATGTTCTGAAAAAGGTACTTCACATTAGTTTTTGACGCTTAGCATTATCTTTTAGAAACGTATTTCATGGGTTTTTAGGTAGAAGCTTTGAATTCAATCACGTTACACAAACCGTAAATGTTCAATGTTTTGAAAAGTATTGCAAAGGCATACTTTTATAAAACTTTGATTGTTAACTGTGCGCTATTGTGCTTTTTACTTCTCTATAAAGATATTTGGAACAACATATATACCTGTGATGAGTTCTGTGATGAAAAATATATACAGTCCACGTATATCTACATGTAGCAAGTTTTGTTTTGTTCCGACGAAAAGACGCACAGATAATAGTTTGGTCTTCTGCGTCAATATTTATTTCGTGTTTTGCGTACATCACATAAGTTATCAAATCACCATTATCTCATCTCAATATTTGGATGAACTAGACATATACTTGTAGTAATAATCCGTTCTTGTTATCTATGTTTGCAGCATTACCCCTGGTATCAGACTGGTCATCGTGGAGTACCTGTTCATCTACCTGCGGAAATGGTACATCAATGCGAACTAGGCAATGTTCTAATTGTAACCTAGAGAATTTGGAAGTGGAACAAAAGAACTGTGAACTGCCACTTTGTCCAAGTATGTTGGTCGGTTAAAACTTATATTGTCAAGTGACTCAGTCATTTTTTATGGGTAATTTAATTTTAGAGGTTCCATAATGTTAACTAACATCTCTATAACAATATCAGGAGAAAACTGCAGTGTCTGACACTAATATGAATGCGAAGCTATTTTGAAACACCTTTATTTACTCATGTGTATATCTGTTAAGGGGGGTTTTGACTAGCTTTAATTAAAACTGATTGATCAGTCCATTACGTTTTTTAAAAAAAGTTCCGTGACAGAACATTTTTAATGACACTTTTACACTTTCTGCTTGAATCTTAACATTTTTATACACCGTTAATATATATTTTCTGTATTAGTTCATGGTGGTTGGTCCGATTGGTCAGCTTGGTCGTCATGTGACTGTGTCCATGGAACCCGGGAACGGATACGGAAATGCAACAATCCTATACCTCAACATAATGGCCAAAACTGTTTTGGTTTTTCAAGGATATTAAGAACCTGCAACCACTTTACATCGGGAAACTGTCCAGGTAGTTTATCATATAAAATTAAGGTGTGTATGGGAAATAGCCTTGTACGTACTATGAAAAATAATAACCTAGGGTACAATTTTAATTAATGGAAAAATTGCCCAAAGTTTAAAACAGTTTTATCTACTCGTGATTTATAATGTGGTATAAAAGGCATGAATACGACTATTTATCGATGTTTTTAGTTTTAATTTCGCAGATAATGAGGTTCATCAATCTCAAACAAGACCAGTTTTAGCTCTTCGTTAGTACCAGGATCTCTGTGTAACAGATTTGTTCATAGATACTACAAAGTATCATAGTTTACCTACATTACCATCATATTGCTGAGTACAAAAATATTAGACGGTGCTTCAGTCTCAACCAAAATCAGTTTTAACACTCGACTATAAGTAACTAGTTTACCAAGGAATTCTGTATAGGAAAAGTTAAGTTAATTGTTTACACTATTTCATACAAAATGAACCATCTCTATGCCTATTGTATATACGATCGATAAAGCAACAGGAAAATATCGAATGTGGTTATTTTATTCTACTTTGTATAGACAAATCTAAACTTATATCATGTAAATTGTCTTAAGTAAGTTTGTCTTAAATAGTTGATGGTCACTGGACGGAGTGGAGTTCTTGGTCAGACTGTAGTGTTAGCTGTGGAAATGGAAGTGTAACGAGGATACGTCAGTGTAATAATCCAGCACCTAAGAATGGTGGGGAGACATGTAAAGGATACACAATTGACTCCAGTATTTGTGTCAACAATCCGTGTTCAGGTATCGTTGTTTGTGTATCATACACAGGAACAACATCACTACTACATTAGCATATTATTTACATAGATCATTATCTTAAACTCATATAACTATTTAAGGCACGCACAGGAAGAATGCTCACATATAGACACAATTGATTACAAAACGCCCGACTTTTGACAGACACCGGGCATAATTGCACATTTATATTTATTTATTTATTTATTTATTTATTTATTTATTTATAAGTGAAAGACTTTTCAACTAATATAATTTCTCTAGTTAACTATTTGTTTACGCACTTGCTCTTCATTAAAACGTTAAGAGAACGAAACATCGTTTATAGTGTTGTAGATTTTTCACAAATAATTTTCCAAAAGGGAAATCTGATAAATAAATATTCACTGCGTTTCGACAGCTAATCTTTTATAAAGGATTGACAATACATTTAAAGTCACATTCTGAATACACTTTACTCCTACTGACGAGGACAAACCGTGATACGATGCTTAATAAAGGCTTATCTGCCGAGACGTAGGGGAATGATCGAAAATTAATATTTATTGTAGTTCTTTGGGATTTTTGTTATAATTATACCACATAGTTGTTTGTTTCAGGACAATTGCAAAAAGAGAACATAACTGGCCATTTTTGTAAATGGAAAGATGGAGCTGGGTACGGGAAACATGAGAGTAACTGTGCCAAGTACCTTCAGTGTACATACCACGATCCACATCCAACAGAGAGGTGGTGCCCGCATGGTTTATTGTGGAATAATGAGATTTTACAATGTGTATTGCCTCAGCAGTCAGATTGCAGTATGTATATAGCACACGTGCACATATGACCATGTCA
Organism: Anadara kagoshimensis; assembly: GCA_021292105.1. Taxonomy (NCBI): domain Eukaryota; kingdom Metazoa; phylum Mollusca; class Bivalvia; order Arcoida; family Arcidae; genus Anadara; species Anadara kagoshimensis. Next base: position 3,607,018 of record CM037873.1, read on the forward strand.
AAATAGCAATCCGAAAAACTAAGCAAAAACATCGAAAACTGGCAAATTATCCTTAACACGTGATCTCACCAGGCAAGTGAAGCCTGGTGCTCCAGAAGGGTGAGCATCACCCTCCAAGTGTGTAATCGATATTGAGAATGAAAGGAACATGTAACTTTAGAACGTTTAATAATATCCAGAATAATTTTGGATACAGAGACATCATACTTATCAACAATATTGTTGTCATGGCAATAACACAGTGAACTATGAATTTAATCTAGAAAACACAAATAAGGCACACAATATTAGGACGACATCTTGAAAAATCCAAACTTAATTGTATCGCCAGTATGGTTCAAGTAATAAATTAAAATTGCCTCTAACAAAACCTTAAGCATGTGATGTACACATGTATTTAAATCTACAGTTCTTTGTTCTTTTTTGACAATATGCCGATGTCACAGTGTAGCAATATGCGGCAAATTCAAATATTTTATGATCAGTTTTAGTTTAAGACATGTCTTAAATTTTGTTTTTACAGAAATCTGTGAAAAGGAAGCTGAAGGTTTTATGTTGAAGTATGACTTATCCTGTAGAGAATTTTGGGAATGTGATAAACATGGAAAGTTAAGATTGGTTTGTTGTAACAACACATCAGTTTATGTGAAAAACAAAGGCTGCCTTCAGGATACATACAATACTTGTTCTGATGTATGTACAGCTTCAAATGTCATCATAGAAAACAACTCGTCCAACACAAACCATTCTAAAGGTACAATATAAATTTATTAAAGAGAAAGATAACAAATCCATAATATATATTTACAATTGTTTATATCAAAGTCAAACTTATTTACATAAAATTTCTAGTTATAGATGAAACTATAAAGTTTATATAATTCTTTATATTGAAGTATTTAAATGTTATTGGCGAAAAACTTGGTCACGGCTTAATTTGGAGCGCCGACCAACATGTATGGCAGCTCCCAACAAAATCAACAACATACAACCAATCAACATCAAAGCACAAAAATTACAAATTAACAAAAAGTTTCAAGTAAATGCACATGACCCTGGGAACAGAGGTCAAGTGCCAACAAAATGTTTCAACTCTAGGTCACCGCCACATAGTGGGGGAGTGCAACCAAATTCACTAGCCTGCCAAAGTTTTCACCAAATAAAAATTATGAGGGGGGAGGATATACATGACCCTGTGTAATATGAAAATGTTCTAATGCCCCCTGTAGAGTGTTTAAGAATAAAGCATTTCCCAGTGAGGAGAGATGGATACCATCACTATGAAATAAAGACTTGTGTTTAACTAAAATATCAGGGTATTTAATGTAAGCACCCCCAGCTCTAATAACTTCTGCCGCTATCGCACTGTTAATACGACGCCTTGAACTCTCCATAGCTTTTGAATTATTAGAATAACGCCATACTTGGCGAGGTAAAATTTGCGACCAGATGATTCTAGACTCTGGTAGCTCCCTGACTAAATATCATCTGATTGTGCATTTGATAATGTTTCTTAGGTCACCCAATGATAAACGTCCAATGTCATTACCACCACAGTGAATTAGCAGATATGCAGGTTGAGGTTTGATGCGCTGCAGCAGTTTTAACTTTAACTTGATCTGTGTGAATTGCAATCCACTGTAACCCTGCCACCATAACTTAAGACCAAGCCTCTCTAAGCCCAAATTGGTACCTCCTGGTCTGTTTCTTGAATGAGAAAATGCGTGTTTGATGATAGAGGAACCGACACACCATACAGCAGATAAATCTGAAATACTTAACAACCCTGTTAGTATATATCTAACACAGTACAATGTATTCACTGGATTAAATATGCGGGTATATGTGTCAATGGACAGCGTATGTACGATTTATAGACCTGAGATTTCCACCTGCCGGCACATTGTATGACATCTGGGGAGTGACCAGCCATTGCAGCAGTTGTTGCCGCCCCTATTCTAAAGGAATGAGATCTGAACCTTGATGAATCAATTCCCAAGAATCTCAATGACTTCTGTAGAACTGTAGAAAACTGATAACGGGTGAGGGGTTGGCCTCCGTAATGACAAAACAAGGGACCCTTAAAACTAGGCCGAACTAGCAAAAAAGTTTGAAGGTTTGCAACTGGACAGATAGATAGGTTAACAGAGGGGATTATCATTGTAATTCCTGTGTTTAATTGATCAGTTTTGGAATGGCGTAAATGAAGTTTGATTGCTTTACTTGGAGCCCAGTCAGAAATGAGAACATCATGGATTGCTATGATATCGTTTTGACTGGTGCCTTTTGTCAGTGACAATTCCCCGACGCGGAGAAATCCAAAGAAAGCTAATGAAAATGCTGCACTAAAGAGCTTAGCTTCATACAAATTTGAACAGGTTTGAGGTAGCACTGTCATTAACTTAGATAATAATTCTGCCGTGATTGGTAAACGGGCATCTGCTTTGTGCTTTGTTCTCTTAATTCCCTCTAGTAATTTTGTTACAATAAAATTTTTTGTTATATCCAACACCCCCAACAATTTGCATTGGTTCGATATTGATGAAATATACAAACGAACTGTGTTATGGGCCAAACCTCGCATTGACAATGATGCAATGAAACTAACTACCTGGTCTAAGCGAGGTGGCCAAGAATTGGGAAAGCCCTGTTCAATCCTAAATGATGAAAATGCTGCAAGCCCAGTTGCATATGCAGCATGCGTATTTTTTGAATATGCTGCCTCCAGGAGTCTGGTCACTTCAGACTGGAAATCAGGTCTAGACAATTCCAGGGGATGACATCTGGTTTGGCCTGTGCTGTCGGTGCCAAGTTGCGAAAACGTTCCCACTGCTGTCGAGAAATAGAGTCAGCAATATTATTTGAGACACCATATATGTGTTTTGCTCTGAATATAATGTTCTCTTCCATTGTTAGGAGAATTAGTGGGCGCATAAGGGACATAACTCTTTGAGATTTGGAAGTTTGTTTATTAATGATGGAAACTAAAGCGAGGTTGTCTATTTGCAACAAAAGTTTTTTATTTTTGAAATATTTGCCCCACACAGTAAAAGCTAGGGAAATGGGTACCAGTTCTAGGAAGGTCATATCAAGGAATATATCTGTTTCAGATGTTTTCCATACTTCTGGCCACTGAAGATAGAGCCACTTCCCCAAAAAATATGCCCCACATCCCAACTGGGGGGAACCCGCACTATCCGTGAAAAGCTGGAGAATGTTATTGGACAACCAAGTGCTTTCTGGAAAGCAAGACACTCCGTTGTATTTGTCCAAAAATTGAAGCCACATGACTAAATCTAATTTGATTTCTTTTGTAATCCGAATATAATGATAATGCCTTTTTGCCTTACAAGTAGCATCATACAGTCGTCTATTAAATGCCCTGCCGGGCCTGATTGCTCTACAGACAAAATTGAGGGACCCAATTAACGACTGGAGTTCACGAAGGGTTATTTTGTTCTTGTTAGACACATGGTTAAGCAGGGCCTTTAATTGAGTGAGCTTTTCAGGTGGTACACGAACCAACATGTTGGTTGTGTCAATTTCCAAACCCAAAAATGTCAAACACTTTTTAGGGCCCGTGGTTTTTTCCTCTTTAATTGGGACCCCCAATTTATTACAAATTGATCTAAAAGATGACATTAAGATTTTGCAACCCTCATACGACTTGGAATAAAAAATAAAGTCATCAAGGTAGTGCGACAAGGTAGTACTTCCAGATTGAAATGTTACCGCCCATTCAAGGAACGATGAAAACTTCTCGAACAGTTGACACGAGACGGAACACCCCATTGCTAAGCACTTATCAATATAGAACTGATTATCAAATTTTACTCCCATCAGGTCAAAATCACCTGGGTATATTGGTAAAAGCCGAAAGGCATTTTTTAAGTCCATTTTAGCTAGGTAGGTTCCTGGACCCATTTCTGAAATTTTGTCAAGAACTTGATCAAATGAAGTATATTGAACTGTGGAATACGCTGGGTCAATATAATCATTTATGCCATGGGAAATGGGGTAAGACAAATGAGTTATAAGCCTCCATCCCCCATCTGACTTGGGAACAACGCCAATGGGGGAAACTTGTAGATTAGAAATTGGTTTGTTTTTAAATGGGCCACACATTCGTCCTTCTAACACTTCAGTATTGATTTTTTTTCCAACTTCATCAGTATGTTGCCGAGCGGATAACAAGTTTTCACTATAACGGCTAATACGAGGACCAGTATAATGTAATCTAAAACCACTAGAAAAACCCCTCAATAATTGATCTGCTTCTGTTTTTAATGGGTAATGCATCATTAATTTTTCAAGCTCGGAAATTTTGATTGGAGATTGTCCTGGGGCCCAAATATCTAGTTGCTGGCTGCCTGGTAGTGCGGCTTTGGATGGGCTGTCGCTGGGCGCCGCTGTGTGTGTGGGGAATTGAACCGTGGGCGAAAGGATTGCAAGTTGGAACGAAAAGGCATTTTAGTTATCCCACATGCCTGCATAGAGTGCGAACCACCGCACCTAAGACAAATGTGTTGGTATTGACACGGGTTTCTGATACAGGCACCCTGAAAGTTAAAATCATAACACTTGTTATAATTGGTGTTTGATTGGGATGTAGAGGGTGTCAGTGGTTGACTGCTGACCATGTAAAACAGCCACAACTCATTGTCAACCACTGCCCAAGAGCTAGCTGGGTCTAGGCTTTTTCTGAGCCTGTACTGTTCATCATAACTTTTAAAACCAAGCCCGGGATACCTGGATGCCCCAAGTCGAACTGTGGACATGTATTTTAGAAGTTCGGAGGCCTTATGTGGATGGGCAGATATATAAATACTCATAAAAATTATAAATGCATCTGTCCACTTTTCGATGGTATTGATTTTTGTGGAGACCTTTTCTTTTGTCACCAGTTCCCCATTATGAATAAAGATGTTTTGCTCTCTGTTAGAAGTAATACAGGAGTTTTCCAACATCAAGGACAAATCAATATACTGGCCACTGATGATTTTTTGTTTATTTGATGGGGAAACATTGTTCCCTAATGAATCTGTTACACTAGGGAGAGGTGTTGGTATGGAATCTCCAGATGTAATTGGAGGGGGTGTACTATGTATCAAGCCCTGGCCAGAAGGGATAGAATCAATACTCAAATTGCTGTGCAGTATTTGTTGTTCTGTACCTGGTGGACAACTTGATGATGATGGCGGCTCTGGTATCGTGGCCTCATTCCTTGTGGTTTCTTCCTCCCTGTTTGTGGCCGCATAAGGGCTTGTTGATTTTCTTTGCGATTTCCTTCCTTTTGGCATTGCTTATAACTTTTTCTTCCCTCGGGATATAGAAATTCAACATGAAAATAAACAAATTATCAATTAACTACTTTATAAAGAATTATAGTTTATTTATAATCATTATTTTTGTATTATAATTAAATATATATAGATCTATATTAAAAAGAATTATTATTCATTTAATGCAAAATAATTTTTTTTTTTTTATATTATTATTATTATTATTTGAAGTAGTTATTAAATTTTATAGTATTTATTTATTTGCAATTGTTATTTATTTACTTAAGCATTTAATTTGAATTATGACCAGACACAAAGATGACCACATGGAGCATCTAAGAAGAAAGAAAATATTGAAAATAAAAATCCATCTGCATCAAGCTTTTGACACAAAAAATATTAGATCAAAATGTGGCATCTGTAAAATATATCACTTAATAGATACAATGATCTATTTTTTAAAATCAGATGTGTGAAAATATAAAAGATATCCATTTTTATAAAACTGATAAACAAATGTGCTTACCACTTAGACAATGGCTGCTGAAACAAGGGGCAGATAATAAGCAGCATCTTCAGAGATGACAGGCAAAGGGGAGATAAGACTGACAGGAGTGACTTTCCTGACAAATAAGCACAACAGAGTTATCTCTCCTTAAATAACTGCAACTATTCTTTAGCAATAGTTGCTAGTATTTAAAAGTACAATACTCGATTCATTAGGGGATGTTAGAGTGGGCGCTTTGGTTAAAGTGCATCCATTATTTCGCGTATAACGGCTGGTGTGTGTGTGTGTGTGTGTGTGTGTGTGTGTGTGTGTGTGTGTGTGTGATTACCTTAGGTTGAAAGCACACTACTTTATTAAATACGAACTTCTGGAGTATACATATTTTATAGTTAATTTCATGGACTTTTCTTTTTATTTCTCTAATATTTTCCTCTTTATTTTAGGTTGCCAGTACAGAGCATCTGATGCTGGATCCGAGTGGTATAAGGAAAAGGTCCACGGACAGTGGTCAGATAGACCATGTCCTCCAGGGACACAATTCTCTACTTCTGTATGCATGTGTGACATAGCAACACAATCTCATTCGAAATCAGGTAAACACATGTAAAAGATCTAAATTCTAATTCATTTTCACTGAACAGGAAGAAAGTTTGTTCTAAGATGTAATATCTTAAAGATTACTTTGTCCTTTCAGTCGGAGATATTATAATTATTTAGTTGTCACCACCGTTAGTGTGTCTTGTTTTATGGTCACCTTTGTTTGTTGCTTTTCGTTATTATGAAGTGCATTGTTCTCATCATCATAAGGTAAATTGCCTTAGTATGTACATACCTCATGTTATGTTTCTAACTACCCTCGTGGTTTCTTGGAGAGTGTAGTGCTGAGTCAGTAGCAACACCAGTAAGTACTAAAAGAGAACATAATTTATTTTGTTCATCGCAATCCGTCACACCATCAATATTTTAGATATCTGTTTTTAATAAGTTCTAACACGTTATCACATTATTTTGTATTTTCTCTGTTCTTCATCGACGTTCCTTCATTCCATGTTGTTTACAAACTGCTATTTGCAGACCTTACTTCTTCGGATATTGCCATTGTCGTTCGTAAGATGCCGCTTACACAAAGAGTATCACACCCATCAGGTGCTAGTACATTGCACATTGATGTAAAGGTTACTATACTTGTTGCTAACAACATACAAAATACATATCTAATCACCACTTACTGAATATTAAAACATATACATCCAGCTGGAAAAGTGTCATTTTCATTTCAGTTTGTTCGGATGATGTGAACATGAGTTGCAAGAACATGTCCTCAGATCTAGAGAACTCCGCCATTGAGATATCCTTAAACAACATAGCCTATCTACAGAACGGCACTGTATACGTCGGTGAGAGAAGTAACATCACTCTGTGGCAATACTCTAACATGGATATAGGATCTAACCTTATCATACACATTATATTTAAACCATCATCTTCTGGTCGTCAGTATTTAATGCACAACTCAGAATGCGAGTCTCAAAAGATGCCGTCAATATTTATAGAAATAGAAAACAATCCAGATGGTGTGGCGGACTTGTTTGTAATAACTATTGGACTTTTGTTAAAAGAAAATAATGTAGAAACATTTAGAACATCTACTTTGGTAAGCATTATTAAATAACTGAATGGCAAATAATTTAAACGATTTAAATATATGTATATATCTTTATATATATTTCTGAGAGAAAATTCTACGATACTAGTGTTGGGGATATCTGGGTGTATGTATATGTCAACTGAACGATCTACACGTGTTTTAATTTTTAACAAGCACCTCGCCAACTTGCAAACTATAGATTGTGACTGGTATAACGGTTACATATGATTCCCAACCATGTGTTTAACTTAATTTACCAGTTTTCAAAGTCGAATTTTGATTTGGAACTGAATCAGTATACTTGTTTGTGGTTGTTTCATTGTGTCAGAAAGCTTGTCTCTTCGGTTTTCAAAAAATTGATTGTATTCTTCTTGGAATTCCTCAATCACATCAAACTTCAGCAAGGAAATTGCTTGTTATATTAATTATCTTTATCTGCATTTTCCTATAAACGTATTTCGTTCTTCTAAAAAGACTACTTTTGCATGAGACTAATTCATTATGATTCTTATTTTACAATTTTAACATTAGTTTTGTTTGGATTTTTTCAGAATTCAGAATTTATCGATATTTACCTGAGGTTGAGCAAGGCAAATATAGTTTGTAATGTAGATGGACAAAGCATGCAGCGATCTGTATCTACTTCAGGTAATTAATAGAACAAATCACAACCATAGTCATGTATATGCATTAGATTATAACTATTGGATCAAACACAGTGTATGAACGTAAAAGTATTCGAAAAGCAGCTATTGATTGAAGCAGCTATTGATTGAAGCAGCAAGATGAATTCGTATCAGAAGGATCGCAGTTGGCAATAATTTGTCATTTAATGAGTTTACCACCGCGTTGTAATCAATCTTCACCATATAACATTTTAGTGATAGCCATATACCATCAAAAAGTGCTAATATACAAATCACAATACAGCGTTAGACGATCGTTTCGGAATACATTTCCTCATCCTTGGTGCTTTTCAAGAAGTTTAAACAAAGGACCGTAATATATATACATGTATAAAGATGTCGTTCGATTATATTAGAATTTTGAATGCGTCCTCGCATGACGAGGAAACATAAACTCGAAAACAAAATAGCTATCTATATCTAAATCAAAATTATAAAGCAAAGTAAAAACTTTGAAAACTGGCAAATTAAGTAAAACACGTGAATTTCCACCAGGAATGTGAGGTCGGTGTTTAGCTAACTGCATCCGTCATGTGTGCTCTGATGGTAGTGAATTCATATCATCAATCAATTTCTGTATAGACCAACAACATTGACCTGTCCACTTGACCTTTCATTCGGAATAATCATGTTTGATGATCTACCCAATGTATTGATTTAGAATTCGAAGAAGTTGATAAAATAAACAGGGCATGTTTCCCATGATGTAGACGAAATAAATATCTGTTTTTCCTATACATAAATGTACTGGTCCATAATAAATATATAAATCAAAGGTCAAGAGGACAGGTCAATGTTGTTTGGTTATAATTAAAATGTTTTGTTTATAAGGTATAACCAGGAGAAAAAGCGCACTGTACATTGGTGGAGATTCCTGTCAATCAGACAAACAACCATTCAGTGGATTATTGAAAAAGGTAAGATGTTGTTTTTTAATGTTGCTTAACGTCGCATCAACAATTTTTCAGCTTTTCGCGGCGAGAACAACATTAATAATCTCTATGGAATAATCTATGGACAAGTTCGTGTATGCATGTGAAGTGCTTATGATGTTTTATGGTCTGCCTTGTACCAGCGTGCACTCAGGGCGACTTTAAGGTGCTAGCTTACCGAGTCAGTACGTCGCAGACAAGCGAATCACTCTTCTGGTCACATTATACTGACATCGGGTGAATCAGTAAAGGCCAACGGCAAGGAAAATTCACTTTCCCACATGTGGGAAAAAAGGTAAGAGAGGTTTCAATTCTAAACAGCCTAAAAGAAACATTATGTGAAGAAACAGAATCATTACTGAACGCTTAACAAACAACTAACAAACTTTATTGGAAACGAGACGTTAATTTATACTCGATGGCTACAGAAATATTCCGTACAAAAATAATGTGTAAATAGTAAGTGTTAATTTACCATCTAGCTTTAGGAAGAGTCTTCATATGCTGCAGGATTATATTTTCAAATGCGATTCAGAGATTGCTTCAGTTCAGAAAATGTCTATACAGGTTGTCCCTATGTAAACCAATTTTTATATTCATTTCAGTTTTTCCTTTCACGATGTTCGCCTTCATGAAGATTATCAAACACGAGGTCCAGAGAAAGAAGAAGGACATGTGACATAAATGTAGATATAGTACACGCAATGTTATACGGTAAAAGACATACAGAAAAGGAAACATTTGAATAAAAAGCAAATCCGCCAACATAAATAAGTTTTAATGTTAAAATACTAAACAATGGTTGTTAAACAAGAATGATCTCCCTTCTATTTGTATATAAAGCAAAAAACTTTATTCCAGACATTAACCCGTTCAATTAATTAAAAGATTAACTGTTTTACAGTTTAACCTGCCTTAAAGGTCACCATTATCCCATTTTTTAAAATTTAATCATAAAATATATTTAAAAATGGTATATGACATGAGGACCACCTCCTTTTAAAGGCCAACAAAATTGTATCCCAATTTTTCTATATTCATATTATTTGAAGCTATATATAAAGGTCATCTGCCCATTCAGGCCACTATTATTGGTTCTCTTCCAGGGTGACATTTATAGAAAGGTCTGACTGTATTTTCATAATACAATAAAAATAAATACATGAAAACCTCTGTTGTTACTGCCAGACGATATATATCACAGATATGCATTAACATTGTTACACAATTTTTGAAAATTAATAAAATATTTATAATGTAAAACAATAGAATAGGAAATACTAGATAAAGAAAAGATAAGCTAGTTGAATAATGCCTACTTAAACATTATGATTAATTTTCTTTACAAGGAAGTGGAAATTACAGCGTACTTTTCTAATAGTTTAGAGATTATCCTATCATTTCGTGATTTCAAAATCAAAATTTGAATCATACAATGATAAAGTGTGCAAATGATGGAAGGGTAATTCAGAAATATAAAACATATATAATGATAACGAATTAGATGTTGTAATTATGTGACCTGAAGTGGAGAATCAAACAGATTATGAAAAAAATTACACTATTAATATTGTCTAACTCCGTGAGCCGCAACTCTTACATTATTATATTACGCAAGTTTGAAAGACTTAGATTTATAGCAGTATATTTTCTCAATACAACAAAGCGGTAATTATAACAATTATTCCTCGACAAAAACACAAACTGTATCACAATGCAGAGGAAAGAAATTGTTTTAGAGAAAAAAACCGCTTTCATTACTTTGTTGTCTGTTTATTTCAAAGAACGGTTCCACATCCGCTAAAACGGAGATCTATTTAAACTATTTAAACGATAATCATACTTATAAATAATTTATTTAGTCTTATTATAACTAAAAAGCTACTCAATCCAGAAAGAGGAAAAGTCAAAAAGCTAAGAATGTCATAAAACATTAGTGTTAAGTATTATAGTTCTATAAAAACTGACTAAACGTCAATAACACTTAAAATGCAACAAACATGTATTATAACACAACCACATACTGAATTTCAGATTAAAAGAAACAGCGAAATTCCCGAAAGTCATAATTCTAAAGTAGATAAGCTGAACAAATCTGAAATAATGTCGTGTCATAATAAAACAATATACCAATTATCACTTAAATTACTCAACTCGAAAAAAATATTACGTAGAAAGGATGGGTAAGGAACAACACTACATGCCTCGATCACATCATAGCGGGACATAACATGTATAGAAGAATTATGAACAAATGTTTTATATTCTAAGGAAAATAAAAAAGAAAGACGGTTTGCATTAAATGCAACCAAAATAAAACACAATACAGGCAACAGGGGGAGGAAACACAGACAAAAAAAACGCTTCCTCGCCGAGTCTCCCGGCCGAGTATCAACGAGTTTGATACTCGGCCGTCCTGAGTGTAAAGCGAGCGTTCTACCACAAGGTTAAAAGACCCGGACTAGAAAGTCTGGCAGTAAATCACTCTATTATATTAATATATACAAGATAGCAATACCACGACTAGCACGACACCGCTACAATACTGAATTCTGTAATTTAGAAAATTTTCCACGTCAGCGAATTCTCGCAAAAATCGTTACTTCACGATATTCGAGTCCTTTAAATCTCGCATCGTCATATTACAGTCATTGTAAATAAAAGTGAATGACATTAAAAGAAAATATCCGTGAAAGTTTTATTTTCGCATCTCGTTACTCTCGCGATTTCACGCGAAAATAAAACGATAGGTACACAGCGTTTAAATAATTGTCATTTACAACCAATATATTTTGAAGTCTCTGCATGTGTGGTAATGTTAATTGATAATTATATACAAACGTTGACTAATTATGGAAAAAGTTAAACTCGGTGTCTACACTGCGTTTTAAACATATGAACATTCTTTGTGTATAAAGCAAAACATTTCAGACGAGTCAGTCAATGGGTATCCTGGCTAATTCATTTTTGTTGACGTTACATATTTATCCTGAAAAAAAAACCAAATAATTAGTAAAACACAAAAATACAGGCAAACAACACTGACCCGTCTGTTTGACCTTTCATTAGGAATATTCATATAGGAAGGTCCACCTAATACATGGGTAGTGTTAGGATTCGCAGTTAATACATATTCACATTTTTCATGATTAGTGTTCACATCAGCTATACGAAATATACACTCATTATCCCGATTACTTGAATTAAATCGTCCATAATGAATATTTAAATCAAAGGTCAAGCGGACAGGTCAATGTTGTTTACCTATACCAATACATTTTCAAAACACGATAAATTCAAATTTGCGTACAGCTTTTTTACCAAATTATGGTTACCATTATTAACGAGTGCGATTTTCCCATTTGAAGTGTCCTGTTTGATTTTATAATACATGTGTAAATCAAACACAAACATACCGATCCACCGATCATGTGGGATTTACGAGGTATACAATCTGGTTCATACTCTAATAACCATTTAAAAGTTAAATTCTGATACTTTCAATATTTTTCCATCCATTTTGTTGTACATGTAAATTGATAATTCAGTTGAATGAAAAAAAATTATGTTGGTAAAAAAACTTATCATATTCCATGATCTAGAACAGCCAATCAGTTTAATGAAAGCCAACCTACTTATCAGTGTTACGTCAATCATGTTAAGCCGCCCAGATAAACAAAACAGATCATTAATCAGGGACTGATATTTCAGTCATGCGTTATTTAAACAATTTTTCAAGAATTACATTGTAATATTTATCGTTAGCTGATAATTATTTTATTCATATTTAGATAACAAATTTAAAAGTAAGAGTTAGGGAAAACACAACGATATATATGCGGTGTAAAACAAATCTGGTTCATTAGAAATTGAAACAAGGTAGAAATTATGTGTTAAATGTAAATACATAAGTTTTGCCTGTAAAGTGAATATACTTACCACAGTTTCGAATATATTCATCATAAGTTGTGTCAGCTGTGTAGTAACCTGGATAAGTTGGGTTGTCATGGATTCGTATGTCTCTCATTATACAATAACCAGACGGTGATTTTCTGTAGTAAGCAGCCACACATACAAAGTCAGTTCGTTGTGTACAAGCATTCTGGCAGTATGCGCCATCAACAACACTTCCACTCACGCTAGCAGTGAAACTAACAGGGGGCATAAACTTTCTATCAAGTCTCATTGTATATGTCGCAGCATAAGGCGAACATGCTATAACAAGAATACATTGTGTTTAAATGAATAAACATCATAAGCACAACTGAAATGCATATACTTTCTAAATTCGTTATACAATTTTACAGTTGTATATAAAGTTTGTTGTTTTATTTTATTTTATTATTAAGAATAGTACCAAATAATAACTATAGCTATTTGAGACCGGAAAATTCACATAAAAGACGTTGTGTGTCAAGATAAGAAGTGGCAGACAATTCCATTCTTATCAGCACAAAAGTGTTGAAAATGAAGCAGTAACAACTCCTCTATAAGCATTGTCATGTCAACGATGCTTAATTGAGGAATGCAATAAGGAAGTGTTATTCTTTCTAATACCGAATGAATTGTATCCAACCCACATTTAATTACCATTCTACACAGAAAACTATGGTTTTTGTCCATCAAAATCAAACATACTAATCCATGTCCAAACCACAATCCCAAAGCAAAGTAAAAAATTTGAAGCTGACAAAGAAGACTGCTGTTGCCGTTTCGGAAAACAATTCCTTATGCGTAGAACTTGGACCAAAATTGTGAAACCAAAAAAACTCTTCAAGGGGTTGAAAAAATACCAAAAGGACAAAATATATGTAACCAAATGTAGCTAAGAAAATATTTTACATGAGGGAGTATACCTTAGTTTTTCAGGATTTTCATATTTTACCTAGCAGGAAATTTAGAAGATTGTATATTTCTGACAATACAAAAGTAATGTCTACTGAGTTAGTTTGCTATATCTTCGGGAAAACATCTACCAGCAGAAATATCGGCTCAGTGGTTTAAATTACACATCAAAGCAGTGTTAATTTTACATCACAAGACTAATTATTTATTACTCCTCAGGTAAAAATGATATGTTTAAAAGTGATTTAATAATTAATTTTCAATTTCCACAGTCAATGAAATCGAGTACATATGCAATTGATTGTCTATCAACCATACCATATCGTTCAATAACCAGTGAAAAATGTGGGAAAAACATTTGATTTGTCAGAACTGAAAATAATTGAAGAGTATATTAACAAACAGCTTTATGGCTGTAAAAAGTTTTAAAAAGTCTTGAAATTATTTGATGAATCATAACCGTGAATTCAAAAGGAATTACAATTTACTTTTTTACCACCCCTAGCAAACGTAGTTTAGAGGGGAAATAGGAGTTGTCCCGTACGTATTTATGTACGTACAAATTCTACGCTTTCTTTGTCTCCGCTTCTTAGCAGAATTTTATGAAACCTGATACGAAAGTTTATTTGGTAACATCTCTGACCAAATAGTATTTTGTAACTTGCAAACCTAGAGTTGCAGATTAATTTCAAGGCCTTATTTGGCCATTTTAACATGAAATGGATGCAAACTTGTTGCAAAAATACTCAAGTTATGGTATTTTATAAGACAGTATTATTTAAATAAATGGCCCCTTCTGAAAATCCTAAATTGAACACTACAGCGCATGTAAAATCACAATACAAAAAGCAAAGTAAAAACTGGAAAAACTGACAAATTACGTTAAACACGCCAGCTTGCATCAGGGAAGTTAGGCCTGGTGTTCAAAAAGGGTAAGCACCTCCGCAACATATATGATAGGAGATGAATCTATTCGACGTCAAAAAATATTAAAGACATTGAACAACAGAACATCAATTGCAAGTTGTAGTTTCTTGAGAAACCTTGAGAAGGTCAACTTCTTTACCATCATACATAAGTAGAATATCACAAATCTATATTCTAAACAATAAGCTAATAAATTCATTTGTGACTTGTTTACAATGATAAATGCAAACAATATATTGAATAGAAAGAACGTATATATAAACTCACTTCCACAAGTTAGAGAAATACTAGACCACGTGAAGTCATTGCCACATGTTATTGTAGTTGTACCAGCTGATGCAACGTATCCATCATCACATGTATAACTTCTTGTACTTCCTGGCGTATTACCAGATCCGGTTACTATGGCACGTTGCACTGTTGGTGGTGAAGGACATGCTAAAAAGAAAAGAAACCTAAGGAAATCAGAATTGTTATAACATAATTTTTAATGCAATTGTATTTCAATTTTCCACATTCTTCATACTTTTACAATATTCTACACATATACATATATAGTAAAATTTTATCTTGCATAATGAATGTGTGTTATGAGATAGAGAGAGAGAATTTAGTGGTTGAAAAATTGTAAGGTCATTCAAAACAATGATATCCATGTTCAATCATGACAGCTGCCATTCTTTAAAAATAAATATTTCAAGATTATTTCTGCTCGTAGCAATATTTTTTACCATTTGTACACATCAGCCAGACTATACCTAGATGAATCTAGTAACAGGAATTTTCAAATGTACTAGTTTTATAATAAATAATATTTTTAAAATATGTTTTATAATCATTTCTTATTCTATTATTGAAACTAAAGTCTCCTAATATAAAAACAGTTTTGTGAAATCTAGTAGTATGCTGTTTTGTAAAAACCAGGTATCTAGTTCTAGATTTTGCACATGTTCACATGTGAAGACGGATTACAGTTTTATTACACAACATTTTGATTCACCTCTTAACTTAAGCGTAAACAAAAAGGCGTTAGTACCGATAATATTATTAACAATTCTATATTGAAACTCTTGCAGTTTTAAACTTGAAGTTGTTGCATAATTATTCTATAGATTTGTTTCTACTTATTTGTATTTAAATCTTCAAAAATGCTTGCCATTTTAGCCTTGTGGTTGGTATTGTATTATTTTGCCTCAAAATTTTGCACATGTCTTTTGAACCTTTCCTACTGATAAAAATATTTTAAAATTCACCCAATAAATGAATTTTCAGCTTTAGATACAGATGTTGCATTATTTTTTAACATATGTTTCACCGATGAAATTATACCATGATAGTCAACAAAATTTATATTGCAATTATAACAATTGTAAAAACTTTTGACGTCTAAAAATTCACATCGAGTAAATCGTCAACAAACTTATTACTTTTTTCGTATGATCTTCTAAAACATTTATTTATTCCACTTTGTTATATAACTATTGTACCAAAGGAAATTTTCAGAAGGTTGCTTGCTCGTTTTTAGTGTGTGACATGTTTTAATCAGTAACCATGGTTGAAAAAAGTCAATCCAAACGTTATTTTCATTTTTTTAATAGTATCAGTTATCTTATTTGTTGATATCAATTTTATAATTCAAAATATCCTTCCAATTGCTTTCTTCATGTAGAAGTATCCTTATACAAGTAGTTTTAAGAGCGTTTATATAACAAAAATAATAAACCATTTTAACCCTTCATCTTCGTACTCTTTTATTACAACTTCTCGTTGACTTTACTAGTACGACTATCCCATATGAAGCGATAAGAATTGTATTTTAGTTAAGTAATAATTCAAAAGTTTGGATTTGGTTTAATTGTGAGATGAGTATTTTTATTACTGTGATTTTACCCATATATGGTGCTTTAAAAGAAGTTTCAATATAATTTGAATAAACATTGGCTGTGCGGGCCCCAAATTGGGTAAAGGGACATTGTTCATTTGACAAAATATAAAATGCATTATAAACTTTACAAACTTGAACCATTCAAAGATGGACAGATTAAACTAACCATATCACATGACCTTGGCACAAAATTGTTTATTTTTAATGCCTCTCTACAAAATCCGATTAATATTTCAGAGTTAGCATTCGTTAACAATCGCTTAAACAGAGATCGCAATATGCTAATTAGATATACACGATTTTTGGCACATGTGTAAGATTTCGACAAATACATTGTTCCCTTCTATTTCTATTTTCCCTATTTCACACTTTTGGTCCGAGCATTACTGTAAACGGTCGTCTACTGCTGCAAAATTCAAACGGCTTTAGTAATAATTATAACTGGGATCCATCAGTTATATATAAAGCTGTTGAGTGTTCGGACTTATCATGTAGTCACATGAATGCCTAACATTATTGTTATAATCTTTTATGATTTTTCATGTGACCAAAAATCAAATGTTAGTAAATAAGAAAAAACTATGATATCTGCAACATTGTCTCTGTCTTTTAAAAAGAAGAAACTTGGTGAAATTAAAAATAGTACTTTATATTGATGTTAACGGTGTTTCAATATATGTATATGCATAGAAAATGTAACAGAAAAGAGAAAAATTCAGGGTCCGACCAGGGATTGAACCAGGTACCTCTCGCAATTTAGGCAAGTGCTTCACCAATTGAGATACCAACCACTACATTCCTCCCTTCCTTTTTCGATTCAATTACCTCAAATCGAAACCACAAGGTTCCACACTGGGACAAATCTGTTGGTTGGCCACTTCCAAGGGTAGGACGAGCCTAAAAATGTAACAGGCAAGAGAAAAAATGCAGGTCGGACAGGGGATCAAACCCGGTACCTCCAGCACTATAGACAAGTACTCTACCAACTGAGCTACACAACCGCTACATTTAGCATCTCCAATCAAGGCACTAAGAATACAACGCATCAAATACAAGAGTAACTGGTTTAAAAAAACCAGAAAAAGACCAAGTATTAAAACACTTCTTAATTAATGTGTAGATCTATGTTTCAGATACTTTATTCTATCCACTTATCATATATCAAACACAAACATACTTATCCATGTCAGATATCAAGATATATCAGATATAAAAGTATCGTTAAACTCAATAACATGCTTGTTGAAATGATTAAGTGAGTATATACATAATGTATGCAGGAAAATAGAATTAACAGTGCTCTTAAATGAGAACTCAGAACATTCTTTTGCTCTCGTCTTTTGTATTCATCTTAATTCAGGCTGTTTGTAATAAGAAATTACTTGGTGTTGTGTAATATACTGTATCTCTCAGGGGAGAAATTTATTTTAGCACTTTTCCTTAATCCATTTCTACCTTTTTCACAGTTTGGCTTCGAGTCCGGTCTTTCAAAAACCATGTATAAAGATGAAAATTTTATTTAAAATCTCTTTAACTTCCATAAATCAATCAGTAGATACTTTCATTCAAATGTATTTCTAAAATAGTGATATTTTCATACAAATATATTACTAATACAAGCGATTGTATTTCATATAAAATTAAAACAAAAAAAGATTCTTGATATGAAACAGATAACATTTATGTACCTTGTAAGTTACAGGTAAATCCCAGACTTGGCCAGACGCCAGTCGCCCCACATGTAATAGAGGCACTTGTTGTTGACAAAACATAATTCGTATTACAACTATATGTAGCTGTACTTTGGTAAGTTGTTGTAGTGTAGCTTGGAGATCCATTTGAAAGAGCCGGTGGTGTTCCACAATCTGAAAAGGAAATAATTAGCAGTGTGCCATTTAATGATTTTCAATAATTTTCACATTTCAACATAATGTTCTGAAGGATCATTTATGGTAACAAAATAAAAGGAACCAGTAATTCTTTGTGTTGCAAACTACATAATATATATATATATATATATATATATATATCTTTATTTGTAAGGCCACAGACCCATATAGTAGTTACATAATGGTTCACACCTACACGGATAACATGCATTCTAGAACCTTTTCACGGACTAACCAAATCATAATTAACTTTGTATAGTATGAAATGGAGACATTTAAAACTTGTATTTACAATACGTGTTTTAAGGCAATAGGAAATACAGGCATTAATAGTTAAAGATACTTGATCTGACTCCCTGGAGTTTTTGTATAACATTAATTTGCCTATTGATTGTTTACGTTTTCTTTGGAAGATAGAGAAGAACAAAATGAATCATGGTTTGAGTTTTCACACATATTTTTAAAGTGGAACTCAATTTGAATCTACAAAAATTGACAGTATTCTATATTCTGCAAAAATTATGTTTCTGTTTTCTGATAATTACATCACCATAACAGTAATACAAAGAGGTTTACTGGACAATTGTACTCAAGCTAAGACATAACCTGAGAACACGATTGTAGGCGTATTTTGTTTCCATAATAATTTACAGTTAGCCTCTATATTATGTTACCTTTAATTACACAGCTGAATGTAGGTGTCTGCCATGTAGGTCCATTAATGCATGTTATTTCTCCAGGTCCATTTGTCAATGTATAGCCTGTTATACAAGTGTATGTCGCTTTACTATTTATTGTTGTGGATGAATAGCTAGCTGTATTTGTATTGGCCAAACCTGGAGGTGAGCCGCAATCTAAACATAAAACATATATATGTAAACGAGGACGTTTTTAGATTTATTAGCTTTGGTAGTTTAATTTTTATAGGTAATTGTATTTAAAAAACACAAGTAATTTTTGTCCAAGATAAAACTCCCATTAAGAGATTCTACCGTTAATGTCTTGTTAAGGAGCCTGTTTTAGATAGTATATCAGATAATCCTACATTATAAAAGAACTAAAGATGGTCATCAGTCTTATTCAGAAAAAGTATATTCTAGATCTGGAATCAACCAAATTTGGATTCTCAAAAATTCTAAAGAATTACTTTAACATCTTACTTCTAATACCTTACCTCATGTAAAAAGTTTTAAACATTTGATTTTTCTACACTATACAGCACTATCCCTCATTCTAAATTGAAAGAACGTGTTAAAGAAATTATTCACTTGTCTTTCTTTTACAAAAACGGTAAGCCAAGATACAAATATCTGGTGCTGAACAGGGATTCTGGTTATTTTGTCAAGCATCATACGGATTCCAAACAAAAATATACTGAAGATACCATCAGCAAAATGTTGGAGTTTTTGATAGATAACATATTTGTTGTGTTTGGTAATATAGTTTTTCAGGAAACAATCGGTAAACCAATGGGTACAAACTGTGCACCATTGCTTGCTGATTTGTTTCTTTATTCTTATGAAGCAGAATTTATGCAGAACCTTGTTAAATCTGGAGAGAAGACTGTCGCCAAATCATTCAACTCAACATACAGATATATAGATGACATTCTGTCTCTTAACAATCCTAAATTTGGAGACTATGTAAATGTCATATATCCTAGTGAGCTTAAAATAAAAGACACTACTGATTCCTCAAGTTCTGCTTTATATTTAGACTAAAACCTGAATTATGACACACACGAAAGGCTGCATTTGAAACTTTTCTTGAATATCTTATTGAGGAGCTCGGTTTAGATAGTATTTTAGATAATACTACATTACAAAAGAACTACTTTACAACGATAAGGATGTTATGCAATCTTTCGTAATCAATTTAAAAGAGGAAGAACTTGCATTGGATTCTTAAACTCTCCAAAATTCCATACAAGGAAATAAAAAGAAAAGGATCCTTTAAGTGTACTACTAAATCAATAATTCTAACTCAAATTTTGACTTTGTTGTCAGTGATAGTCTTCAGTCTTGTTCAGAATAAGTCTAAATTACAGAATGTGGATTCGAAAATTCTAAAGTATTACTTCAGCACCATAGATCTAATGCATTATCACCATATTATTGGGTATGCTGCCTGTGTATCCTGAATTATCCTAGAAATATTCAACGTGATACATATTCCATATTTCATTCTATTCTCAATTTTGATTCAACACGTGGATAATGTGCTACCTAGAAAGAAGGCACGTACCCTCCTGGAGAACCTAGCCTCACTTCCCTGATTAGATTAATATGTTAAACGTAATTTGTTTATTTCAAAGTTTTGCAATTTAAACATGTGCTCGTATGTTTGTGTTTGCTTTTACAAGCGTCATTCTCCAAAACGTTCACTACCTGTGTTGTACAGTATAACGTTTTATAAACGACAGTCACAGTGTGTTTGCATTGTTTTCTACATTTAATTCGTTTTATTCAGATGCAGTTTTAAATATTTCCAACTTCCTCATCATAACTCACTCGAAGAGAAACATACATGCATTATATCGAAATAACCAAGTTACTTAATACTGTACCTTTATAAAATTCCAAAATGTATTCTAAAAATAGTGATATTTCCATACAAATATATTATTAATACAAGCGATTGTATTTCAGATAAAATTAAAACAAAAAAAAAGATTCTTGATATGAAACAGATAACTTTTTTGTACCTTGTAAGTTACAGGTAAATCCCAGACTTGGCCAGATGCCAGTCGCCCCACATGTAATAGAGGCACTTGTTGTTGACAAAACATAATTCGTATTACAACTATATGTAACTGTACTTTGGTAAGTTGTTGTAGTGTAGCTTGGAGATCCATTTGAAAGAGCCGGTGGTGTTCCACAATCTGAAAAGTAAATAATTAGCAGTGTGCCATTTAATGATTTTTCAATAAAGTTCACATTTTCGCATATTGTTCTGAAGGATCGTTTCTATGGTAACAAAATAAATGAACCAGTAATTCTTTGTGTTGCAAACTACTTAATGGTTTATAACTACATGAATACCATGCAATCTGACACCTTTTCACGAACCAAATTACATTACATGGAGACATTCAAAACTTGTATTTACAGAACGTGTCGTTAAGGCAATAGGAAACACAGGTAATAATAATAAAAGATAATAATAAGTTGTCGATTGATTGTTTACGTTTTCTTTGGAAGATAGAGATGAACAAAATGAATTGTGGTTTGAGTTTTCACACATATTTTAAAAGTGGAATTTAAATTGAATCTACAAAAATTGCCGGTATTCTATATTCTGCAAAATTATGTTTTTGTTGTCTGATAGTTACAATACAATAACAGTAAAACAAAGAGGGTTACTGGACAATTGTACTCAAGCTAAGACATAACCTGAGAACACGATTGTAGAAGTATTTTGTTTCCATAATAATTTACAGTTAGCCTCTATATTATGTTACCTTTAATTACACAGCTGAATGTAGGTGTCTGCCATGTAGGTCCATTAATGCATGTTATTTCTCCAGGTCCATTTGTCAATGTATAGCCTGTTATACAAGTGTATGTCGCTTTACTATTTATTGTTGTGGATGAATAGCTAGCTGTATTTGTATTGGCCAAACCTGGAGGTGAGCCGCAATCTAAACATAAAACATATATATGTAAACGAGGACGTTTTTAGATTTATTAGCTTTGGTAGTTTTATTTTTTATAGGTAATTGTATTTAAAAAACACAAGTAATTTTTGTCCAAGATAAAACTCCCATTAAGAGATTCTACCGTTAATGTCTTGTTAAGGAGCCTGTTTTAGATAGTATATCAGATAATCCTACATTATAAAAGAACTAAAGATGGTCATCAGTCTTATTCAGAAAAAGTATATTCTAGATCTGGAATCAACCAAATTTGGATTCTCAAAAATTCTAAAGAATTACTTTAACATCTTACTTCTAATACCTTACCTCATGTAAAAAGTTTTAAACATTTGATTTTTCTACACTATACAGCACTATCCCTCATTCTAAATTGAAAGAACGTGTTAAAGAAATTATTCACTTGTCTTTCTTTTACAAAAACGGTAAGCCAAGATACAAATATCTGGTGCTGAACAGGGATTCTGGTTATTTTGTCAAGCATCATACGGATTCCAAACAAAAATATACTGAAGATACCATCAGCAAAATGTTGGAGTTTTTGATAGATAACATATTTGTTGTGTTTGGTAATATAGTTTTTCTGGAAACAATCGGTAAACCAATGGGTACAAACTGTGCATCATTGCTTGCTGATTTGTTTCTTTATTCTTATGAAGCAGAATTTATGCAGAACCTTGTTAAATCTGGAGAGAAGACTGTCGCCAAATCATTCAACTCAACATACAGATATATAGATGACATTCTGTCTCTTAACAATCCTAAATTTGGAGACTATGTAAATGTCATATATCCTAGTGAGCTTAAAATAAAAGACACTACTGATTCCTCAAGTTCTGCTTTATATTTAGACTAAAACCTGAATTATGACACACACGAAAGGCTGCATTTGAAACTTTATGACAAACGTGATGATTTCAATGTTTCTATTGTCAACTTTCTTTTTTATTCAGCAATATACCTGCTTCTCCTGCTTATGAGGTATTTGTTTCCCAATTGATACGCTATTGTATAGCTTGTTCCCACTACGGGAACTTTATACAACGAAGTAGGCTGCTTGCAAATAAATTGTTGACTCAGGGATATTGCAAGCCTTGGCTTATCAAGGCCCTCAAAAAGTTTTATGGCCGTCATCAAAGTATTGTTGATAAGTTTGATATCTATGTGTCCAGGATTGCCCTGGATATATTTGACGTCTCATAGTTCCTTGTCTTTTCACACAATTTTGATTGCACACGTGGCGGGTGTAGCTAGCTAAACAGGAAGTGCTTACCCTTCCGGAGCACCCAGCCTCACTTCCCTGGTGAAAGTTCACGTGTCTAACCTAACTTGTCAGTTCCGAAGTTTTTACTTTGCGTCTGGATTGTGATTTGGACATGGATAAGTACGTTTGTTTTTGATTAACCAAAGATTAGTTTCAACAATAAGGGAGTTATGCAATCTTTCATAATCAATGTAAAAGAGGAAAATTTGCATTGGATTCTTTAACTCTCAAAAGTTCCATAAAAAGAAATGAATATAACAGGTTCCTCTAAGTGAACTACTAAATCAATCATTCGTACTCAAACTTTGACTTTGTTGTCAGTAATAGTCTTCAGTCTTGTTCAGTTCAAGTCTAAATTACAGTACGTGGATTCGAAAATTCTAAAGTATAACTTGAGCATCATAGTTCTAATGCAATATCACCATATAATTGGGTATGATGCCTGTGTATCCTAAATTATCCTAGAAATATTCAACGTCACATATTCTATATTTCATTCTATTCTCAATTTTGATTCAACACGTGGCTGGTGTGCTACCTAGAAAAAAGGCACGTACCATTCCGGAAAACCTAGCCTCACTTCTCTGATTAGATTAATGTGTTAAACGTAATTTGTTTATTTCAAAGTTTTGCAATTTGAACATGTGCACGTATATTTGTGTTTGCTTTTACAAGCGTCATTCTGCATAATGTTCACTACCTGTGTTGTACAGTATAACGTTTTATAAACGACAGTCACAGTGTGTTTGCATTGTTTTCTACATTTAATTCGTTTTATTCAGATGCAGTTTTAAATATTTTTAACTTCCTCATCATAACTTACTCGAAGAGAAACATGCATTATATCGAAATAACCAAGTTACTTAATACTGTACCTTTCTAAAATTCCAAATGTATTCTAAAATTAGTGATATTTTCAATACAAATATATTACTAAAACCAGCGACAGCATTTCAGATAAAAATTAAAACAAAAAAAGATTTTTGATATGAAAAGATAACAATTATATACCTTGTAGGTTACAGGTAAATCCTAGACTTGGCCAGATTCCAGTCGCCCCACATGTAATAGATGCACTTGTTGTTGACAAAACATAATTCGTATTACAACTATATGTAACTGTACTTTGGTAAGTTGTTGTAGTGTAGCTTGGAGATCCATTTGAAAGAGCCGGTGGTGTTCCACAATCTAAAAAGGAATGTGTGTGAGTGAACTTGGTCGTATCATTTCAGAAAATAAAACTTGAACGAAATAAAACTTCCAAAATACTGGTATTATTTCTGATAGATTAGTTAAAAATATAGGATTGTTTCATATTTACTAGGTACTAGAATCCCATGCTATTTGGAATAATTACACTCTGAAACACAGTTTGATTTACATTTACATTTCAGTTGATATACATTAAGGTATGCAGAAACACTTTATATGACTTCCATACATATATGAAGGTTTTGTGACAATATTTAGAGCAGGCGATAAAACTGTAAGGACTTTATTTCATGTATCGTCCGCGGTAATGAGCGCTTGCAATGCTCGTCATCCCCCTTTTATATGTGCCTATTGCCAAATGACGTCAATGACGACAGCAAATGCTGTCTTTTGATTGGTCGGATGAATGTGACGCCATAGTTTCTGGGATGTTCACATTCTATTTTTGATCAAACATTGGTCGGCCAACGTTTTGTAACTATTTATAGTGTTAAACTGGTCGGCCAGCTATTGGCATTTATGGACATTTTGAGGCATTTTGCATTGAATATCGCTACATGAACCAATGGAATTTACCAATCAGACAAAAATAAAACCCTCGGTCATACACTAATAATAATGTTTATTTTTAAAATTCAATTACAACACCAAATAAAATCACTGCTTATTTGTTTACTCGGACATATTGTCGTTATCAATGTTTTATTGTTAAACAACATTTAGTTTCTCTTTGGAGCATTTATTACGTCATGGCGGCATCATTGCTGCTCAGAAAGAAAAAAATTATCTATTTTCTTTTTTAGACATGGAAAGAAAGTGCAATTTTTGGCTCCAATTAGATATAGTTGCCTTCCGATTAGTTCGATTCAGTGGTCCAATGATTTTACCTGCGACAAAATCTGCACGGAAATTGTTAAAAGTTTATGATTGCTTCACCAAATATAGGAGATATATGAATAATACCAGCAAACTTGCAACGTGTCTAACCTAACTTGTCAGTTCCAAAGTTGGACTGTGATTCGGACATGGATAAGTATGTTAGTTTTTGATTCTTTAAAAGACATAAGGTGCAATTTACAATTTATTCTATAGAAAATTGTTCTTAGCAACGAGACAACTATATTTCCTTACCATACTTACTCTTTGAAAATTCATCGAAACCACTGTCTTATTTACCTTTAATGTTGCAGGTACACGTTAACGTTGGCCATACACCAGTCTGTGGACATTGAATCAATTCTCCATTCCCCGACAAAGTATAACCATTTACACAAGCATAGAGGACAGAACTTTGGTATGTCGTTGTGGTGTAGTTTCGAAATCCATTTGTAAGTAACGGTGGTGTTCCACAATCTGAAATAACAAATTTGTAGATGCGAAAGATTACCGTAAAACCAAGCAAGGATAGAACACAAAATGGGTAAATAATCAGTAAAAATAATGAAAAACTTCTGCTAAATTGCATATTAGGATACATATACTAGTTTTTTTTTTATTTTACAGCACTAGACGACCGTTTCGGAATTCAATTACTCATAAGTAGTGCTTTGACCAAAATTGTGAAACAGGATTTTCTTTTAAGATGTTGAAAAAATACCCAAAGTTTAATCAAATTTAGTTAAGGAAATACTTTGCATCAGGAGTTATACCTTAGTTTTTGGGAAATGAAAGATTTTAACTAGCAGCAAATTTAGACAAAAGTATATTTCTGATGATAATACACAATAATGGAAAACACGTCAAAGAAGTTATAACGAGAAAAAAGTACACAGTGTTTTACAAAACCAAATGACAGTTATTAGTAAAAAAAATGCAATCATCTCACATTTAAGATAGTTCTGTAAATCAGAAGCTATAAAATTAGAAATTAAATAACAGAATACATTCAAAACATTTCTAGTTTCAATCACTAAATGGTGCTCTAGAACGCTGATTATCTGTGTACAACCTGACAACTCTGTGTGAAAATCTATATAAAATATTGTATTCCAATTAATTTTAAACAAGAAAGGAGAAAGAACAAACATTAGACAAAATTAAATCTAGATTGGTTTCTGTTCTTGAGTGTAAATAAGTACAATTGTAATTCATGTAAGATGTCAAATCGAATAATTATTCTGAGGCATCTTTCAGAACAGAGAGATCAATTCAGAACTTGATTCATAAAAGACATGCTTAGATGCTTAGGTTTAATCATAATTTAAAACTGTTATCGAATTTGAAAACTTAAAGTCATATTGTAGTATTTCAAAGACTTAGATATTAACGAATAACGATTGTAATTACACAGCTCGCCTTATAAACCTTCAATCGAGGCTAAGAGTCTTTTTTATGAAGAACATGTTTTCAAAAACTAATATGTATTTGTGCTAAAGAAGAATCATTTTGCATTAAATGATATAAGCTAATTTCAACATTAGGATCGAGTTTTAGTACTGGTTTTCATTTTAAATTTGGTGTAATTTTTCCAATTTACTTTACCTCTTATGATACACGTGAAATCAGATGCTGACCACGTACTTCCACACGTGATATTGAATATGAAGTTCCCACCCATCTGGTACCCGGTAATACAAGTATAGCTTCTTACTGACCCGTACGTATTTGTTCCAGCACTCACTTGGGTGTTGGCTATGACTGGTGGCTCTCCACAGGACGCTAGAAAATGAAATAATTTCTTTTACAAAGTGCGAAATTCCATATCTCGCTCCGAGTGATTATATTAGAAATAACAATAGCGGGAAATCAAGTTTGCTGATGATCAACTTAAGGTTGCCATTAAGGCATAGTTAAAGACGAAACTGGAGACTATTTGAAAAATGTGGTTTGGCCTAAAATAAAAAATAGGTGAGTGCATTGAAGTAAATTGAAATTATTTAGAAAAATAATATTACAAAGTATGTTCTGACACTGCAACATACATCTAAAATCTATAAATCTATTTCTATCATTTATTTTTAGCTCTAATTTTATATTTTTTTAATTATTTTGACAAACTTCTGTATTTTACCCATTACGAGATTGAATGGTTAGCACTTAACTATGGAGTTATTAAATAATTTGATACAAACACAAAGAACATGAAAATCCCGGTGTTGTCCAATTCCCACTGGCTTTACATATTACTGATCCTGTTCCAGATAGCGTGTAACCCTGGACACATTGATATGTTCTTGTAGAGGTCACTGTTGTCTTTCCAGGGCCAACAACAGCGTTATCTATTGTAGGTGGTTCATCACATTCTGTAAAAAAATGTTTTACCAATAAAATGGCAAAAATAATATATCGTCGATCATTCATCTGATAAAAATGCCTTTTGATGATAAGTATCCTTTAAAAGTCATAGTTATATACCATTTGGTCATTGTATCTAGTGATCGTCTAAATTTTTACCTCAGTATGCGTTCATCTTGTCTTGTGTTCTAAGTCATTCATTCGTTGACCCGTTTAACATGTAAAAGTAAAACTCCTGACGGGTGTCAGGCTACCTTATCAGTGGGTGATTACCTCTCAGGAGCACCTAACTTAACTTTCCATGAAAAAGTGCATAGGCCAGTTCGTTTCTTATCTTTGGGATTATGATTTTGACATGAATTGGCATGTTTGTTTTTTACTTTTACTATGCTTTGGAATTATAATTTGGACATGGATTGGTATGTTTGTTTTTAATTTGTTTTGGCATAATGATTTAGACATAGATTGGTAGGTTTGTTTTCATTTTGCTATGAGATTATGATTTGAACATGGATTGGTATGTTTCTTTTTACTTTGCTTTGGGATTTTTTAGGATTGTGAATTGGACATGAGTTGTTATGTTTGTTTTTACTTTGCTTTAGGAATTGTTATTTGGGCATGGATGGGTATGTTTGTTTTTACTTTGCTTTATGAATTGTAATTTGGGCATGGATCGGTATGTTTGTTTTTACTTTGCTTTGGAAATGTGATTTGGACATGAAAGGTATGTTTGTTGTTACTTAGCTTATGGATTTGTGATTTGTATATGGATTGGTATGTTTATTTTGACTTTGCTTTGGAATTGTATTTTGGACATGGATTGGTATGTGTGTTTTTACTTTGCTTTAAAATTGTGATTTGTATATGGATTGGTATGTTTATTTTTACTTTGCTTTGGGATTGTATTTTGGACATAGATTGGTATGTGTGTTTTTACTTTGCTTTAAAATTGTGATTTGGACATGGTTGGTATGTTTGGTTTTACTTTGGTTTTGGATTAGAATGTTTGTCTTCTATTCACTGGTTGTCAATGTGCAATTTACTTTAAGTATTTAAGTCTGATATATCTAGTTATGCTATGTACAAAACTAGAAATAAACATTTGTGTTTTTTGATTGGTTTTCCTATCATGCAATTTCAAATTATGTTGCATCGCAGACATACGTTTAATGATACATATTTGTGCTTTCTACAAAAAAAATTATTTCAACAATAACTTACAAACGTATCTAAAGTACAATTACACGAGGTGGTAGTATTATAGATCATGTCATTGAAATTGTTGATTGCGTTCAGGTTTATTGATAGAGATTTGTCGTTCTAGTTTTACATAGTTAAAGATTTTTATATTAATTCCAATCACTGATAACAGAAACTTCAATTAATGAATTTCTAATGATACATAAATTGCATTTATTCCTATTGGAATTGAAATATGTAAAGAATAATGAAAACTGTTAATACGCCAGTAAAAAAGCTCCTTATACTTAATGTAAGTCACTGGCCATAAAACAACTTTAAACTTGTCATCTGACAATCTGCGCTTCAGAACATTTTGTCCATTTAAAAAGAACCTTTGGTGTTTCATAACAGCCTTACCATTCAAAATGCATTTAGTTGTATTCCTGCGAAGAACCACACACCTCTCTGTTTTTAAACAAGCCGAATTACCACATGGACCTTTTAACGTCTACAAATATACGTCATTGAAAGCTGTTGGATATATTGGTGGATAAATCATTGGTAAAAACAGTAGAGACAAAATTCAAATGAAATTTGAACCACATAAATGCCAACTGCCACTGTAACAGTAGTATTTAATCGGTCGCCGTGACAACTTTAATACACATTCAATTATTATTGCAAAGTGACAAGATTTTATCTAGCCTTGCAGAATAAACCGACATAATTTTCATATCTTAACCATGGCAAATGTATTGGTTTCCTTTGACAATTAACAAATAATCTTAAACCTGCAAATGGTCTTTTACATTATTTCCTTTTGAATGTACGCCCTACAGAGCCGTATGTTGACATGTGCTACGTGATTTAATGTACGCCCTACAGAGCCGTAAGGTGACATGTGCTACGTGATTTAATGTATGCCCTACAAAACTGTAAGGTGACATGTGCTACGTGATTTAATGTATGCCCTACAAAACCGTAAGGTGACATGTGCTACGTGATTTAATGTACGCCTTACAGAGCCGTAAGGTGACATGTGCTACGTGATATTACGTAATTTCGCAATAATATTTCGTATATTAACAATAGTTATTTTTAAAATATGTCGTTTATTCGAAATACTATTTCTTAATTTTGGAATAGTTCCTACTTCCTACTTCTCTATTGGAAGATCATGTGTTTCAATAAATTTGCCAAATTTCAAAATTTTGCTTTTGATTGTGTTTTATTGTGCCTTGAACATGGACTTATATTGGGGTTTTGTATTTGAATAGTTAATTCGTACATTCGAATATAGCTATTTCGTATTTTTTTTAAAGTATTTCGTATTATATATCAAATATTCAAAATGATATTTCGAAAATACGAAATACATAAAATAAGAGTTGCTAATAGAAACAATGTTACTTAAAAATTACATTGTTTTCATTGTAGTACTATGGCTCCGTGGCTGTCACTTATACAAATTATTTTCTAAGCTTGAATTGATGAAAACATACTATAGGCAAACAACATTGACCTGTCCGTTTGACCTTTGATTTAAATATTCATTATTGACGAGTTAATTTAAGAATAGTGCTCACTCGTGTATACTTTTGTCTATATGGTGTGAACACTAATCATGGGCAATGTGTATATGTATAAACTGCGAATCTTAATGCTACCCATGAGTTGAGAGGATCGTCCTATATAAATATTCACAACGAAAGTTCAAGCGGACAGGTCAATATTGTTTACCAATACAGATTAGTTACAGAAATTTTAAATATTTATAAACAATCACACATTAAATTTAAAAAATCCATTTTTGTTTATCTGATTTTTTACATTGACACAAAAGATACATTCATAAATTACAAAAATAATGCAAAAAACTAATTAAACAAACGTAAATAAATTAAATGATAGCAATGATCATAGTATTCTTAAATAGAGTATAGTCCGTCCAGGATCTGATGGCAATGTTCATAAAAACGGGCATGTTTTTTTAAAAGCATATCGGTGTAAGAAGGATATCACCGAATGTGTAATCACGTCGGCGCACGCTTTATTAGTTAAATTTACCCTATTATTACGATACGATACCTTTGTTTTAATGGAGTAAAACCTGATATGTCACCAAAAAATCTAGAGTTATAAGGGTTTCAATAAAAGATTGTTTTGTCCCATCAAGTATAAAAGTAGCGTCGTCGGCAAACTGTGATGTGAGAGTTTCAGTTCAGTGTCATTTATAACAATTCCTTTTAAAGACTAGTTGTTTGTAATCAATAAAGAAAGTATTTCTGCGCATAGAAGAAATACGTAGCTAGATATTGAATCTCCCTGACGACAGCCTCTTTATATTGTAAAAAATCTGAAAGAATGTTATTTTGAATAATTGCCGATGAAATATAATTCAAAAACAGTTTAACCCTTTTTTATTGACTCCACAAAATTGAAGAAATCTAAGACATTTATGATTAATTACCAAGAGACACTATCAAAGGCTGCTTTAAAGAAATAAATTAAAATCAACAATCTAGGTATATTTTTCGATTCAGTATATTCCATTTTATCATAAACGAGTCTGATGTTTTCACCGATGTAGCGTTCGCTGAAAAACTCATGTCTGGTCTTCTGAAATTATATTATCTAGAAGGGATTTCATTCTTGCAGCTATACTTTCAGTATGTGACATTCAAAAGACATTTTGCAAATACTGTTTTGGTTTATCCCCCGCTAGTACACATGTTATAATGCCTTGGTTTTTTAAGAAATTAAAAGTTTACCCTTTCTATTACCATCATTTATAGATCTAACAACGAGATATCCAATGTCTTTCGAATTGTTTTTCTTTTAATTCTTTAATTCTGCGGTAAACCCATTTGACTTAGGACTCTTATTGGTCTTTTTTTTTATCTTTTTTAAAACTACCAAGGCTTCAAAATTAGTTATTTCACCACTATAGTCTTATAGGCGTTGTTATTATTCAATATAAGTATTTTAGGGTCTAATAGTAGAACATTAAGGTCAACGTGTTCGATTTTTTGTAAGAGTATAATTCACTATAAAATTGTCTTTTAGAATTTCAGTTTGATCCGAGATTATTTCTATGTTGTCTTTTGCTATTTTTTCATTTTCTTCAGAAAAAGTTTGCCTTTGCTCGTAATATCTGTTCTTTTATTTTATTTCATTTTTTCTGATTGTGTTTAGATGATTTTTTTATTTTCCAAGATATCTAAATTTTGACCTTTAGATTCGGTATTATATTCGAGTTGTTGTATTTCAATAGTAACTGTAATGTTATTTTGTTGATCAGAAATGGTAAATTGAATTTGTTTATTGTCTATATTTTGTATTTCATTATAGTTATATATTTGGACGGCATGTTGTTTTTTGGTTTGAACAATAGACGACTTTATTTTTGTAACTTATTCGTTGTCAGTTGACAGATCAGAGTCCCATACGTGTTTTGAATTCATTTAATTTTATATTAATTATAAACATATAATGATAACTCTGATATCCTAGGTTTAATCTTATATCAGACAAATTTGACATTAAGTTATCGGAAACTAAGAAAAAATCTAATCTTGCTTGTCTGAATGCAAGTGTACCTCGTGTGGATATAACTGTCAAAACACATCTACTAAATTGAGATTATCTATAATTTCTAATTGTTGTCTTGTTATTTATGTATTTGTAGTGATCAGCGTCAAGGTCAGGGTGAAGTATTACGTTAAAATTACTACATATAATGTACGATTCATTATTTAAATTCAGTAATTGTATTTTCTATTTTATAATAAAATTTAAAAATTATTCGACCATTCCACTGTCTTCTAATAAAATTTTAATAAAGATCTTGGAGAGAATAGATGCTACAATGATTTTATTTCAAATATTTGAAAACATCAGTTCCCTTTCTCATTGATGGACGTTTGCTGACAAAACACTTACACAATGTTCGTTATTAGCCATAAAAGAAGCACATTTTGCTGCATACTAAACATAGAATTAATTATATTTTGCAGCATACTAATACAAAATGAGCATATTAGAAAGTCATTAACAAATTAATAATTTGTATCAAAATATTTCTGAAAATTAGAAAATGAGACACGGACATTAAAAACAAAGAACAAAAACGTAAAAATTACAAAAATAAGACAAGGACATTAGACAATATAAAATGTAACTTGCTGAAATCACTGGATTGTTCATCCAAAAATATAACAAATTCATATGTATATGTAGAGGCAATTATTATCTATATAATAACTATATATAAATGCTTTTACTCTGCGGGACGCGGTTCTAATCAGGTAAGAAATCATTCATTTTTACACACATGTATACCTTGCCTTATTTACAATGTAAAATCATTTTGAACAGGTGACGAGTGTAACTAGCTAAACAAGAGGTACCTATACCCTTCAGAAGAACACAGGTTTTGTATCTCGGTGAAGTTTGCCAGTTTACATCAATTTGCTAATTTTTGTTTTTGGATTGTAATTTGGACATGCATTGATATTTTCTATTCACAAAACAGTTCCCTGAGCAAAAGACTTCGCGGTTCAATTTATCTTAAGTAAAAACTAAATATTTCTGAAAAAGAAGCAGCATTTAGCTGTAATGTTTGGATCTTTTATATATAGACCTTTCCTGAAACCTTCCATTTATGATTTTAATTATTTAACGTAATTTAATCGGATAATGTATTTATTTATAAATAATTCATAGGAATATTAAATCTGTTATTCAGCAATAAAGTGTTACATTTGAAATGACATTATATAAATACAAATGAGGAATTTAACTTTAACACCCGATATGCTACCGATATAACACTTACATACATGCTAATGACATAGTTAAGGTCGTCATTATTGTCACTGCTTCTTTTGCGAGCATTTGGTAACAGAATTAACAGAATATTGAACATTTACATATTGACAGCGGAAAATTTAAACGGACATGCTTTGTATGTACCAGGAAAAATATATATTGATATGTCATAATTCTTAAACCATCAATAGAACCTAAATTATTCTAGAATGAAAGCTTGCTGATTCATTATTGACAAAAATGAGTTTATCACATGACAGTTGTCAATATAAAATTCAATCGAAGCCACCGGTATGAACTTGAATGTACATATCAATTGTAAATCTATATATTTGTTCACTTTTAATTGCTGCTTATACCAAGAATATGTTACCTCTTCAATAACACCTGACTTGCTTTCATATGTTAAGGTATGTTTCAGGGCCCGAGTACAAAAAACTTTCGTTTACGGTTTTGGTGATCTTGGTATTTTACGCCCAAGTCAAGACTGTTTAATTGATATTGAGGCACTTCATTCATTGGTGATGGAGGAAACCGGAGTCCTTTGGGTAAACCATCTGAGATAATCCCGAAGATAACTTAAGTATTACATATCTCCGATAATAACTCGAGATAAATTAAATGTAGATATTACCATAGACAAAACTGTAGATGTTACATTGAACTGATTTTCAGCAAAATTGGTTTTAAAAAAAGCCATATCTAAGCACTGGGTTTATTTGAATTATGTTTAGTGTGGCATAGTTTTAGTTAAGTAACTTGTCTAGGCAGCCCTTAATTTTATCTAAATGTGCAGACAAAACAATGGAACGAGTAGAACAAAAACACAGGTTCAACAGAATACATTTTCAAACAAATTTTTGAAAATATTTTAACAAAAAATATTTGTTCAACACAATAATCTTTCCGAAATAGCTTCACAAAACACTGGTTCAACACAAAAAAACTTTTCCAAAACATCTTTAAAATATCAGTTCAACACAGTAACTTTTCCACAACATCTTTACAAATTATTGGTTCATAATAACCCGTCTACAACATTTTAACAAAATACTGGCTCAATCAAAAACCTTTTTCAAAACATCTTTTTAAATTATAGGTTCAAAATAATAACCTGTCCACAACATCTTACCAAACATATCGGTTCACATGCTCAACTTAGTAACCTGTCCACAATATTACCAAACATACCAGTTAAATCCAATAACTTTTCCAAAGCATCTTAATAAAAAACAACCGGTTTAATTATTACTGTTTTAATTTTACTGCATAAGGCTGTCATTTCAAAATTTCAAATCAATAAATTTATAAATATATCAGATATTCGTTTTCTTTATGTTTCACAGTTAGGTCAAATTTAACATTTTTATGTACACTACATAATATTCGTCTTTCAAATAAGAAGGATAATTCCTATCAAAATACAGTGAATTGAGGAAAGAAGAATCGATTTATTTTAAATCAGAAATTCACCTAATAACTGTAATTATTTCCAAAACAGACAACAGTTTGTATTTTTATCTAGTGTCCGTCTAAATCGAAATCTTAATATGTGTTTATTGTCTTGTTTTTCAGTAATCCATTTCTTTGTTTACCCAATTTACTATGTAAAACAATCTTAAATACGTGGCGGGTGTAACTAGCTAAACAGGAGGTACATGTACCCTTCCGGAGAACACAGTCTCACAACTCTGGCGGAGGTTTTCGTGTCTACATTAATTTGCCAGTTTTTGTTTATGGATTGTGATTTGGACATTCATTGGTATTTTTGTTTTCTATTTACACAACGACTCCGTAATTCAATTTATCTTAAGTAAGAAATAAGTATTTCTATAAAAAACAACAGTTAGCTGTAACGTTCTATCTATGATTTTAATTATTATTTAACGTAATTTAATCGGATAATGTATTTACTTATAAATAATTCATGAAAAGGAATATTAAACCTTTTACACGATCTTGTTATTCAGCAATAAATTGTAGCCATTGAAATCACCTTATTTTAATACAAATGAGGAACTTAACTCTAACACCCGATATGCTACCGATATAGCGCTTATATACATGCTAATGACATAGTTATGGTCGTCATTACTGTCACTGCTTGTTTCCGAGCTTTTGTTAACAGAAAATTAAACATTTATATATTGATAACGGACGTTTTAAACGGAGTCACATTTTATGTTCCGAGAAAAATATATATTGGTATGGCATAACTCTGACACCATTATTAGGAACGACAATAAAACTTAATTCGTTTAGAATGAAAGCTTGTTGATTCATTATTGACAAAAATGAGTTCATAGCATGGCAGTTGTTAATATTAAATAAAATCGAACCGACCGGTATGAACTTAAATGTACAAATCAAATGTATATCTCTATGTTTGTTTACTTTTAATCGCTGCTTACAACAAAAATATGTTACCTCTTCAATAACACCTGATTTGCTTTCATATGTTAAGGTATGTTTCAGGGCCCTAGTACAATATCTTTATTTTAAATTTCGTTTACGGATTTGGTAATCTTGGTATTTTACGCCCAAGTAAAGACTTTTTAACTGATATCGAAGCGGTCCATTCATTGATGGTGGAGAAACCGGAGTTTTTAGGTAAACCATCTGAGATAATCCCGAAGATAATTTAAATGTTACATACCTCCGAAGATAAATTAAATTGTAGA
Source organism: Anadara kagoshimensis (assembly GCA_021292105.1). Lineage (NCBI taxonomy): Eukaryota > Metazoa > Mollusca > Bivalvia > Arcoida > Arcidae > Anadara > Anadara kagoshimensis. The sequence goes on from CM037873.1 coordinate 3,643,675, forward strand.
TTTTACATTGAATTGATTTTAATCATAATCGGTTTTAAAGCTCTATATCTAAAGCTCTGGGTTTATTTGAATTATGCTTTGTGTGACATATGTTTAGTTAAGTAACTTGTCGGTATGGAGAGTCTTCAGCAGCCCGATTGATTTATAGATGCTGACAAAGCAATGGATCAAGTTGACATTAAATTGTACAATGTTTAGTTAATTATTTATTTTAGTTAATTTTTTCAAAGTAGCTTCACAAAACACCGGTTTAACACAAATTACTTTTCCAAAACATCTTTAAAAACTCGGTTCAATACAATAACTTTTCCACGACATTTTTACAAAGTATTGGTTCATAATAACCTGTCTACAACTTAACAAAAATACTGGTTCAATCCAAAAACTTTTCCACAATATGTTTTCAAATTATCGGTTCAAAATAATAACCTGTCCACAACATCTTACCAAACATATCGGTTCAATTCAAAAACTTTTCCAAAATATCTTTATAGAAAAAAACTGATTCAATTCAAATACTTTTCCAAACATCTTTATAAAACAAAAAATACTGATTCAATTCAAATATTTTTCCAAAACATCTTTATAAAACAAAAAATGCTGATTCAATTTTTCCAAATCATCTATACAAAACACATGTTCAACATAATAACCTTGTCACAACATCTTAGAAACATACCAGTTAAATCCAATAACTATTCCAAATCATCATAACAAAAACAACCGGTCCAATTATAACTGTTTTAATTTTGCTGCATTAGGCTGTCATTTCGGAATTGAATTTCTTATCAGGAATGCAGGGACTAACAAACATTGAGCTAATTACGTTAAATCCAAATTTCAAAACATTTAAACAAAACACAGGTTCAAACTATCAAATCGTCTACAACAGCTTAACAAAACACAGGTTCAAACCAGTACGCCTAAATCAATATAAAACAAGCAACTTTCGACGACATCTTAAAAATCTGCTCCAATTAAATAAACAATCCATCGATCTTACCAAATATATCGGTCTAAACTTATGAATTCTCGATAGAACATCTTCATAAAAAACTATTCAACCAAAACTATCACCGCTTCCACAATATCTTTACAAAAATACCTTCAATTCAAACTGTTTTCACTTCCACAATATCTTTACATAAAAAAACGCCGCCAATTCAAACTGTCAACGATTCCACAATATCTTTACAAAAACGCCGCCAATTCAAACTATCAACGCTTCCACAATATCTTTGCCAAAAACGCCGCTAAATCAAACTATCAACGCTTCCACAATATTTTTATAAAAACGCCGCCAAATTCAAACTATCAACGCTTCCACCATATCTTTACAAAAACGCCGCCAATTCAAACTATCAACGCTTCAACAATATCTTTACAAAAACGCCGCCAATTCAAACTATCAACGCTTCAACAATATCTTTACAAAAACGCCGCCAATTCAAACTATCAACGCTTCCACCATATCTTTACAAAAACGCCGCCAATTCAAACTATCAACGCTTCCGCAATAGCTTTACAAAAACGCCGCCAATTCAAACTATCAACGCTTCCACCATATCTTTACAAAAACGCCGCCAATTCAAACTATCAACGCTTCCACCATATCTTTACAAAAACGCCGCCAATTCAAAATCAACGCTTCCACCATATCTTTACAAAAACGCCGCCAATTCAAACTATCAACGCTTCCACCATATCTTTACAAAAACGCCGCCAATTCAAACTATCAACGCTTCCACCATATCTTTACAAAAACGCCGCCAATTCAAACTATCAACGCTTCAACAATATCTTTACAAAAACGCCGCCAATTCAAACTATCAACGCTTCCACAATATCTTGACAAAAACGCCGCCAGTTCAAACTATCAACGCTTCCACAATATCTTTGCCAAAAACGCCGCTAAATCAAACTATCAACGCTTCCACCATATCTTTACAAAAACGCCGCCAATTCAAACTATCAACGCTTCAACAATATCTTTACAAAAACGCCGCCAATTCAAACTATCAACGCTTCCGCAATAGCTTTACAAAAACGCCGCCAATTCAAACTATCAACGCTTCCACAATATCTTGACAAAAACGCCGCCAGTTCAAACTATCAACGCTTCCACAATATCTTTGCCAAAAACGCCGCCAATTCAAACTATCAACGCTTCCACAATATCTTTACAAAAACGCCGCCAATTCAAACTATTAACGCTTCCACAATATCTTTACAATAACGCCGCTAAATCAAACTATCAACGCTTCCACTATATCTTTACAAAAACGCCGCCAATTCAAACTATTAACGCTTCCACAATATCTTTACAAAAACGCCGCCAGTTCAAACTATCAACGCTTCCACAATATTTTTGCCAAAAACGCCGCCAATTCAAACTATTAACGCTTACACAATATCTTTACAATAACGCCGCTAAATCAAACTATCAGCGCTTCCAACATACCTTTACAAAAACGCCGCCAATTCAAACTATCAACGCTTCCACAATATTTTTGCCAAAAACGCCGCCAAATCAAACTATCAACGCTTCCACAATATCTTTACAAAAACGCCGCCAATTCAAACTATCAGCGCTTCCACCATATCTTTACAAAAACGCCGCCAATTCAAACTATCAACGATTCCACAATATCTTTACAAAAACGCCGCCAATTCAAACTGTCAACGATTCCACAATATCTTTACAAAAACGCCGCCAATTCAAACTATCAGCGCTTCCACAATATCTTTAAAAACGCCGCCAATTCAAACTATCAACGATTCCACATTATCTTTACAAAAACGCCGCCAATTCAAACTATCGACGCTTCCACAAAATCTTACAAAAACGTCGCCAATTCAAACTATCAATGCTTTCACAATATCTTTGCCAAAAACGCCGCCAATTCAAACTATCAGCGCTTCCACCATATCTTTACAAAAACGCCGCCAATTCAAACTATCAACGATTCCACAATATCTTTACAAAAACGCCGCCAATTCAAACTATCAACGCTTCCACAATATCTTGACAAAAACGCCGCCAGTTCAAACTATCAACGCTTCCACAATATCTTTGCCAAAAACGCCGCCAATTCAAACTATCAACGCTTCCACAATATCTTTACAAAAACGCCGCCAATTCAAACTATTAACGCTTCCACAATATCTTTACAATAACGCCGCTAAATCAAACTATCAACGCTTCCACTATATCTTTACAAAAACGCCGCCAATTCAAACTATTAACGCTTCCACAATATCTTTACAAAAACGCCGCCAGTTCAAACTATCAACGCTTCCACAATATTTTTGCCAAAAACGCCGCCAATTCAAACTATTAACGATTCCACAATATCTTTACAAAAACGCCGCCAATTCAAACTATCAGCGCTTCACAATATCTTTAAAAAAACGCCGCCAATTCAAACTATCAACGATTCCACATTATCTTTACAAAAACGCCGCCAATTCAAACTATCGACGCTTCCACAAAATCTTACAAAAACGTCGCCAATTCAAACTATCAATGCTTTCACAATATCTTTGCCAAAAACGCCGCCAATTCAAACTATCAGCGCTTCCACCATATCTTTACAAAAACGCCGCCAATTCAAACTATCAACGATTCCACAATATCTTTACAAAAACGCCGCCAATTCAAACTATCGACGCTTCCACAAAATCTTACAAAAACGTCGCCAATTCAAACTATCAATGCTTTCACAATATCTTTGCCAAAAACGCCGCCAATTCAAACTATCAACGCTTCCACAATACCTTTACAAAAACGCCGCCAATTCAAACTATCAACGATTCCACAATATCTTTGCCAAAAACGCCGATTTAAATACTAGTACATATCTTTACCAAAAACGCCAATTCAAACTATTCCACACTATCATTATAAAAACGCTGTTTCAAGTTAATGACATCCCCACAGTCATTAATTTAACGCCTATTTATATTTAATTTTGTTGGATTTTCGTTCTTCTATACCTATTTCTTGACGCCATTTTATTCCAACAAACGTAATTAAAGATTTTGAATGAGAAACAAAATTAATAAATAAATAAATTTGATACTTTAAAACAGTGACGATAAGGGAGATTGAAAGGTTTTCAAGGAGCGCAAGATCGCATATTAATTTTCGTGACAGGGGCGAAAAGCTCCCTTCCACATTTTTCTTACCGGGGTATAGTCATGTATATCTTTAACTGTTTATCTAACGATGAAGTGCATGTTATAACTATTGGAATATAATTATTCCTAGTAAAATCGGTGGATATTTAGTTACAGATGGTTAAATAGACATCCAACTCCAATAAAATGAAATATATAGTTTAATATTAAAGCTTATCTTGGCGTTTTAAAATTCCCTATAAAATATTCTCTTGAAATTTCGTTTAAAGCAAAGAAAAACTCACTATTTAAATTTTAAACTTTTACAAAGAATAAACTATTGTTACAGCCATAAAATTCAAAGCATAGAAAGAAATTTTGTTTTTCACTATTTTTCTTTTAATGCAATAAAGCAGTTGTTTTTGTTCCATTAAAACACAGATTCAAAAACCAGAATTGTTTAAAATTCTTATGAGATAAACAATTTATTTCAAATTCAAATCAAAGATAGAAATGTCGATGTTGAAGTTTTCTATCAAATAAGTCATACTTACTGCAGGAATGTTTGGTCTTTCTCCATACCAAACATCGGTACCCGTCACAAGTGTTGAAGTGGACGTATCTTCATCGTAAATAGAACATGCTTTATCGTACATATTATAACTATAAGATTTACAGTTTAACGGACTAGAGGCAGCACATCGTTTTATACACATTTTATATCCGATTCCATTTAACACGATTTTAGCCAAAGCGTTTAAATATGAACCATAAACATCAGTGCCTTCGGAATATTGGACGAAACAAAACAAAATAAAGATAATATTCAGTAATTTACATCTATTTTGTGACCACATTTTTGTTTTTGTTTATAGTTGTTTTATCTCCCAATTCCAGTAGATCGTCTATCAAACTCCATTAAAATCAATACCGGCATTACAAATCACCTGCTCTATTTAAGCTTTAAATGATTGGTATCTGGTATAAACACAGTTAGATGAAGGTTGTTAATTTTCATTCTGTTTACTCGTTCAATCCTTATTACCACTTTTACCTATTTATTGCAATATGATTGGTTAAAACACGTTTATACAAGACCGTACTCTGGGGGAATACAATCACGATGACAGGTATATATGGATCACGTGGACAGGTATGTTCAATTCAGCCAGGGTATGACTGTCTCTTTGCTTAAAGCTTCAAATATTGTTGCTGCATTTTAACCACTTATACGTCATAAAATAGAAAAATCAACAAACGGTTTTTCATTAAACTGTACAAGAATACTTATTTTTAAAAGTATAAAACGATTAGCATTTACTTGTGTTTGTCTGAAATAAAACACAAATTTCAATCTACGATGAAAAATAAAGATGATGATCATAATAGAGTGAAAACTGTTATATCCAGGGTTGTCTTTTGTTAAACACAATTTTTATCGATGTTAAGTGCTTTCGTTTAGATATTATACCAGTTTTAATTTTACAGCACTAGACGGTCGTTTCGGAATACAATTCCTCATCAGTAGTACTTGGATTAAAATTATAAAACCAAAATTATTTTGAAGATGTTGAAAAGCTACCCAAAGGACCAAAATATATTTTACCAAATTAAGCTAAGGAAATACTTTGCATGAGGGAGTATACCTAAGTTTTTAAGAAAATTCAATACGCATCCAAACAAAACAAAATATTTTTGAGACAATATATTGTGTTTGGTAATTTATTTTCCAATAAACAATCGGTATGACAATGGGCAAAAACTATGCACCATTGCCTGCTGATAAGTTTCTTTATTGGTATGAAGAGTTTATGCAGAACCTTGTTAAAACTGGAGAAAACTGTCGCCAAATCATTCGCATACAGATGTATAGATAATGCTTTATCTCTTAATAACCCTATATTTAGCGATTATGTGAATGGCATCTATCCCGTGAGCTTGATATAAATGATACGACTGATTCTTTAGGTTCTGTTTCATATTTAGACCTATACTTAAATTATGGCGCATACGAAATGTAACATCTGAAGCTGTATGACAAACGTGATTACTTCAATTTTACCATTTTCAACTTTTCTATGGAGCAATATACATGTACCTGCTTTGGTGTATTTGTTTCACAATATGGTAGAGTTTGGCTGTTCCCAGTACGGGTATTTTATACAATGAAGCATATTGTTAAAAAGTATGATGTCTCTGTATTCAAAATTACCTAAGATATATTTGACACCTCATTGTTCCATGTTCTTTCATTTCAAATTAGGATTACACATGCAGATGTAGTAGTTAAACATAGGGTCCAGAGCACCCGGTCTCACTTTCCTGTTGGATGTTTATTTGCCAATTTTCAAAGTATGAATTCTGAAAGTATAAGGTATTTTGTCGCTGTGTATATACGCTTGAATCACTCTATACGCTAACAACCATAATAATTACTTAAATCAACAATTAAAAAGACAAAAGTGGTAATAAAACTGTTATTCATTATTTTGTTTCGCCTCGGGAAATACAACTTTTGACGTTCATACAATCCCTCATCCACGGCGAAATCTTAATAACAAATACGGATCCCAGTCAATGGTACATTAGCTGCGTATAAAAATGATCTTTCAATTAGTGATTGTCTAACAACTATACTATCATATAATATAAGCATCGATTGAGTAGTCGTGACTTTCAAGAATAAAACCATCAATGGTATCTGTATTTAATTATTCAATGCTTTATGACCTAGTACATTTACTTTGTAATAAAAAGATCAAATATAAAATTGAATAAAGGTAGTTGTAATTGAAAACCGTGTAAGTGCCACGATATAACTATAGCCAGCAGATAAAGTAATTTTGAGAAGAATCGTGCAAATGATAATACAAGCATAAAATTTGGCACAATTGATATCCAAGGGCTACTGATCAAATCTACATGATTGGTCATTTGAAAATCCAAGATGGCGGCCATGTTTAAAGCTATTTGGTAACTAGATGATGGGTAGAAAAAAATCTATGTGAGATTGATTACATACCTCCAAATGACTGTCTTCCAGGAGTGATTGTCAGGCATTATCGTGCCTGTGATATTGCTGCTGTAAAACTCAGCATGGGGCTCAGTGTCAGCCACTTTTGTACAATATGTGGCAGATTAATTGGTCTGTCCCATGTCTTTACAGCATAGAGCATACTTCGACTGCGACTACAGCTCAATCGTATTTAGATATAATTACATATTATACTAGTTTTAATTTTACAGCACTAGAGGGCCGTTTTATAATACAATTCCTCATAAATAGTGCTTGGACAAAACTTATTTTGAAGATATTGAAAAGCTACCAAAAGGACCAAAATATATTTTACAAAATACTTTGCATGAGGAAAAATGTGTCTATTTCCCAACATCCAAACAGGCAATAGGTCAACCAAACTACATCAAAAAATGTTAAAAGGTGCCATGTCTTCCAGTAGCATATATGACCTATATTCTACAGCCTACATCACAAAAACTCAATCTCTTCCAATAAAAACTGAACTTTACCAGCAGCCGAGTCGATCAAATCACATTTGACAGAATTATTGTCTATGTTGTAGGTTTTTAGAATTGAGTATGTGGCTGATGCAGTTAGCATCACATGGTTAGTCCATCATTCAACACAAATATGACATGACCATTTGAAGTTAGCACATCGACATTGATGCTTATGTGGCAAGACCATGCACACCCTGTTGCACCGATCAAGAATGTCAAGGCTTAGGTCTGTGTTTTATTGCACCTGTCATTGCTACTGATCAACTGTTGTTGAAAAGCAAATACAATAAAAGTGGTCTGAATATTGAGAAGTTCGTTCTCATGTTTTGCGGAATTCATTTGGGCATTCACTTATTAGGAGAAGGAGGATTCTACTTGTAGTGTGGAGCATTTTCAGAACTGTTGTCTTGCTTCCTTCCAAATAAAAATATCCACTATGCCCGGTGGATACTTGTTCATTTTCGTGATATGTCACTCCAGCAACAACATTTAGATGTGATTTGAAATTAGTCGCCTACTGGCTGGATACTAGGATATGTCTGGTGTCTGGAGCAGCAGCCCAAAAACTTTTGAAGATAAATAGGAAACAAAAACAAAAGCAGTAATGTAGGAAATAGGTAATTCGTGCCAAGATAAATCAGCAGACGTGTTTATGTCGGATACAAAGAACATATCAAAACCAAACCTAACTCGACTGCAATACAACCGTTATTAGTCCAGCTGAATGGGAGTGGACACAGAAAGACGAGTTACGGCACTGGACAGCACTAACACCGGTTGCAACGCAGCTGCATATGCGAACGGAGGCAGATCAGGATCAAGCAGCATTGTAGGCATTACTTATGTACAAGCCGGGATAAGGAGAGGAAAAACAGACAACTCGGTAAACAATATGTCTCAGAGTGCTATGCAAATATAGTTCAGCAGCTCTGAAATCATTGGAAACCACACTTATATCATGCAATTAGTCCTAAGCAAAAAACTTTAGGCGACTATTTTGGTAGCCATCTTGAAAATGACCGCCATCTTGGATTTTTAATTGGCCATTCATTAGTAACACTCTGAAAACATAGGAATCCAAATATTTTTAAGCAAAACATTCCAGGCTACTATTTTGGCAGCCACTTGCCTGCTTAAAATATTAGTGTGTAAAAAAAAAGGTTGACGCCGAAGTTACTTGGTTAAAATTGATCATAAACACTTTACGTCTGGCTTGCATGGTAAGAGGATTTTTGAAAACGCCATACGTCCTCTACATGTTTGTTTAAAACTGCATTAATTAATAAAATTGTGGTAAAAAAACAGGCGTCTCTAACTTGGTTAAAAATTGATTCATAAAGTACTCAGTAAAAAACAATAAAAGCTTAATACCTGGATTCTTGATCAGAACTTAATGATAATCGCTCGACACTTGAATCCGAAGAAAAAGTAATAGTAAATAATATATGTCTGTCCCTAACATTTTGCACTTTTCAATATTTGTAAATTAAATTCAATTGATTTTTTCAACGGAAATGGAATTTATTTTTAGTAGTAGTAAAACAGTTTATACATAAATTTTATATTAAACTAAACATACGGTAATTGTGATGAACTTAATATATAGCGATTATCGGATTAATATTTACAATTTACCTAAATAAAAAGTATGACATAAAATAAAATATTCGATCCATCTTCGAAATTCATTGAGTGACATAATATGTAAAGTGTCTGTATTATAACTATTAAAGTTTGTTTAACAGCTGTACAAATAAAAAGAGCATATCCGTTGATGTCGAACTTTGTTGAACTGCCAATGGCCATTGGAATGACCTTCCAAGTATTTAAAAGTGCATAGTGCCAGTACACACGTTATACACAATAAATTGAGATATGTTTCAGAAAACATTTCAACTGATATTTAAGTTTCACGGTATATATATGAGTATAAAAACGAAACGTTTGTACTAATACTTTTTAGTCAGACTTTTCACACACGTACACGAAGTCAGAAACGGCGAGGTAAATGTTGAACCGTATTTGTCCGTAATTTGCCAATATTTTTTTGGTCGGTATAAACCATTGACACTATGGCCTTGTTTCCCAGGTTTTTCCCAGATTTACTATAAGTAAAAACTTACCACCACAATTATGTTTTCATACAAAGGAAAGAGAATAAATGCAGCAACCAAAAACTAGAGGGATGCTCCATCGAATTTTTGCTTTTGGTATACAATTGATTTGTCTCATTTATCGTCAATTGTTTTGTGGCGAACAGAGTTCAATTGGACATGGGGAAGCTCAGTCGATGGAGCATCCCTCTAGTTTTTGGTTGAGGGCCTTCCCGTAGAGGGAACAAGCTCTATCAATGAAACACGCCATGTAAAGGACTAAAAGTATAATCCTGTATACATGTTTAATTGACGTTTCGCCGGCCACGCTCACAATGTTCCGACAAAGACCGCCATCACGGTGCCAAAGCAGCGTCAAGACAACTGATGACGTACTAGTATCAGTGAAGTCACTAAACGGCACAATTCAGGCAGAGCTTTATTCCTTTTGCGTCTAATCCAAGCATTGCAACAATTGTATTCACACTTAATGTAAGTCGGGGTTTATCAAAACAAAAACATAAATCCACGCCTAAACCATAAACTCAAAAGCAAAGTAAAAAGATGAGGATGGCACATTAGGTTAAACACGTGAACTTACATCAGGGAAGTGAGGCCAGTGCTCCGGAAAGGTAATCACCTCTTTTAGCTAGCTTAACCCGCCACGCGTGCAATCAAACTTGGGAATAAAGAACATAGACGTACAGGACATCAAATAAAAGATAAACACATAATTACTTATTACAAAAATCTCATGTTTTTTCTTAAAATATTATGACATAAATTTGGAAACTTAAGTCTCAATGGCGTATAATCTATGCCAAAATCGACAATTGTTATGAAACTACATATTTGAAAATTCAGTTCAGTTTTCGGTAACAATAAGATATTTATTTCATATCTAGAATTCGAGATCTTCGGTGTTAAAGATTATGTATCGAGTTGAAACTACAAATATATTACATATACTACTTTGAACCCTATCGATATTTTAGAGAAAATGGGCCGCGCAAGGTTTGAAATCAAACATTACAACTTCACATACCGTGTCCCGTTGGTATAATGAAAATTGGCATTCGAATTAAAACTTATATTAGTGATCTGTAACAAGCGAAATGGATCTCTGTCTCTCTAACCAGAATTTTTCAATTTTACATACCACTGAAGCACGTAATGATCTTGACTTACAGTGTTAATAGGCCAGGGTACATCCCGTGTAGTGCCACAAAGTCTAATAAGCTAAGGTTGTTGATTTCAGCTATGTCGTCATATAAAGTTAAGTAAAATAGATACAATGTAAAAGTTAACAATTTTACAACGAATGATAATGTGGTTCAAATCGCAAAGGGGCATAATTTGAATTCTGATTCGAAGTGGCCCCAAGATCATGATATTAATTTTAATAAGCTTTGCCATGGTGACATTATAATTTTGTATTCGTTTGGATACTAAAATTATAAGTACAAAAACTATAATTACAGCCTGGGGGTAAGGTATACGCCGTTTTAGTACTTTACTCGTTCACATTTGATATCAAAATAAAAGTAACACTTATATTAAATAAAAGATGAAATCTATGAATTGGTAAAAAGGAATAAAATGCAAATATTTGTAACATCTAAAACCCATTAAAGTCTGCAATAGTGTGTTGATTTATCTATGTTGTGTTTATTGACTACATACATTCTTGTAATTAATAAATAGACGGGCATTGCAATGTGCAACAAATATTGTTATATAACATAATAATATATAGTTTGCTATTTAAAGTTCTCTCATCTTGAACACACCACTATGGTATTTCATTGGTAGAGTGCTCGTTCCGTATATGGGAGGTCGTGGGTTCGAACCCCGGCCGGATCTTACCCAAGACTTGAAAGTGAGTAGCAATTGTTCTTTCGCCAAGCACTCGGCATTAATGAAAGTCACGGTTCTTTCAGATGGGAACTTAAAATAAACGAGGTCTCGTGTCACGGTAGGCTTGGCACGATAAAGACCCTGTTGTATAATGTAATCAGCGCAACGTACAGGCAAAATTGCTGCACCTTCGCCTTTAGCTTGCGACGTCTCCATATGTGAAATATTCTTGACTGGGACGTTAAACACCATTACTCAATTTAACTCGACTAGCATTTTAAAAAAATAAGGTGGAGAATCCAGAACCATTGTTGACTACCGAGCATTTGAAGGTACGTTAATTACAATGGTCTACAGGAGATAACCAAAGGTCATGGTGATTACAATGTATATAAGTATATTATATAATCATGTAATATGTATGACCCTTATACACAGGTTCAACCAATATGGATTAAGAACAATTGAGATAAAATTATACTGGCCTTTATAACATGTGGTCTTTATAGAGAGGTGACATTTAAAGCAGGTTGGACTGTACGTACATCAATATAGGATTCCGGAAGTCTTATGTATTAGTTTTTCTGGTTGCCAAGTACTAGATATAAGTAAAATGGACTTCTATGGTTTTGTGTTTTGTGAATTTGGTGCTTGGTCTAAATTCAAAATACAACGCCATTTCAGTTTCGTATCAGATCTCATTGACAAAAAATTATTACAGAAAAAACCATTGAGAAACAGGTTTACCCGGTAAGTGGTTTCAAACTACGTGACAAACCAGAACGCGACGCTGTGTATGAAAACATATTTGACGCCCCATAGTTCAATTTCCCTTTCGCCCAATTTTGATTACACACGTAGCGGGTAGCTAAAACGAAGCTAGCTAAACAGGAGGTGCTTACCCTTCTGGAACACCCGGTCTCACTTTCCTGGACAGTGATGAAAGTTTAACAGCTCAGAATACAATTCCTCACCGTTAGTGCTTGGGCAAAAATTATGCAACCAAATGTTTTTAAGATGTTGAAAAGATTACCAAAGGACCAAAATTTATTTAGCTAAGAAAATACTTTCCTTGAGGGAGTATACCTTAGTTTTTGAGGAATTTCGCATTTTACCTTGCAGCAAATTTAGACAATAGTATTTCTGACAAAATACACAGTTATTGCCTACTGTGTTTGTGATATCCTCGGGGCACCAGCCACCAGAAGATATACCGGCTCAGGGGTTTAAATTACATATTTTACCAGTTTTAATTTTACAGCACTAGACAGCCGTTTAAGAATACAATTTCTCATCAGTAGTGCTTTGGCTAAAATTATGAAACCAAATTGTATGTTTAGTATGTATTAGTATGTTTGTTTATAATTGATAGTATAAAAATAAACTGATAAAATCAGACTTCAATTTTTGTCGCTGACGCTTCATACAGGCGGTATGCCATTGGTTAAGTAATAACGTGAATTGAAGTGCAAGCAAAATAAACAAAACAAGCATAATTGTCAAAGTTCAAAAAGTAGGAGAAAAAATGAAATTGTGTCATTTGTTATTTGTTAAACAATATATATTTAATACCATATCCAAGTATATCCATTATCTCAATATGTTACATAAATAAAATATTTGACCAAAAGTCATCCAACACTGAATGTTTTAATTGCATTGCTTTATCATGTGAAACAAAGCGAAAAGGTCATAATACTACAGGAGGGAGCTACAGAGAAAGATTAGATATTGATCAAACAGTCAACTCGTATGTTGTGCATTATTCAACATCAATTTTGTCAACACAAAAGACTAATGGTTATAAAATGAGAATAATAGTCCACACATGTATAAATGATATACATTTCACAAATTACACCAAAATTAATTAAAAAAAGCTAATAAGGACTGAAGTACTAAGGCACCAATATCATGCACCGGCAAGTGTAAATGTGGACATGATATGATCTTGAGGGTCATTTAAATAGGGTTTAGCAACTAGAGTATGTTCATGTTGTATATAAACCTTTTTTATTAATATACCACTAGTGCACTAGATATGTTACCGAGTTATAGAAAATGACATATCTGAAACCATTTCCGAGAAATATTTGAAATTTGTATATATAATATGATTTTTTTAATTGACATTTTAGGACCCCCGCGGCAAAACAGTTTTTGCTGCAAGGACTGAACAAAATTTAAAATGAAGTTTACCAATCAATGAGGAAAAGAACAATCTAGTGCATAGGGACCAGAGTTTGTTAAAGAAATTCGAGGTTTTTTGAAAACTGGACAATTTCTGGTTGAGGTCTTCTACTATTTTTGTCTTCTAACAATGCGTGCACCAGGTGATTTCACACGTGGCGGGTCTGGCTAACTAAACAGGTGACGCTAACCCTTCCGGAGCAGCACTGGCCTCATTTCCCTGGTGAAACTTCACTTTTTAATTTTTCCAGTTTTCAAAGTTTTAACTTTGCTTTGGGATTGTGATTTGGACATGAATCGGTATGTTTGTTTTTTACTAAGGGTGTGTCACATTTCCCTTATAAAAGCTAAATGTTGGATTGCAGTAACTACAGGAACTACAAAAGCCTCCCAAGTGTGCTCACCAATGCCAAGATATTTGCAAATTAAATATCAAATGTTCTAAGAATGATTCATAAAAATATAGCATGTCTAGCTACAGTATATTTGTAAATAGCTAGGTCAGAAGCTAAAGTACAAAGGTAAAACACTAGGTTATTACACCTACATATCAATAACTATACACAAATATAGTCCGTCCACGATCTGTTTGCAGAATATTTATAAACACGGCCCTCCACGATCTGTTGGCAGAGTATTTATGAACACGGCCCTCCACGATCTGTTGGCAGAGTATTTATAAACACGGCCCTCCACTGTCTGTTGGCAGAGTATTTATAAACACGGCCCTCTACGATATGTTGGCAGAGTATTTATAAACACGGCCCTTCACGATCTGTTGGCAGAGTATTTATAAACACGGCCCTCCACTGTCTGTTGGCAGAGTATTTATAAACACGGCCCTCTACGATATGTTGGCAGAGTATTTATAAACACGGCCCTCCACTGTCTGTTGGCAGAGTATTTATAAACACGGCCCTCCACGATATGTTGGCAGAGTATTTATAAACACGGACGGAATTTAAAAACACATATACTGTATTTCCATAAATTAAGTGCACATGGTTTTTATTATTTATTTCTTTTAATTGGAAATGTTTCCATCAAACTATCAATGAATTGCATTTAAAATGCGCTGACCTAACCAAATATTATTTTTAATTTAAAACATTATTGTTCAGTTTTTCTGTACATAGAGAAATTTTGCAAAAATTGTGGAAATTTGATGTTTATACACCAATTGGGCCTTATTCAAAGTTACACCAGGACATTTAGGGTCAGGTAGTTCATTGTTGCTCGGGTTTTTTCCAGGTGTGATCATCATGAATATTCAAATAATGACTGTTCCAAGTTAGAAGGTACAGAAAGAATAATTTTGACAGTCATATTTGTCGTTTTGTCAAAAAGTTAAAACAAAGCACTGCCGTGCTGCTGTACGGCGTAGTTGGGAAAATGGTGCTGGAGTAGGACTATAATATAACCGAAAATCCACCCCGGGGGGGGGGGGGAGGTCGATCGATGCATAGTTATACGGATGGTGTTTTTGAAAAAGAAAAAAATGTACCAAACCATGTATCGCTCAGTAAAAACGACAGAAAATAATAATTTCATAAATAAATGAAAAAGACGATCAGTAATTAAAATTTAATAAAGTTTTATCAATGGTTCCTTCAACATCGATCGTTTTTTTGTCATTTTGGATAAAGAGAAAGAAGTTTTTGCAAACCCGACCGCTGCTTTAGGGGGTTCATTCTAGCGTTTGTCTGTAACTGGATAATGTGATGTTAAGTCTGGTTTTTAAAAAACTGCTGATTATCATTCACAATATTCCCCCGTTTCATGTTAATTTTACTTCCAAATCGGTAAAGTTGTAGTTTGCACATGGCACTGTACGATTTATCTCCCTTTCACAGAAGGAACATGTAATCGATAAATAAGTTTTAAAATGTGACAGGATACCGCAACACCAAAATACTGCATTATACCCTTTAAAATATATTCAAATTACCGTAGATTTCATAAAGAATTAGTTAAACCCACCTGCCATTGCTGTTTATTTCATAAAAAGTTATGATTTTACATCGTATGACGCAAACTTCCCGGACTACTTTTTATTGTATTTACGTGATCAATTCGCCAGATTGCACAAATTATAGGATGCATCCCGCTGCAATATGTTACTAGATTCCGAAAAATATTCCGAAAATTTATTCCAAATGTGCATATGTAACCAAATGCATTACCCGTCTCAGAATACATACAAATATATTTCTTTCACGTTCATTTACCAGGCGCACTATTTCCATGCGTACTCATTTCATACCATTTCATAGTAAAGAAGCCCCATCTTGGCAGAAAGCGATAGCAATGTACGCTTTCACTGTCGTGAACGCCGTACAACAGTAGGATAGCCAACCCGACCAGCGCATTGATTCATCAAACAAAATTTCACGCGCAGACAAAGTGAAAAAATTGTCAAAAATTTGAATTCACTCGAGGTAGTAAAATTACACAATATTTATTTCACTGCGAGTTTTTAATACTATTTGTAGTATTTTATCGTCTTTTGAGGACAAAAGTAAGCCATTAAAGACGATTTTTATCAAAGTCGGTGAGAATTTAACAATTTAAATCGTAATTGAATGTTAGGCACCGGCGAAAAATTGAAAATTGAAACTTTAAAAAATATCATTCTGTGTACGCAGTTCCTCATGCACCAAAGATGTTTTTACATGAACGGAAAGAACTTTTTTCACGGTTATTTTGATGTATAATTTGTCAAATAATTTTCTTTACACAAAAAAAGTACCAGTTTCAAATGTCGAAAAAATCGATGACATTGCCGGATTCTCGATCATGGGCCGCCCCCTTTCCGGCTAATTTGACACAGAAAAAAATGCTAAGACAGCTTCCTTATTGTAAGTAATGTATAAATTTGATAATCGAGAGACGCTGTGGAGATATTTTTGTTGAAATAAAGTAAGTTTTTTCTTAAAAATATTGTATTTTCACTCCATTTCTCGTCTAATCTGTCGATTTTTGGAACTACTTCCAGTCGGACATATTTGATTAGCATTCGTCCCGCTTCGATCACAATTTTAGCATGCAGAAAATGTCATCGTGTATTTTGGACAAAATAGTCAAGCTTTTTTGCCTTATTTGTCATGTATGATCGATCTGCATGGCTGCCGAACACATTAGATATGCATGTGTTCTAATTTTACCCATATGGACTCGGGATCTGTACCACTACAGTGTACAGTGCAACCTGCTAATATAGGGCTAGTTAGGGACTCAGAATTACTGAAAATTACCAACTGATTTTGCTTTCCTGGCAAAACATAGGCGTAGGAGGGTTTTTAATATTGGGGGGGCCAAACCGAAGGTATGTCTATGTCGTGCCGCAGGTACGACCTCGTGCCTTAGGCACGAGGCACGAGGCGGGGAGAGTATGAGAGGGGTGCTAAACCCCTCGCATAGGTGGGGGTCGGGGGGGCCTCCCCCGGAAAATTTTCAAAAGTAAGTCCTGTCTAGACTCATTTTCATTGTATTGTGCATCGTTTTGATATGCTAAAATACTGTGATATCAAGGCAAGATTATATAAAATAACCGTATGACACGAGTTCCATAAATCCCCCACTCATTGGGGATGGATATCATAGACTGAACGAGAATTTCAAAAAGGGGGGGGGGGCGTATAATCTGCCCCCCCTGCTCCTACGCCTATGCAAAATATAAACAGGACCTGTCTGTCATATCAGTACATATCATTGCCATTGGATAAATAAGCTAATATCATTAAAGAGGGTTAGACTGGATTTTTCTTTATGAAATATTTCCCAAAATGAGGAAACATCTCCCATGTTAGTTTAGCCAGAGTCAACACAACATTGGTCTTTATTATTTGAATTTTTGTTTCTGTTCTGATGCCAATAACCCCGGCATTATTATTTTAGTACAATTTAGACATGAAAAGTTGATTATTTTGCTTCATTAAAAGTTTTAAGTCAACTTGACATAGCACAAATAACATTTAAAATAGACTATGTGGAAGTAGGAAATAGGAAAAGTGAATACTAATCATGTGGATTTCATTTGACTTGGTTAAAAATTTAACTCCATATTATAATGATTAAATACAGATCTCTAAAATATTTAGGAATTTCAGTAATTTCTGTAAAATTGTAAAATTCTTATAAATAAATATCACCTTCTTTTAGGAAAATTCATGGGAACTGGTTTGATAATAGCATTAAGAAATAAGTTGATGCAAATGCAGTGAAATTCATGACACAGTGTATCCAAATGGGCATTATTAGTTTGAAAAAATTCAAAATAATTGTAACACACTAGGCCTATTCCAGATTTATTGATTTATCAGTTAAATTTAGAATTGATTGGTTGGTATACACACCCCATTCAAGATTATTTCAATTATAATCAGGTAAATGAGATTAAGGAGGAAAATAGGTACAGTGATGAAGATTTGCAGGGGCCCAGTAGCCAATGGCTTCTAAATTCGAGTATGGGCCACTTAATGTTTACACATTTAAGCCATTTAGTACTGTTACAAATTCTTTTATGAAGTGAGCTGGCCCCAAACTCAAAAATATTCAGGCTTCATCCCTGAGGTAAATCACACCCCTCAACAAGAGAACTGGCAAACTTTCTGACATAGTAAGATTTTCACCTATGCTGTTACCTGTATGCTAACTTCAGGCAAGGGTGCATGAAAAGCATTTCATGTGGTGAAAAAGAGGTATTCAGTATCAAGAGAAGCATTCAATTCATAAATGTGTAATGGTATATAATTCCCAGTATGTTAAGGATATTGATATGTGTTGATTTTTTTAATTCTATATAAAATGAAACATTCATAAATGTCTGATGATATCTAATTCCTAGTGTATTAAAGATATTGTTATGTTTTAATTTTACATGAAATGAGACATTCAACATTATTACAATTTACAAAGTTAGTTTAGTCACACATAATGCATTTTTCTTTGAAAAATGTTCCATTATGTGTAAATAGTAATAACCATGAGTGTTCATTCTAGGATTATTTCAGATGGGTTCATTTCTAATAAAATTCCTCTAATAACAAGTTTAATAACATCAATGATTTTGCATACATCTAATGTTTGATGTGACTTGTAGTCTTTTAGGCTGATGTAAATGTGACGAAAACAGTCGCCAACATTTAGTAAATTATCATTTCAACTGCCAAGGAAATGTTGAAGGGCGTGAAGAACAAAATTTAAGGATGCAGAAATAAATGCTCGACGAGAAACACCAGGAAATAGTCGGTAGAACAATCAAGAACAAGACGAAACACTGTAATGCATTACCGACCAAGTTATTCGGGTTAGACCACAGTAGGGGTTACTTCCCTTGTCGGCAGCGGCATATAAAAGGGCTGCCGATTTGGCGGGTAGAGTAGTGTAGTTTTGGCAGTATAACCAGAAGGTCGAAAAAGATTAATAAAAGAAGAAGTTATTTAAAGGGCAATAAAAAAAGGGTGAAGACGTAAATAGAAGATATTGAAAAGCTTAAGATAGCAGGTAAGAACTTATTACTAAAAATTGGTTGCGGAAGCGAACAGCCTGTTGAATGCGTTGTGCACTCGAACTAGCACAGCGCATTCACAGTAACGCATTCGCACTGGTCACAGCAGAATAATTTATTAATTAATGGTGTTAAAGATTCCACAGAGGGGGACGAATCACTTCATTCCAGAAGTTACAACTCTTTCGCAGCAGTGCACTCACTGAGGATACAACGCACTCGCATCGGCGCATTCACCCAGGATACATCGCACTCGCAGTAGAGCATTCGCAGAAATAACAACGCATGTACAGTGGCGAAGTCACAAGGGTCACAACACATTCGCATCAGAGTACCTGCAAAGATAACGCATTCACAGCGGCGAAGTCAAAAGAGTTACGACGCATTCGCAGCAGAGCATCCACGGAGGTTAAAACGAACTCGTAGTTGAGCAGTTACAGTGTATTGATGGATGGTGGTGCTGATTCCATTGATGATCAATGAACTCGCACGCTATAGAGAGTATTAAAAGTTGAAGACGCTACCTAAAATTCAAACATCTCCTTGGCAGTTAGTTTATGTATATATTGCGCAATCTGTATATATGTGAGATCAGGACAGCAGTGGTGAAGTGCGAGGCCAAAACTACGGCGGCGACGCTACATAAATTTTTGGTGGCAGCGGTGGGATATTTGCCGTTGAATAACGACGCCCATCATAGCGTTGTTGCAAGTAACGAACACAAGCTTAACTAAAGATGTCACGTTGCGTAGATAGCGGTATACAGTTTGGGAGAACGGAGACAAGAACACAGCTTATGCACGAGCTTGAAGAAACTTTAAAATATTTGAAGAAGGAACAAGAAGAAAAGGAGATGAGTGCGACGAGTTCGGTTTGCAGTGATAAGGAATTCGAAGAGAGAAGACATGTACAGATACAAGAAGACAGTAAGAACATTATGTTCGGAGATCTTGTGACAGATTTCTTGGAAGAGATTCCAAACCAAAATTTACTTCGACCCCTGGGTTCTGGAAACCCTATAAACAGCAAGAAGATAGTAATGGTCAAGTTGTGAACAAAACGGATAAATATCAGCATATAGATAAAGAAATGGACCAAATGCGCTCCGAGCTTAATAAAGTCAAAGACTGCATAGCTGCACAGAATAAGACATTACAAGAAACGCATACGGAGCTAGTATGTACGATGAAGAAAGAAATATCAGATGTAATTCGCAGTGCAATACAAGAAGTTCAGAACTCTTTCAGCATGAGCCAAAGGCAAGGTAATGTAAATGACGAAAGCAAGAATAATAACTCGCCGCTGATTGACATTGATGGAACTTCTAACAAACACGGAGAAATTGACGCACAATTGCGTACACTTCAGGAACAAGTTCAAACACTAGGAGTACAAAATATGAAGCCAGACGTGCACACGAACACCAAAGTGGCTAAACAGAAAGTCAAACCAGCTACATATGATGGAAATAGTCCTTGGAATGATTTCATAACGCACTTTGAAATATGTGCGAGTACGAATGGATGGGACAACGATGAAAAAGGGTCACAATTGGCGATCACACTCCGAGGACAAGCTCAAGCAGTGCTGGGGAATATGAAGTCGTCGGATAGGCAAAACTTCGACCTGTTAACGAAGGCATTAGAAGAGAGATTTGCACCTCCAAGTCAGACGGAACTGTATAGAGCAGAGTTAAAGGCGAGAACACAAAGACCAGGAGAGTCATTAGCAGAATTAGGACAAACCATTCTTCGTTTGGTCCATATGACTTATCCAACAGCTCAAACGAAATGAAAGATTCCATTGCGAAAGACAGTTTTATTGATGCACTATTCCAGCGGGAAATGCGAATTCGAGTTAGACAAGCAAAACCAAAGGATTTAAATTCCGCAATATCCTTGGCTATTGAAATGGAAGCAATAGTGAGAAACGAGAACAGAAGAAGAGAATCAGACAACAGTGTAAGGACGATTCAGTGGAAGTCAAAAGATCCAAAGTGAGACGACAGAAACAATTGTAAATGATAAGGTAACAAAGCTTATAGACGAGGTGAATAAGTTAAAAAGTGAAAACACTGCTATCAAGAAAAAGTTCGAAGAAAGTAAGCAGCCTAGGGAGGCGACGAAATATCAACCACAATACGGTACCAATCAACCAAGACAGAATCAGTTTGCAAATAGGCTTCCTCGAGGGAATGCACATGGTTTAATTCCTTTCACAAGAAATCGCACAGACATTACATGTTATCGTTGTGGCCGGCGAGGTCACATAAAAAGAGACTGCCAAAAACGACTCCATATTCCTCCCCAGAGGAATGGGAAAGTACGCCATGCATCAGTAGATCAAGATGGCACTAAGCCGGAGGGTGGTTTATACTTAGCTGCAAGGATCGGAGGCGTAAATTGTAAATTATTAGTAGATACAGGTGCAACTGTGTCGTTAATTTCAAGGAATTTATATGACAGAATACCAGAAACGGCACTCTCAAAGACAAAAGCCGTGTCGCAGAAAGTTGCTGGAGCTACCGGTGAAGAATTGAAGTTGCATGGTAAAGCATTTTTCGCAATAAGAGTTAATGATGCTGAGTTTAGGAGACAGTTAGTTATTGCTGATATTCATGTCGACGGAGTCATTGGACTGGATTTCATGGAAAAGGGCAGATGTATGGTGGATGTTGCAAATAAAGATTTGTTTTTAGGTGACTACATATTTCCATTGCTGCGGTATGGGCCAATTGGAGTTTTTAGACTATCAGTGCATGAAACGGTTAGTGTGCCTCCAAGGAGTGAAATCGTTGTTCAGACAAAAGCTGTAGGCGTGGAGAATACAACATCAGATAGAGAAATAATGATTGAACCTTCTTCAGATTTTGTGAAAAATGATAAAGTATTAGTGGCAAGGACACTAGTAGAAATAAATGAAGAAATGCCGATCAGAGTGATGAATCTGTCCGACGAGACACAGATCATTCACAAGAACACTGTAATAGGCGAGGGACATCAAGTTAATGTTATTACACAAGCTACAAATACAGAGAAAAGAAGCGAAACAGACAGGATACAACAACTAATGAACACCATGTTGAAGGACACCGAGAGAGATCTTGAGGAGGAGCAATTAAATCGAGTTTGGAGTCTTGTTGTAAAGTATGAGCAATTATTCGCCTTAGAGGGAGATAAACTCGGGAGAACTAATGTCATCAAACACAATATAGATGTTGGAGAAGCGCGACCTATTAAACAACCGCCTCGTAGGGTTCCGCAAGCATTGGTCGCGGAAGTTGACAAGAATATTGACGACATGCTAGAGCAAGGAGTAATAGGACCATCAACTAGTCCTTGGGCGTCAGGGGTCGTATTAGTACAAAAGAAAGACGGTACAATGAGATTTTGCATAGATTACCGCAAGGTCAACGAATTGACATTGAAGGATGCGTACCCTCTTCCTAGGATAGATGATGCACTAGCACAATTACAAGGCAGCAAATGGTTTTCATCATTAGATCTTATGTCCGGATATTGGCAAGTGGAAGTTGAACCTAAGGACCAACCTAAGACTGCATTCGCAACACGAAGGGGTCTTTACCAATTTAACGTAATGCCTTTTGGGCTTTGCAATGCACCAGCGACGTTCCAACGTCTGATGGAGACAGTACTATCGGGATTAAACTGGGATATTTGCCTCATCTATCTGGACGACATAATTGTGATAGGGAAAACATTTGAGGATATGATGACAAATTTGGAGCAGATATTCGAAAGATTTAGATCGGCTGGACTTAAACTTAAAGCAAAGAAGTGTAAATTATTTGCCAAAGAAGTAACCTTTCTTGGACATGTTGTGTCAGAAAAGGGGATACGCACAGACCCAGAAAAAGTACAGGATGTCAAAAACTGGCCAACACCAGCATCCGTTACAGAAGTAAGATCATTCGTCGGATTCTGTAGTTATTATAGGAAGTTCATCAAAGAATTCGCCCGTATAGCAAGACCATTACATAAGTTGATGGAAAAAGGAACAAAATTTCATTGGACAAGTGAATGTCAAGACTCATTTGAACAACTTCGGGATAAGCTGATATCTTCACCAATTTTGGTACACCCAGATTTTGGAAAGACATTCATTTTAGATACAGATGCTAGTGATTTCGCAATGGGTGGAGTGTTATCACAAATAATTGACGGGAAAGAACATCCCATAGCGTATGCAAGTAAGAGTTTCACCAAACCGGAACGTAGATATTGCGTTACGAGGAAAGAATTACTGGCAGTTGTCACATTTGTCAAATATTTCAAACCATACATATACGGAAGAAAGTTCCTTTTACGCACAGATCATGGGTCACTCAGGTGGCTCTTTAACTTTAAAGAACCAGAAGGGCAACTGGCGCGCTGGATGGAAACTCTATCTCAATATCAGATGGATATACAACATAGGCCTGGAGAAAGACATAGGAATGCTGACGCACTAAGTCGTCACCCTTGTAGACAGTGTGGCATATACGCTGATTGGCAGAGGGAAGACTCTAGGATTGCTGCAATAGTACAAACTAGAACGGGAGGATCAGAAATCAAAGAACTCCAAAATTCTGATAAGGACATAAGCTTAGTTCGTTCGTGGGTTGAAAATCAGTCAGTTCCATCTTTTAAAGAAATATCAGGAAAGAACAGGGTAATAAAGAGCCTCTGGAATCAGTTGAGTCAGTTAGAGATCGCAGATGGGATACTTTGTAGGAAATACATAACTGAAGGTCAAGGAATTACCAAACAGATAATTATACCACTAAGTTTTCGACGAGAAATATTTTCAAAACTCCACGACGGTCCGTCTGGAGGTCATTTAGGGATAAGAAGACACTGGAGAAGATACGAACACGGTACTACTGGCCAGGCTACGAAATGATGTAGAGATGTATGTAGGCAATTGCACAAAATGCAATAAGCGAAAACAACCGCCAAAGAGATTACGTGCACCAATGCAAGTTGTAAAGGTAGGAGAACCAATGCAAAGGGTTGCCATCGATATTATGGGTCCTTTACCTGTAACCCGAAAAGGGAATAAATACATCGTTGTTGTTGTAGATTACTTTACTAAATGGACGGAAGCATTCGCAGTCAAGAACATTGAAGCAGTGACCATTGCTGATGTATTGCTTAAAGAATTTATCACTAGATTTGGAGTGCCACTTAGTATACATAGTGACCAGGGTGCTCAATTCGAGTCCGAACTCTTTCAGGAAATGTGTCGGATACTTGAAATACAAAAGACTCGCACATCACCATATCACCCGCAGTGTGATGGGCTAGTCGAACGGTTTAATCGTACATTAGAAGATATGCTAGCAAAACAGGTTCAAGATAATCACAATGAATGGGACCAATACTTACCACACGTAATGATGGCTTACAGAAGCTCCGTACAAGAAACTTCCGGATTTACCCCGAACATGTTGATGCTTGGAAGGGAGGTTTCGACACCACTAGATATACAGTTCCCTATACCACAAGATGAAGAGAGCACAAGTGATTGGGTAGATCATCAGAGAATACAGTTGCAAAATGCACACACATGTGTAGAACAAAATGTAACCGCCAATATACGACGACAAAAACGATATTATGATAGCAAAGCACTTCAAAATCAATTTGAGGAAAGATCTCATGTCTATGTATATTTCCCTAGAAATCCCTCGGGAGGGACGTCAAAATTCGCGAACTACTGGCGAGGACCATACACAATATTAGAGAGTTGGAGCTGTAAACTATTCAGTTGACTGCGGACGCGGAGGAACGGCGCAGGTAGTACATGTCGATAGGCTAAAACCTTGTAGAGAACAGATTTTACAAGATGAAGATATTCCAGGAGACATTCAAACGAAAGAGTTATCGGAGGAGGATAATAATAAGGAAAAGTGTGAACTTAAAGGAGATCAAGAGGGTGAAGCTTACGAAGCTATGAAGACTTCAACGAACGATCAAAGTGTTCAGGATGAAGGTAATGAATCAGAAACTACAGTTAAGCAAAGAGAATCCAGACGAGAACGAGCACCACCAAGATGGTGGCAGGACTACGCATTCTAAGACATGTGTAGGGTATAGACAATCATAATGCGAGACGCCGAATCATGTGTAAATAGTGTTTATAGAGGATAAGTGATAGCAGTTCCGTTTAATATGAATAAATGTGAGTTGTTTGTAGTTATTTTGTACTGTACATTTAATGTAGCTCTCAAAGCAATAACTGTGTTTAAACCACAACTGGTGAAATCTACTATTTTTGGACTTGTATGTATAGATATATTGTTGTTCGTGTACTGTTTTGTATATATGACATGGGTATTCATTGGAGATGAGAATCGAAGCCGTATGAGGAGATATTTCCATGAGAAATGTATGCGGAGAATTCACAGAAGAAGAAGAAGAAGCAATCTTACAGTTCGATGGAGATCGACAAGTGATAGGGTTGAAATAGAAAGTCTGAGCGATGGATTCCAGGAAGAGCAACCCAATCGTCTAAGACATTGGAGGAATCAAGTTTTATTTCCAAAGATCACTACGGAATCACCTTTATATTCTGAATGCGCAATGTGAGGCAGATGATTTGCCTAGGGTATAGTTAATTGAAGTACGAACTCTTTTGAGGTAGAATGCATCGAAATAGCAGTAAAGTTTCGCCGTATGCCGTGGGCAACGTAGCGGATCATGTGGAACATGAATACGTGGAGCCAACATTTGTAGATCCTTCGAGAAGACCTATAATGGGAACGCGTTGCTTTCAGCGTGACTCAAGAAGGTTTGTAGAGACCGATGGCACAATAGCGCCTCCACCTACTCCCTCGAACAAAGCAGAATTCTCCTTTGGTTCCAACGCAGAGAGTTCGGTGAGAACGCATGCAAGGAGAACAATGAAAGATGCTTCTACGCAAACCAACCCTATTTCCAAGCAACATACGGAAAAACACATAATGGAATGGACTGTAGCGGGTGTAAAACATACGAAAATTAAAGAAGACAAAGAGTGGTTCTAGACCCTCTCCCCCCCCCCCCCCCCCCCCCCCCTTATAGATGTACATAATCATTAACAACTGTAAATATGTTTAAATAACCTGTATATATGTTCGAATTATGGTGAAGTACACCATGATTCGCATTTGTTTTGGGTAACGCAAGTCGCTACAATGGCAGAGAATCACAAAGGTAAGAGAAGTAAGAGAGAAGAAAGATGTCAAGAGGACACAGCGTCGTTCTTCCGAAGAACATTGGAAGAAGCTATGCGAAAAGCTCGTCATAAGGACATTGGTGTTCAGACGGATAACCAATCAGAGGACAAGTGCATTCAGACGAATGAAATTAAACATAAGAGAAAGACAAAGACCATAAAAGAGCGATGGGTAGAAGACGGGAGAGAGTACGAAATTATAATCACAGAAGAATCTATGGAATAGATTCCCCATTTATCTCCGTGGAAATCACCATTCGTACATTATAAATATTTATATGCTCTTTTGATATTGCTTTACAATTACCTGAGACATTGTTTGTTTATCTTTTTAAGGCTGGCTCGCACGAAAATGACAAGCAGAAAGGAGGAGTTACCATGTGCTCTGTGTAACAGAATCTTCAGAAGCGGGGCAGAGCTCCGGGACCATCTACTTAAATGTGCTAAAGAGGAAGAGTACAAGAAGAGAAAACATGGGTGTCCATGTGGCTATCGAACAGACAGGCTGGGCGATTTAAATCGGCACAAGTGTTCGAGAGATAGATCGAAGGATGAAAGGACTCCAAGACCACAAGAGAAAACGCTAGAAGTTGATCTAGCACTCTCCGAGTCGGATTGGGAGGACCAAGACCCGGGTAGTCTGAAAAGTATCATAATGGTACCCGAAGAAAAGCAGGTCCGACCACCGACTGCGCCCACTTCAGCCACCCCAGTGAGGGACCCAACAGTAAGAAAGACAACAGCACCATTACCCGTGTACACGCCAAAGAGGAAACCGGAATACACTGAACCAGCACCTTTGCCGAAAAAGCCATGTGTGGCAAATGCTGCCACCCAGTGTGCGTTGCGAGAGAATGAAGAGAGGAACGTAGAAAAGGGGAATTGGTCGAAGGGAGTAAGAAGAAGATATTCAGAAAAGAGGACTGAGTGGGAGGAGAGAGGAAGAAAGATCGTTGAAATAGAAAAGATGTGGTGGGAGGAATCTGTGTAGAAAAAGAGACATTGTTGATTTGCGATTTGAGAAATCTGAAGAGGTGAATTCTTTATGTGGGACCTGTCATTCTTATTTTATTGTCAGACAGACATTCATTATGATGATGGGACTTAAACTACCAGTTTTGTATTTTCTGACAGATGTTATTTTTTTTAATATGGATATTGTATATAATGTGTAATATGAATATTGTTTGATGTAATACTTGTATGTTGTAAATACTATTAGTTAAGGTCACAGTAGTTAAGGTAATTAGTTAAGGTTTCTGTACATATTAATTAAGGTCTATTTCTAATACATATAATTTAAAACAAAACAAATAGTTTATGGTTTTTCTTTTACCCCATATATGTATATATTTGCTGCAAGAAATGCGGGACGCATTTCATGGAGGAGGGGGCAATGTGACGAAAACAGTCGCCAACATTTAGTAAATTATCATTTCAACTGCCAAGGAAATGTTGAAGGGCGTGAAGAACAAAATTTAAGGATGCAGAAATAAATGCTCGACGAGAAACACCAGGAAATAGTCGGTAGAACAATCAAAAACAAGACGAAACACTGTAATGCATTACCGACCAAGTTATTCGGGTTAGACCACAGTAGGGGTTACTTCCCTTGTCGGCAGCGGCATATAAAAGGGCTGCCGATTTGGCGGGTAGAGTAGTGTAGTTTTGGCAGTATAACCAGAAGGTCGAAAAAGATTAATAAAAGAAGAAGTTATTTAAAGGGCATAAAAAAAGGGTGAAGACGTAAATAGAAGATATTGAAAAGCTTAAGATAGCAGGTAAGAACTTATTACTAAAAATTGGTTGCGGAAGCGAACAGCCTGTTGAATGCGTTGTGCACTCGAACTAGCACAGCGCATTCACAGTAACGCATTCGCACTGGTCACAGCAGAATAATTTATTAATTAATGGTGTTAAAGATTCCACAGAGGGGGACGAATCACTTCATTCCAGAAGTTACAACTCTTTCGCAGCAGTGCACTCACTGAGGATACAACGCACTCGCATCGGCGCATTCACCCAGGATACATCGCACTCGCAGTAGAGCATTCGCATAAATAACAACGCATGCACAGTGGCGAAGTCACAAGGGTCACAACACATTCGCATCAGAGTACCTGCAAAGATAACGCATTCACAGCGGCGAAGTCAAAAGAGTTACGACGCATTCGCAGCAGAGCATCCACGGAGGTTAAAACGAACTCGCAGTTGAGCAGTTACAGTGTATTGATGGATGGTGGTGCTGATTCCATTGATGATCAATGAACTCGCACGCTATAGAGAGTATTAAAAGTTGAAGACGCTACCTAAAATTCAAACATCTCCTTGGCAGTTAGTTTATGTATATATTGCGCAACCTGTATATATGTGAGATCAGGACAGCAGTGGTGAAGTGCGAGGCCAAAACTACGGCGGCGACGCTACATAAAAGCTTTTGTAATGAAGTATTTAAAAGTTTCATATAATGTAGCTTTTATATATGACAATGCTATCAAATATTTTGAACTTGCATTTGAATTCTAACTATGGCCTTTACAATGGTGCCATTTGGCAAAATAAAGGATCAACAGCCCCTTTCTAGAATGAACACTGCCATATGATTCCATAGTTTTTGATTTATTTGTAAATGATTTATCTATTTATCACAGCAGAACAACTAGAAAGTACCTGTCCCCCAAAAAATCACCTGTTTGTGTAGTTTCTAAATTAATTTTGATAATTTAGACAATTTCAGTCCTTTTAAATGCTATTATGGCCCACTTGTCATTCATTTAACAAACAACAATATGACAAAATTTCTAACTATCTGCCTGTTCATAAATTTTTCTAACTTTTTAGTAATTCAATATCTTTTATTTTTTAAATGTTAATTTTGTTCATATAAAAATATTTGTTTTATTTTTCCAAAAAATATCCGAGGTTACTTTCCATGGTACCCATGCCACATTTCATGTTAGTACCTTGAGGAAAGACAAAATGCAACTTATTTTGATCTCTTTTTATGTATTTACCCCATTTATCATCACTAACCTGCTCAACATATTGTGTCCCAGCTCTAACTTATTTCTCTGTAGAATGTCTGATTTATTTATTTATTTATTTATTTATTTATTTATTTATTATCA
Organism: Anadara kagoshimensis; assembly: GCA_021292105.1. Classification (NCBI taxonomy): domain Eukaryota; kingdom Metazoa; phylum Mollusca; class Bivalvia; order Arcoida; family Arcidae; genus Anadara; species Anadara kagoshimensis. The sequence continues at coordinate 3,673,308 of CM037873.1, forward strand.
TCTCTAACCTGCTAGACATTTTGTAACCTGCTCAACATACTGTGTCCCAGCTCTAACTTATTTCTCTGTAGAAATTCTGATTTATTTATTTATTTATTTATTTATCATTTATTTTTTTTTTTTAATGTAGGCCCTATTTATTTATTCCTGTTGGGGTCCTAAAGTATCTCCATTAACAAACACATGTCATATGATGTGTGCCAGATGAGGATGCCTGTTGCAAAAAAAAAAAAATAAATAAATACAGTACAGACCTGTACAAAGTTTAGCACCCAGCTAACGAATTAGTGCCGACAGTCCATATTGGTTCCTCGTTTGGTGTTTATATCGACAGCAGTTGCCATCTATCTCTCAGCAGCTTTTCGACCGCTACCTTTCCATACCTTAGGCACTCGGCAGTTGAGCTTTGACTTCTTTTGGTTAGCTTAGTGTTAAACTTTCGACAGATCTGTACTGTACATTGCGTGTACTGTGTATACAGTAGACAGTTGACCTATATATTTGACACGGGCAACGTTGTTTACGTCATTACGTTAGAAGAATGTTTATCAAGGTCGCCGCCGTACTGAAATGATGCTGTTGGATTTTTGCGATTTTCGCATATTAAACCCTCATGCACCAGGTACGATAATTTACTGGCGTATACTGTAATAATTTTCTGACATTGTATTAAAATTTCTAGGAAAAGTATTCCTTACACAAAAAACGTACCAGTTTCAAAAATGGAGAAAAAATTTCTGTTGATTTTCAAGAGAAATCGGTTATCGTCGGGATATCAGTAATTTTAAATAAATATTGCGTTTTATCTCGGACTTTTTGATACATGTAGAAAGTTTAGTTAATTCCTCACACGCTTGCATCATATTCGTAGCTAGAAATGTTAATTTTATGGTATAAAAAACGATTCCGAAAATGGCGAATTTTTTTCGGGTTCAGACACTTGCCAAAAAGTAATCCCTTTTTATTTACCGCGGAAGGTCTCAAGTTTTAAAACCAACGCACATTTTGGACTTGGCTATCCTACTGCAAAAATTGCTCTATGTACAGAATAAAGTTCACTTTTTCATGAATGAAAAATATTTTTCCCTTTTAGGTCAGTATATTTTGTATTAAGTTTTGACAATTTTTTGCGAGTTGTTGGAAAATACGACTTTATTCTTGCATTTTCCATATGCACTGAATTTATTGAAATACAGTAGGTGTAAGCAGTGAATAATCACGCCGGCGCACGCTTTGTTAAATAAAATCGACTCGCTGTATATTTATTATAATGATCGTCAATACCTACAGTATTGTCATATACGTGCACATGCCTATACAAAACGCTTTTAAGTTATCCTGATAATAAACCATTTCTGCATTCTTATACCTCTGTATGACCTTAACCTTTGAATCCATGTCCTTATTCTGTGTGTGAAAATCCTACAATATTCCAATATACATGCCTATTCAATAAGTAATAGTTTCCCATATACTAGTACATGTAATTACCAATTTTATCATTATGGTTCAGTGACCTTCACCTCATGGCCTTTATTAATACAAAGTGGTTGGCTCTGTGATCTGACATCGGGGACCATGGATTCAATCTACATATGAAAATGGCTGTTATATCAACACCTACATTATTGCACTATGCATGGTTATATAAAAGATATAGTTTTCCAGATCATTAGCCAATTAAGTACTCGTATGTCTGTTACCTTGACCTTTGAATCAACGACCTTCAATTATATATCAAAATGACTGTTGTATCAATACCTGCAATATTTTAATATACACTCCGAAAGACAAAATGTTTATAGTTTTCCAAATCTATTGACAAATTTACCCATTTAAGCATGTCACATTTAATACCTTGCAGTTTCCAACTTTGAGTCACATAGCCAAGATTTGGGCAAATCAAAACCTATGTGCTCTACGAATGTTATACATATAGGCATATCTTTCCTCGGATAGAAAAATCTCACGCGCACACCAGTGCTGGATTGTCTTCTCCAGTTTGTCTGGTACTGCCTCACGTGACAATTGAACAATCAGGATGACGTATGCGATCATTGTGCTTGACGTCATCAAAACAAAGGTTTCTTCGTTTATTTTTCATATATGTGTTTTATTTTACTTTTATTCAAAATATTTCATTGTCAGAGTTGTTTTATATTTACATTCAATACAAATCCTTAATATTTCAAAAGTTTTTGATGGGATTATTTTCAAAGGGCGGATTTGTACGATTCATTAGGTGCCCAAAAGGAATGCATGAGGCCCCATGAGGGTATGTGTTTTGTTTTGGACGTATCACAGTTATAAACACTTTAATGGTACGAGAAAAAGAATCTGTCACCTGTTTGTGACCGACACGGGTTGATCTCAATCGAGGGTGACGTGATGTAACATGTATCCCGATCGAGGCTTTGACGATACCGTATGATCTCAGTAGAGGGTGACGTGATGTAACATATATCCCAATCGAGGCTTGCCTCGATTAGGATATGTTACATCACATCACTCGATCGTATGATACCGTATGATCTCAGTAGAGGGTGACGTGATGTAACATATATCCCAATCGAGGCTTTGCCTCGATTAGGATATGTTACATCACATCACTCGAGACTGAGATCATACGGTATCGGTCACAAACAGGTGACAGATTCTTTAATTATTTTTTAAAATATGTGTTTATTTTACTTTTTATTCAAAATATGTTATTGTCAGAATTGTTTTATGTTTGCAATGATTACAATCGTTGATATCTTAAAATTTTGAAGTGTTGTCGATCGGATTATTTTCAAAGTGCGGATTTGTACATTGCATAAAGTTTCCAAAGGAATGCAAGAAGTCCCATGAGTGTACGTGTTTTGTTGTACGTATCACAGTTATAAACAATTTAATGGTACGAGAAATAGAATCTGTCACCTGGTTGTGACCGATACCGGTTGATCTGAGGTGATGTAATGTAACATATCCCAATCTCGGCAGAGCCTCGATTGGGATATATGTTACATCGCATCACCCTCGACTGAGATCATACGGTATCGGTCACAAACAGGTGACCGATTCTATTATTATTGTTCAGAGAAGACGATTTTTTCATATTTTAACTATTATCCCTTTATTTGGGTATCAAGGGGACATAGAACCTTTATTTGTGCAGATTTAAAAGCCCGTTCACCTGTTCACCCAGATATGATAATCACCAATAAATTTCGCACAGTAGTTTTGGAAAAGATGATTAAAATATCAAATGTTAACAGACTACACAGGAGATGTGGCAATCAATGGATATTGAAACGCCTGAGCTTTAAGCTCAGGTGAACTAGGCGTGTGTCTTGCTAATTCACTAATTTGGCAATCAGTGGATACTGAAACATCTGCGCTATGAGCTCAGGTGTACTTTGCATGTGTCTTGCTAATTAACTCATAATATTTTTTCAACTAAATATTGAAATGTGTTATAATTACATACTGTAAATATACTTAATTTCACCAGGTTTCAATTTTGTGGTTTTATAATTTCCAACCTTTTTGCAAAGTGTAATATTTGTGGATTAATGAAACTGACTATGAGATTAAAAATATATATTTTTTTTTTCACTGAATATTTTTGACTCTATATAACTACAATATTCAATATCATGTATTTTTGGTAATTCTGTTGCCAACATAGGGAGATATAAAGGTACTTGAAACCACAAAATATTATAGGAGTGAACAGGTGACATAGTTATCAGCCCAAACAAATTCTGGAAATGGGTATAAATCCATGGCCCAAGGTCAAAGGTAAAGAAAAACATTCCCATAATTATAACAGCAAAGATGGATTGAATGCTACATCACACAGAATATAATAAAACCAATACATAAACTTTGATAATGATGATAAAGTTCAGTTTACTACTGTTTATATAAAAACAGATAAATATTACCTCTCCTACATAATTACATAATTATCAGGACTTCCCAATTTCTGTCTATGGTTGAATAATTTAATAGTTCCATTTTCCTCTCTCATACAACTTCAATACTGATATCTCTCTATCTAGCATCAACTCAAATGTGTAAACAAGTAATCAATAGTCTATTACATGCATATAATCTCACAGACACACACACACACACACACTCTCTCTCTCTCTTGCCTCAATGTGTAAACATGTATTCAAAAGTTCATTTCACAAAGACTCTCTCAAAATCATTCCAATGATTGTGTAAGTATAAACAATATTTCATAACATTTTTTCTCTCTCTCTCTCTCTCTCAATTCAACATGTAACTATATAATCAATGGTCCATTACATAAATACTAATCTCCCTTTTTCTCACTCCTCTCTTCTATCCCCCTCTTTATATGTTGAGATATACCGGGTAATGCCATTTTCAATTCCTTTCTGTCAAGTGTTGTTCTCAGATTGCTACTTCATCCTTATTTAGCTATTACTTAATATTATGTATACAAATAAACTATATTCTGCAAGCTTCATTACATTATTATGTTTTTACTACTCTTACATAATAAGCAATATGACAGGAGTTAGTGTCATAGTATTTGACTGTACATAAAGATGTTTAAACTGATACACATGATGTATATCACTTGTTAATCCTGTTAGAATCCGGAAATCTCAGATCATCACTTTAGTTTGAATCACAGTGTGGTGTCACATCATTTCACATCTAAATGTTTTGTTTATCCGTCATTCCTTGAATTTCCAATCTTGCCTACACATGGGACACAGTTGATTTACACTCTGTGAGTTTAACCACTTCACAATACAATGGATATGAAAACAATGTGAACATTGTCCCCAAACTGAAAAAAAAAACAAGAATAAAATGTGCATTAGATACATGTGTTGAATTCATGTACTGGCATACACGCAAATGATTCACCCATTGCAGTGCACATTTAAGGATTTTTCATATAGGGAGGTATTTTCAAAAACTTCTGCCTAAAACACCATAACATCAATGTAAAGGTAAAATGACCAGCTAAAGTCTTAAAATGGGATCATTTGACAAAAACAAGTATTGACCCTGTGGCCTCTCCTTAGAATGAAAACTGATTAGTTGGTGTGCATTATGAGACAGCATTAAAAGTGGCTTTTTTTCGATAAGGCATAATAAATGCTTGTTACTGTATAATAAAAATTTTGATATTGAAACAATATGTTAATGTATTCATAAGTCATTGCCTTTGGAGAAAATGATTCCATTATAAAGTTTGATGAGAGAAAAAAAATTAAATATGATCAGAAATATTCTACTGCATATTACCTAGAGGGCAATCATCTCCAGGGAGTTTACAATCTGGACAACATCCATCAAAAGCCATACGACATATACCACAGTTATCATCATTGGCAACCCATCTCCATGTGGCTACTGCAGTCCAACTGAAAAGTCAATATAAATTGTTTTTATATTTGATTATTATTATCATTATTATTATTATTTTGTATCTTTACACTGCTAAAGATAACATAACGTAGCTATAAAAGCAGATATAATTATAATAAAGTGTCAATAAATGACAATGATGTTACATATATTAGTACAGGTATAAGTTATACATAACATATATAATGTCAAAATAATTGGGAAAAATATAAAACTGTAGATATATGTAATATTCTTATTACATGACATGCTTATAATAACCTCTGAACATTGTCATGCATGGATAACATAAACTGACTGGATTAAAATGACATTTGACTTTAAAATTCTGGAAGATAATAGCATCAAATTATTATTTTCTTTTTAAAACAATTATCATTGTTGCTGAAAATGAGTAAAATTACAAACAATCATTTCTACAAGATTTAAATATGAACACACCTGTGCTAATCAAATTAGATTTCATTAACTTCTATTAAATCTATTGTAGTAGCTACATGGAATTTAAATTTCGTAAAATACTGATTTCAGTGTGTGTGTGTGTGTGTGTGTGTGTATGCGTGTGTGTGTGTGATTAACATACATCTTCTAAATGTACAAAAGTACATGCATAAACTATAATCAAGTAAAAGGGGCATAACCCCAACAGCATGCTGCATTATTAAAATCAAAATTAGAAATTGAATGATGTATCTTGTTCTAAACTGATGACACATATTGCAATGCAGCATTGATTTGTTGGAATATAAAAGCAATACTTGTTACAGTCAAACCTGCCTCTAAAGACTGTAACATTACCTATATACCATATACCAAACCTGCCTCTAAAGACTGTCACATTACCTATATACCATATATACAAGCATGCACATGTCTGAATACAGAAACATGCAGGGATAGCTATATAGGTAATGGAAGCTAGACATAATCATTTTCATATTCTGATTGGGGATATTAAAGTAAGACTGCTTGATTTAATTCTCATATTTCAAGAGTACAGTACTTCGTTTTATATGAGACTATTTATTTTCAGATTGAACAATTAAATTTCTGTAGATGCAGCTGAAAATTTTAAATATAGCACTTACCCTACATATTTTCAAATCCAACAAGTGACAGACAGCCATACATGAAATAGATAATAAATAGACAGAAAACTGATTAACAAGAGCTAAATGCAAGTATCAGGTGGAACCTGATGGTTTTAAGTCAAGTAAATTGAATCGAAAAAAGGGAGGAAATTATTAGAGGTCTGGGTAGCTCAGTGGTAGAGCACTCGCCTATAGTGGGGGAGGTCCCAGGTTCAATCCCCAATCCGACCCTGCATTTTTTTCTCTTTCCTGCTACATATATAACTCAAATTGTACATTAGGCTCATTTATTCAAAGTATCTCTTCTTGTTTAAACTAATATTGACATATTTTTCTATTTTTCCTTTTTCTGGGTAACTGGATAGAGTTATGTATGTTTGTATATAAAATTAAAAACAAGGACATAACCAACACTTCAATTTTCAATTACGCAGCGTAACGCTTCAACTGTTCGAACTAAATTATCCACTATCAAGTTGAACCCCCCCCCCCCTCCCCGCTCTCCACACACATGCATGTTTAACATTAAATTTGTATGCAATCCATATTATAAATGGATAAAGTTTGATAATACAATAACAAAAAAATGAAAAATAAATTAATGTTAGTAAAACTACAAGATTGTATTACTTATTAAGTATAATAAAACCTACTAACTTTTGATTTTTACTTTCATTTTGTATCGAGTATTGATTGTCTCCCTTTCGAAAGCGCTCTCGTGTTCCCGGATATCCCTCTACATTTGCGAGAACCTTTTGAGTGATTTAAAAACCCCATGTACATGTATATTATACATGTGTCTGGCCGAAAATCCATAAATTCGAACACTATTAAAAGCGGACTCTAAATCTCTGACAAGGAAACTCTGTATATATCTACCCAAAGCCTGGCTAACCTACTCAGATCTCAACTTCTCGAGCAACACCTGACTGTTCTCTGTTATTTATTTGATTTGTCATGTTGTTACATAACTTAATACATCTTGTAATGCTATAGCAATGTATTGTTTGCTGTTTGCAATAAAGTATTATTATTATTATTATTATATTATTATAAAATACAGGTATAGAAAATACTGTAAAGTAATTAGTTTCCATGATATACTGAATGTGATGTAAAATTTGTTTTATAAGATCCGTGGTAACCCTGACCGTTTACCCAGTAGTTTAACCGTTCCTATGATTTATTGTCATCATTTCGTAAAATTGAGAGAAAAGAAAAGATGACGAAACCTATCTGTCTTGACTCTTAAAAAAAGTGAAAACTTCATCGATCGGCATTTTTCTGCCCCTGCTATATCATGATTTCGTTCCACTAGCAAATTTAACATGGAGTCCAATGGGAAGTGCCGTTCGATTTAAAATGCACCATTAGTTCTATTTGAGGTTTTCAAGAAGCATCATTTTAATTAAAATTGATTATTAAACACAATCATAAACTTCAATAAAACTGAATATTATATAATTACTAGAAAAAGGAAAGCCCGTACTTAAAAATGTTACTGAATAAAAATTCTTGATCAGCGGCTTTTTGCTAAAACATCATCAAAAACAAACATACTATTCCATAAGTTACACTTAAATTCAGTAAATTTTCATTAATTCGAAGCATATTTTTTTTAAAAACGTTTGATTGTTCGATGATACCACGATCATCATTTAATTTATCATTGCTTTAATCCGGCATTAATTACATCACGTTTCATTCTCAATTTTGATTACACTATTGGTGTATGTAGCTAGCCAAACATAGGTCCTTACTCTTCCGGAGCACACGACCTCACTTCCCTGATGGAAGTTCACGTGTTTCACCTAATATATAATTTGTCAGTTTCAAAGTTTTTACTTTGCTTCTGGATTGTGATTTGGACAGGAATTGATATGTTTTTCTTTGATTACACAGATCAACTTTTAGACTACAGCGGATTTCGAGTTTTAGTCAGCTTGTTGTATGCCTTTATTGATTGCCTCAATACTAGTATAATGTCGACATAATGACTGACCTCTTAACAAAAGTGTTTAAACTTGCTACATATATGTTGTGGAAGTGCACCAGCACTACTGAAAGTAGTCAAAGACACGCACTCAAAAACACAACACGACGCGCAAACTTATGTGGGATTAAAATAAAAGTGTTGTCGCAAATTGACAGATCGTCTTTTTGTTACATTTAAATTAAAGTTTCGTCGTCACCATGAATAAAAGCTATCGTCAAGATAAATGGAGAGGGGAATGATCGGGGACCTTAATTTTGTACCTCATTTGTCTAATAGCGTTGTAACATGCGTGACTATTACAAGATATATGCTTTTTCAGTTATAAAACTCACTGGTGTCGTCCTGATATAAATGAAACATTCTTGGCTTCAATCAATCAGTCATTCAATCTTTACTATAGACAATTATACAAATATTGCTATTGAAGTAGTAGCAAAACAAAATAAGAAATAAAAACACAGCAAACTATATTTCAACATCTTTATTAGAAATAGAAAAAAGAAATTTACAACTCAAACATGTACATGGCGACACCAGACACAACCAAGAACACAAATGTTAATGATAAAACAGCTAAGTAATTACATTGAGTAATTCCCGACTTTGGACGGGCACTTGAATAAATGTCCAGTAGTATTAGAGGGTTCTCAATCATCCCACTTACTTTAAAACCCGGAGACCATACATTACATGCATTTGATTACGAAGAACGCCTATAAGCAAACAACTTTGATCTGTCCGCTTGACCTTTCATTTTAATATTTATTACGGACAAAGTAGATCTATGTATAAGGAACACAGGTATTTATTTTGTATACATTGTGAGATATTCTCACCTCATAGAGTACACCTGTGCACCTTTTATGTATTGACATGGATCTTAACACTACCCATTTATTGGGCGGACTCTCCTGTATGAATATGCTTTGCAATGTTCAAACCATCTTTGACAAGAATGAAATAAATAATATTATAAAGGCATGTATTGCCTATTACTTTCTTGCATTGGTAGGAGAGCAATAAAACATAGTTAATTTGTAATGCATGCTGATAGTCTGGTACTGGAATATAAAGTCTGGTAATTACAAATACATGAACTGTTGAAATCGATCAGATTGGTTGGACTGTTTTGTAGGATATAACTGTATGCGGATAATTTATTTCTGCGCATACACATACATGTATACCAGTTATAAGCGTTAATCACACATTTGTCTAAGATACATCTACCAAAATACACTGCAAAAATCGAAGGAGGATAATGGCATCTGTAGAACGACTACCCTAGCCTGCCTCATTTTTTTTCAGATGAGTCGACAAGACAGTCCGCTAGATTTATGTTTATGAAGGACAGTTTGTTTATGCTTCTGACGGATCAGACCCAAATATCACAGAATCAAAGCTATAAAGACTAAGATGAGATGGTCTCCTTGGTAACCGAGCTCGTAAGTAATCTTCTAAAGTGTCGTGATACAACGGTTCCACTTTCGGTAATGGTATTAAAAATGGTAGACTGCCAGGTCCCCAAGCTGGATCAAAAGCTGGACTAATTTTAATGGGCTTTTTCGGTTTGAATAGCGGGACAAGTCTTCTAGTATCATCTGTTTGATAGCTATGTAATCTGAAGGTTTTCTTGGCATTTTTGTCGCCTCTGCCGAGATCAATTTTCTGGTTTGGTGGTTCTTTTTTGACAACCTTCTTTTTACGTGCTTTCCACTTTGGAATGACATATTTCTTTATCAGGTAGATCAGCAGTATAATCAATGGGATTAACAGAACCAGGAGGAGGAGAGCTAACAGATCCAGGCTGGCTGGAACTACTTCTTCTGGCGGAACTGTTGTAGTAGTTGGTTCTGGAATAAAAACATGTTTTACATTTAGAAATGAATTTAAACTTGAATCTAATGTGTACAACCCTTACCATGTCAGAACCACAAAAACACCCGTGAGCAAATCGGGCATGTGAGAATCGTATATATACAATAATTTAAAACATATTTTCGTTTTACAAAAAAGTGTTTAATTACTTGTGAAAGAACACAATTACAGAATATATCAATACTTCAAAATACATTAATTTGTAAATAAACCAAATAAAATATTTTTAAAATATTGAAAATAAAAGTAAACTTTTAAAGCTCTTCAAACAAGGTACTTACGTGTGGTTGTGCTTTCAATGTCAGGACAGGTCTCTATAAAAGAAAATAATAAAAATATTTTAGATACAAAAACACAATATTAAAATTTAATGTAAATGGAAGGGAAATGAGAAAATGGACCGCCTATAACTGAATTATATTTTGTTCACACAATGAGTTTTCTTTCGTGTTTTTGTATTTATTGCATGCCTCATCATTGTGCGTTTATTATATATATCATAGTTTCCTGGTACCTTTTTAGCACAGGGTTTGAGTTTTGCTATTGTGTGTCTCATCTAATTTACATGTGCTTATATTCAATTGCAGGTTGAATATATAGCTTGGAAAGTTTTCATGATACTTAAGTTTATGTCTATGCATACAGTAAATCGAAAAAAAATGCGTACACTTTATTCTTGTGTACATACGCGAGAGATTGAATGAAATAAAAATAAAATTTCGCGAATAGTTTATCGATGGCGCAAAAAATTTCTGATTTACAGTATGTAAATATGCTGAGTATTTAAGTGTATTTGTATCATACTATATTTGTTCTATGTTTGCATAGGTTAAGCTGTTTCAATGGGACAAGGCAGCAATGTTACCGACTAATAATGTTATGCCATTTTCATTTTACATAAATTAAGTAATACCAATGGCTCCTTACATAATGTATTTGATACTTTCAGAGAAATTAGTAAACATACATACGTGTAATGTCGTACAACTCTATAATATTGCCTCCATTAATGCTACCGACAGCTGTTGAAGTCTGATCAGAATCATTACAAAATCTGGGAGCTTCTGTCGCATAGACAATACCACCACTCTTCTGAAAGGCCTAAAACAATAAACACATGGGCACTTAAAACTATCAACAGGCACACTGTATATTACAACATACCAATCCATGTCCAAATAACAATTCCAAATCAAGGCAAAACTTTGAAGCTGACAATATAGGTTAAACACCAGAGAAGTGAGGCCGTGTACTCCGGAAGGGTAATCCTCATGAGTAAGTGAATATATTAGCTTTATAAAATTTAAATCGTCAATAATGATTACTATTTGAAAGTATTGTTCAATTGTATTTCAACCAAAAGTGTGAAGGCCATCTTTGAAGATTGAATAAGGCACCACTACTTCCATCTTTATTAATTTCTGATTTCTTGTACATGTGTGTCTGGATTCGTTCTCAATATAACCATATAAATCCTTCAAAGAAACGAACGATCATTTGGAGATGTTACAATAATCTTAGAAAAAGTAAACCAATAAAGAAGAACAGACACACGTGTCACTACAAGAAGGTGTATATTTTTGTGTTGTTACTAACGGTATCAGAACACTTACATAACATGTAAATCTAAATGTTGTTGAATCATCCACCGTTGTATCGTTGTTCCAAACACCAAGGTACGTTGTTCCACTGTCTTCAATAGCGTAAATACAGGAGTACACACCACCAGCTAGGAATGATAAGAATAAAATATTTATTACTCGTGCGTTTCAAGAATTTTTATTGGTCAAATTATTTCCGTTACTTTTGCATGAATGGGTTCTCTCTCAGCGACGTAATTCGGTATGGACGAAGCACAAATCTTACGCCATAATAATTCCATTATATTACTAGCTAAGGTTGTACTGTTGTTTACATGTGATTTGTACAAATTAAAAAATGGAAACAAGTTTTCTTTTTATGAAAAATAAGATAATTCAGCATTTTTTAAACGAAAGTCAATCCGCCTAGAGATGTGAGAAATGCAAAATGTCCGATTATTTCATTTTCCCATAGCAAAAAGAACCAGTCAATTTCATTTCTATAGTATTGACGAAGAGTGAAACATTCTGTAATTCCTAGTGAGCTCGGCATTAGGACTCGAATTTTATCACGTTTTATAAGAGGTTTCTTGTCTTTAAGCCAAACCAAATCACAGGAGCCACTTTTCGAAATACTATTATAGCAGGAATGTTATTTATAAATAGCTGCTATGAACCAACTGAAATATTTTATACTACTCTGTGTGGTTTTAGAAAGATAGAGTGACGCTGTAGACATGATCTTATACTTACCAGAATACGTTTTTATTGTTGAACACGTATCGTTGTATGTGTAATTTAACATAGTTCTATCATTACATACATCTAAAGTCGTATCCTCACAGTATTCTTTAGTGCCTGCGTTGTTAGTTATGTTAACACTGCTAAACACTGCTAGGAGATCTGTCGGACACTGTATAGTGACATTACCAGACTGCACAGTACCTGAAAATAAATTAATAACAACACATGATATATTATATATAATGTAATATATCTATTTTTCATAAAAACATCTTGCTGAAGTAAATGTTTGTGCTTTTGTTTTTGTTGTAGCCTAATCTTTTTGTCAGCCCAGTGTAATTTTCTACGGACCTGTACTTTCTAAATGAAAAAAGTAAATCTCTCTCTCTCTCTCTCTCTCTCTCTCTCTCTCTCTCTCTCTCTCTCTCTCAACATTTGCCGCACCATACACACCCACGCAATTTAACTGCCCCTGACACGGAAGATGGAAATGATGTTTGATTTCATTTTGACTGTATTTTTCTACAAAAAAGTTTTTGCTCGAAAGTTTTCTCTATTGTTCTCTTTCTTTCTTTCTTACTTACTGTCGTTACTTACCATCCCTAACCAGTAGTATAAAAGACCCCGGGTTATAAGGCTCTGCTCTGTTACAGGAATTATCAACAAAAGCCAAGGCTGCAGCAGCATCTGCCTGTACAACACCTTCTACATAGTCCTGAGCAAAGGAATGGCGATCTTAAAATAAACAGAAACTGCTATATCATACAACTACATATAATTCAAAATCAAAATCCAATACCGAAATGGTATCCTACATTTGTGTATTACATTTTTTGTTAACATCCCCTTCTTTTGGATATTTGGCATCTGAAAAGTTTCTTTGAAATAATGGATGTGGAATTAAATTTCCAATTACTTCATATATCCAATCGGTGTTTTTATATTTCATTTGATGTTTTATGTTTAAGCACTGAAATCTTTAACTGTCTTATGTTACCTATATCTGTAATACAATAAGCATGTGGCTTGACTACATACACTTTACATCAAGCCACCAACTTCCTCCTGTTGTGGATCGGACAAAAACGACAAGAAGCATGTACCTTCTGTTATAAAACGAACATCTTGCTGTTGAGCGGGTCAGGAGGATGTCCTTGAAAGGCATGTACTGCCTAATTTACCAATTCTTGATGTTTGACATTAAGAGAAAATACCAGATTCAATAACCCTGTGTTGCGGTGATGGTACGTATAATGTGCTTTATGGAGATGTTTAACTTACTTGTTCCTAGATAGTAGTAAAATGTATTATCACTGACAGCATGGATTTCAAGGCATAAATGAAGAAATAAGATTCCTCCGAATGTTGCTGTACTCTCAATTGCCCTTAAAATATTGTAAAACAATATATTTTTATTTACACTGTGTATTCCCTATTATCCACACAGTTTTAGAGCCATGATTGCCATTGGTCACATGACTCCGCGTATGAATACATAATGACGCATATCCCGGAACTATAATATCCAAGACAAACAAAAATGGCTACCTTATTTTCAGAAATAGTGAAGTTACTGTACAAATGATGTAACATGTATTGAGTTTACAAAGCTTATATTTAAATACAAAAATAGCTTGAACATACAGATATCTGTATTGCTATTTGTGAACTTTGTTTTGTCGGAAACTGCACGTTCTCCCATGAGTGTTCCATTCAAGGAATCCCTCCCTGCATTTAGTTGCTACGGTTTTAATTTATGTTTAAAACATTCAAAGAAAAAATAACAATCGAACTGTTTTGAAATGGCGTCGTTTAAATGCAAGGGCCATAACATCTAATACATATTTTAGGTCCCTTGAGTGGTCTTTATGTTTTACTGTACTGTGTATATTATCAACCTGAGTTTTCTTTGTTGACAAGACATTTTGCTGTGGTGCTATTTTTGACTACAGCAAGCATGAGATTTCCGTCGTGTTAGTCAGACTTTTTTTTCAACTGATGAAATTATTTTTACCAAAAATGTACTTACTGCATTTTATATTTGTTGCCATCTTTGATCTGGCATTCCCATGATACAACAGGTAAATTTGGTACAGTTGTTGAATATCCGGTAATTGTTGTGTTACTAAATGTAATTAATCCTTTATGAGCACTAATAAACTGGCCACGTAGGTTTTCTGGGAAGTTACATAGGAAGTCTAAAATAAAACACATGCAAAGTGTAAGACAGTTGTAACTAAAGAACTACTATTGGAAACAGACAATTAAAAAAAACACGAAACAACACAAGTCAAAAACATGTCTAAATCACTACCTCAAAACATAGTAAAACTTTGAAAGTGACTTTAATTAAACACGTGAACTTCCGCCAGGGAAGTGAGGTCGGGTGCTCCGGAAGAGTAAGCACCTTTTTTAAATCAAAAAATAATTTAATCAAAATTGAGAATGAAAGGAAGATTGAACTAAGTTCATGAAAGGAAAAGCCGAACGAAAGAGAAGAAAAGACAAACATTTATTTAGATCACCGAATATATATAAAATTCTTACTTTAGACAAGCAATGGGTCTAATCTCAAATTATCTCCAGGTGATGTGGTTATAATACTAACTATAATGACAAATCACATTAATGTTGTAACATGTGTTTGCAAATTTCAACAAGAAGTTATTCCGTGATTACGTTCCATGATAGTTTTCATACATGTATTTCTCATTGATTTTATAAGATAATAAATGCAAATCGCGTTAATAGTGACTATCAATATATAAAAAGGCTGTGCAACAATTGTCTGAAGTCTCAAAATAATACAGCCTTTTGTTGTTGGGTCTTGTAGAATACTAGTGAACGTAAATATGAGCATATATAAGAACACATAAATTAGTAATTCCTCTTTGACAATTAGACACGGGGGAGGCGTTATGCATGATAAGCTATAAAGAGGATTATTGGTGAAAAATATTTATTATTTATTTTTAAAAGACAAAACTTCTTCAACTTTGAGAATTTGCCATAGTTAAGATATGTTTTTAAGGTCGACCAACAACAAGAATGTTCGGAGTATTCCCTATGGTTTCGGGTTATGCAGAATTAATTTAACATTATATTATGTTAAAATGATGATTTCTACATTACAAAGTATGGTTTTTGTTCCATTAACACATTTTCTTAAAATTGTCTATTTTTTTAAAATAAATTTAAACAGTCACAATTTATATTATATGCTTACGAAACTTTTAAAATTATTTTTTGTAAATTAACAATTTCATTAATTAGTTATGTTCCATGACTAAATAATATAAAGATTTAATGATTTAAAAGGATGGTTGTTAAAATAATTTATAAAGTTTATATTCTAGTAAGTCCTCGATAAAGTAAGAAGATGGGTATTTCTTACCTGAAGGAATGAAAAGAAACTGTATACATATAAATGTCCTAAAAATCCAAGTGTTCAACATGGCTTTAGAATGTAAGTATCCTGGTATTCACAGAACTTAAAATTTCAACTTTTACATTTGTATGTTGCACTGCAATGGAATAAATTTTAATAAAAAGTTATCTTTAAATCAAGCGATAAGTAAAGTTTAATAATTTGCATGATTCAACATCAAAATATTGATTGAAAACATATCAGTTTCCGTGTTCAGTTGACGATTATCAAACAAAGGCATTCTATAACAGTACAATCACAAACCCACTCATAAATTAAAAAATGTTTTATCTGATATTTATAGTGTTACTAAATGAACCTCACATGGCGAAGTTTTACTTGTTTAAAATAAAGAAAATAAAAACACAAGGCTCGATGTTATGGTTACGCTGTGACGCCTGGTTAATGATTGAATGCATATCTATAGAAAAATTGTGCAAATCTGGATGAAATATAAAGGGCGATTTTTATGGAACAAAAATTTGTTTTTGTTTTCAAACATGCATAACAAGAAGTTTATTATCTAACTTCGATCTAGAAAAAGCAACCGAGCCGCTATACAAAAATATGACTCTACTGTGTATTAAACAATTGTAATTCGAGAGGAGTAAATACATTGTAACAATACCAATTGTAATGGTTATACAACATCGATGGTGCTTAGGACTCATGAGATGTCATGTATTTGAAGCCAAGAATATTTGATTTTAGTTTCAACTGGAGAGTTTATTAAAATCGAGTGAGTGACTTTTTGTTTAACTTGAGCCACATCAGCATTAACAATATTCAGCAATTTGCTACTATCTCTATAAACTGGAAAAAAACTTGTAACATCTGTATATAAATATTGAGTTTTTACATGGGAACATGGGGCACTTAAATAAAACAATTCTTTATTATTATTATTATTATTATTATTATTATACACGGATATACCGTTAAATCATTCCATATACATTATCATTTCATAACCACAACTACATGTACCCAACATTTCTTTCAAACAGAGCACAGGTCATTTTAGATCTGAATATTCCAAACCTTAACAAAACAGCTTAGATTTTCCAATGGGAAAATACTGTTAACAAAACTAATTTTAGATCTGAACATTCCAAACCTAAACAAAACAGCTTAGATTTTTCAATGGGAAAATACTGTTAACAAAATTAATTTTAGATCTGAATATACCAATACTTAACAAAATGAACAGCTGATATATTCAAAAAGAGAAAAATATCTATAAATACAACACTATATAAAATATGTAATTAAGATACAGGTAACATAGAACATAACCAACAAAATGAAGAATATATTTTATGAATTCAGCGGAACAACTTTTAATCAAAGTTTCATTATATTCTACTAGGTTAACACACAGATCAAACAGAAACATTATCAGTTAATTTTATGGACATTTAAGGCAAATGGAGCATATTATAAGATATAAATCACAGGTTTTGGGGGATTTGAAGGATAATCTTGACATTTTACTATTAAAAAGTACTGTCAAATTAACAACATGTAACAATGGATTTGATCTGAACACTTGCTATTCACTTATTTAATGGTGTTGCTCCCGAGACACAATAAACATATTTAGAATCACGACGCCCTCGAAAGGCAACATTTGTAACTGTATATGAAACGTGATAACTTCAATTTTATTGTCCTTTTCTGTGAAAATATACCTGCTTCTCCTGCTTATGACGTATTTGTGTCACAATTAATACGATATAGTAAAACTTAGTCTCACTACGGGCGCTTTATTAAACGAAGCATGCTGCTTGCAGATAAATTTTTGACCGAAGGATATTGCAAGCATAGGCATATCGGGGTCCTAAAAGTTTTATGGTCGTTATCACAGTATTGTTGATAAGTTTGACGTCTCTGTGTCCAGGATTGCCCTGGATATTTGACTTCCCACAGTCCCATTTTCCTTTTACTCAATTTTGATTACACACGTGGCAGGTGTAGCTAGCTAAACGGGAGGTGTTTATCATTCCGGAGCACCCGGTCTCACTTCCCTGGTGGAAGTGTACGTATTTAACTGATTTGTGAGTTGCAAAGTTTTATATTTACAATATGACTGTGCGTGTTTTCGATGAAACAACCAGGAGCAATTGTATTGCAATTCCCAATGAAAGACAATGGGGGTCATGACCTTGACGTGTATCAATTTTCCCGCAATATTACGTCATGTTCTACACAGGGGGTCGTGTGGTCATGTGAGACACGCACACGCCGATCTCGCATGGCTAAAAACCTTATATCACACGAGCAAATATGGAAAATATAGCGCCAAGGTACAACATATTTATTAAAAGAAAGAATTGTAAATATAAGAAATGACATTTCTGCTCATAGTATTTCAAAGGATAATGAAAGATAGTGTGGCACGTGCCAAATTCAAAATGAAGGTATTCGCCCTTCATCGAATTTGACACGCGCCGCACTATCTTTCATTACCCCTTGAAATACCATGATCTGAATGTCATTTCTTAAATACTTTGCTTCAGGTTTTGATTTGGACATGGATTAGCAAGTTCGTTTTTGACATATAAATGTGCGAATTTACGGATCACTACGGTAGCATAAGGCTGGATGATTAGAAGCTTCAAGTACATGTATTTCTTTTACATTTGGCACTTTTAAAGCAGATTATTTCACTTGACCTTTACAGAGAGTGTATTTTCATATCATCTATCATGTAGCAAGCTTGAAATTAAAGTTACTACCGACTCTTCACGTTCGGCTTTATATTATGACACCCACGGAAGGCTACATTTGAACCTACTGATGACAAACATGATAACTTCAATTTATCTATTGTCAGTTTTCCATTTCCGTGTAGAAATATACCTGCCTCATCTGCCTATGGTGTATTTGGTTCGCCGTTAATACGCCGTTTTAGAGCTTTTCCAAATACGGAAATTTTATACATCGACAAAAGCTGCCTACAAAATAAATTACTTACTGGGAGGCATTGCAAGCCCATGCTTATCAAGGCCTTCCAAAAGTTTACAGTTGTCATCACAACAATGTTGAATAGTATAATGTTCCGGTATCCAAATATATGAAGACCCATAATCCCGTACTTCTTATATTCTTAATAATGATTTTCCATGTGACGGGTTTGGCTAGCTAGACAGGAGGTGCTTACCCTTTCGAAGCATCCGACATCACTCCCCAAGTGGAAGTCAACTTGTTTTACTTAATTTGCCAGTTTTCAATTTTTAATTTACTTAAGGGTTGTTATTTGGACATGGATTATTATGTTTGTTTTTGATTATACATGTATAACCAAACACAACAAATAATCATGATTTCTATCAAAAATCAAACATTTTATTGATGTTATCCCTGTTTGTTAGTACCTTTTGGGATTGTGGTTGGTACATGACCTTATGTTTGTGTTTTATTAGCCAAATGAATTCTTAAAAAAATTCTACCTGTAAATAAAAGTTCTTTTCCAGATATGGCAATCATTTCCTGACCTCACTGAAAACAAAAACGGTTACAAAACCATGCTGTGGTCGAGAACCCTTTGTCGTAGTATCGTATTCAGAAAAGGTTTTGCTCCGGAACCATAAATCGTATTTCTTTAAATTTATACAATATAATTTCTTTATTAATCCGGTATATAAAATAAACACATGTTTATTACATTTCATATAAGTATATTTGTCTGATTGTGTCTCAATATACCTGTTAATGTACTCACATTAGAGTTTAAAAGATAAAATTCACGCCTGATGAGCACACACAGAAACCGTCTATATAGGCGTGAAATGTGAGCACTCGTGATGTGGTTTACCTGAACAATCTGCTGTGTTACACATTTATTAACTGATCTAAAATTTGAAGTATGCACCATTACGCAACTTGGACATGTCAAAATGTATAATGATCGCTTTATAAAATTAAGATTTACGACTTATTTGTGAAATAGTAGATTTTATTTGATATCAAGAGAGAGACTGATAGCCATGGTATAAAAATTTTATATCAAAATAGGGGAAAAAGGAAATCAGTTTTCTTATTGGTCTGAACTATCAAACAGGTTACGCCAAATTTGTACTTAAAAACTTGCAAAAAAGCCTTTTAAAAAAGAAACACTTGTTTGCTTCTTGCAAAATGTTTTGAAGAGTTTTGAAATAATTTAAAAGGGATGGGTATTTTTCAGTTTTGTCAAAATAGCTATATAGCTCGCTGTTTTAAACCATCCTAGTAGAATGCAATAAACTTTGTCTGCAGTGAATGTTCAAACGATAATGAACAAATTCTGTGAATGAATAGTACTCGATTCTGTTCTTTTAAGACGCACGTGTATCAAAGTACTCTGACAAAACAGACACCTCAAACAAAACTTATGGTAAGAAATTAGTGACAATTACTCAATTATTCTCTTCTCATCATATTTTAGACAAGATAATGGACTTTTACGTCCTGGTCAAGTTTCTCTCAAAATAAAAATCTAACACCGACATCAATTCTGGAAAAGTTGAGAAAACCGGAAAATACCAGAAATTCCTACACAAGTTCTGCTAGGCAGTGGTCTGCATATTAAAATAACCGAAGTACTTATTTTTGGATTCTTACGCTATGTAAAACTGTGCGTCCATACCCTAAGATCTGGTGTTATCGATATCCTATAGCATAGACCGGAGACCATGCCACACTGAAAACAATATTATAACCAGGTTGAAAATTAACCTGTTGTATAGAGGTTGGATTTTTTTCTTAATTTCACTTTTTTTAAATATAATAAATTAGAAATAGCCACCTGAAACTAATTTAATTAAATATGCTCATAAAAACTCAAAACTTTGCATAAGACCTATGTCATATGTGATTATTTTTATAATTTTCATTTCTTGACTTTCTGCCTTAACTAAAAAGTATAAGTAAATTTTTGATAAAATGAAATTATGTTTCTGCCATAACATATTTTCATAATATAAAATTTGATTGTTCTGTTGTAGTTTTTTTTTCACTACTTAAATGAGTTATTCCAAGATTCCAAGACCCGAACTTATGAATGTGTACATGTATTATTTTCTTCGACTAAATTCAATGTTTTCAAAATCCAAATACATGTACTTGTTACGTATTGATCAGAAAAGTATGGAATTAAATAGAAAAAACAATGTGATTTTGAATAAAAACCAACGGGTATCCTATATCAATTTTTCAAATGATTCAAAGAAGTGTATCAAATATTTAATTAAATTTGTCAATTACAGTTTTCTAGTCAATGAAATCACTCCTGTCTTTCATAGATGTTTTATAAAAGAACTGGAATAACGAAGTGATTTTAAATTATATTCTAAAAGATAAACAATAATAGCGATGGTGCATTTTTTTTTTAAATTTAGTACATCTAGTTAACCTATAGCTTGTAACAGGCATAGCACGTGACCAATCCCATGCGATGTTTGCATTGGTGCATACATGTATGCATTAAGTAATGTGAACTGACTGATATGTTATGCGTGTATGATTATAACTAATTCATCATACAAAAAAATTGAAGTACATGTAATTGAAAAGGAACTTCATGAAAAGTTGAATTTTGAAACAAATGGTAAGTTTTAAAAAATAGTTAATAATTATAGCAGCATGCTTTATTTGGCAGGGTTCTATAGTTCACGTTACAATACATGTTATTTATATAGATGCTGTATATTGAAGTTTAATTGTTTACATTGATCTACGCTAAGTATTGAGGTTTTTTAAGAGACATGTAATGATGATTTTTATCTTAATTTAAAAAGTACTATATGAGTTAATTACTTAAAAAAAAGAAAAATACACGAAAACATAAAAAATTATGTATATATTGAAATAAAGAAAAAAAGAGAGAAATTAAATGAGAGCAACTAAACAAAATGAATTATAAGGAAACAGTGGTATATATAGACCAAGCAATATGTTGGCGTCTACCGTAAGTGTGTTTCCGATCAGTCTACCAACGGTATCATAAGTTAAAGTACTGTCATGGGTAACAGTTATTGTATTAGGAAGATGACTCCCCAGGCAATTTGTAGTTTTACCAAGTTTTGTTTTTCTATATGCAATTTTTAAATTTCAAAATAAAATTGCATTGGTTTTCATAAACTCTGTGCATATGTCATTCTGGTACGCATTTTAGTGATATAGGACACGATAGCATATGTTTAAGAACAAATCCGAATCCCAATCTCAATCAACGCATCACGCTGCGTCTAAGGAATCTGTTTGAATCTGGAAACAGGACAGTGATACAGACAAAGGTAATATATATATATTTGAGAGAGTCAAAGTAACATAATTATGGTATGGTTATGTCAGATGTGAAATAAAAGGTTTCTGAAGAAACGTCTTGTGGACTAGACATATGATTTTTCAGTTGGTGTTTATGGTGAGCAACTAGACGTATCCTAGCCTTGCAAGTTGAGCAGTGTTATAAGTGAAAACTTAAAACTGAATTTACGAATCTGGAATCTTTTCTAAACACCGCGGTATAATAAACCACAGACAAGAAAGAAACGCCTCAAAACAAGAAAGACTTGCTGTATGGAACATAGCGATTTGTATATAACCATAATCAGCAAACGTTGTTAAGAATAATTACTTTCCCACAGTCATTAGGTGTTGTGTATACATTCTAGTTAAAACTCGCATTAATCGCATGTCAATGTGTAGTTAATCATGATCTAATTTAAAGCTTCGTTAAGGGTTATATGTTCATGACACTGTGTATATCTGTTAAAACAAGGTGGTCCACCAGTCTTCATGCTCATTAAGGTACAAGTAAAACCTTAAGATAATGGGGTATTGTTATTTCGTGTGAAAGCGCAACACCATGGCGTTCGGACTATGCCCTTATGCACTAAAGCGTAAGCAAGTCATTGTCTTTTGAATTTAAAACTTTAATTACTTGTACTATAAAGATCTAAGTAGAGCAGGTAAAACTGTTTTCGTGTATGATTGTTCACAGGGGTTATTATTCGACCTTTTGAAAGGTTCTCGGTGGTTCTTTAACGATTTGAATATTTCTAAAATTCTGTTATGTAAATTAGTGAAGAAATATACGACCTGCCCGAAAAAACGAATAACAGGTCACACACAGAGAGACACACACACACAGAGAGAGAGAGAGACACACACACACACACAGAGAGAGAGAGAGAGAGAGACACACACACACAGAGACACACACATCTCTCACATGCGTGCATCTCTATGTAATAATAACCCGAAGTCCATTAGTTTCTCGTAATATTACAGCACTATTAAGAACATTCTATCAATTGGAACTAATTTAATACAATACGGTCAGTTAGGACTTGTGGGACCCCTATATGTAGTAACTACCACAAATGTAGTAACGGTCACAAATGTAATAAAATTGTGTCACATATGTAGTAACGAACCACAAATGTAGTAACGACCGTTACCACAAATGTAGTAACAATTTTTGTTACCACAAATGTAGTAAATGAAAACCGCTATATGTAGTAACGAAAATTTCGAAATCTGAACGTTAGAAACCAACATTTAAGGTGCGTTCTTACCTGATAGAAGCGACTGTTGTTCCGATAGAAGTGACTTTTAACGCGTTAGAAGTGACTTTTAACCCGATAGAAGGGAATTCTATCCCGATAGAAGTGGCTCTGATTCCGATGTAAGTGACTTTATTAAATACCAAAGAAAATATATGTATAAATTGTTAATTTTGCTAGATTTTTTTCTATTTACTTGAAAACAATTAGTGTCACATAAATCGGCACATTACAAAATGATTAGCATAACATGTAATACCGTAGTAATTCAGATATAAATGTAATAAATAACTACTAGTATCTGATAATCCTTGTAAGGGCTATGTTATGTATAATGCGATGAGCGATAATGCCAATTGGCCTCTTATTTTCATTATACTTCGGTTTGTAAAGTACATGTAAAATTCAGTTTTTAAACTTAAGTTTCTGGGTTTTCTGTATTTTGGCAGATTTTAGTAGGGTACATGTATTTATTATTATACTCCACGGCACTTAAGATGTAGGAAGTATAATGCTGTTGGTCGGTCCCTCCGTCCGTCCATCAGTCAGTTATAAGTTTTCCGCATTGATTCTTAAACACTTTCAGATAGAGTTTTTGAATGCGAGTCAACCACAATGAGTTGCAGATCAAGTTAACGTTTTGTTTTACTACGAATCCGATCCTTTGCAATTGTCTTTGATAATTTGATTGAAATACTAGTAACAGTTTTCTGCAGTTTTTTTTTTCGTAATAGCGTGCACATATTGAACTGATTTGTCATGTAGGTCTACCATAATGTGTTACAGATCAAGTTTCATTTTGCTTCGCTGAAATTTATGTTTTTACGATGACTACACTTGATTTGGTCCAATATGTGGGAGCAACCTCACAAAGGTTTTTGTAATATTTGCTGATTTTTATGATCTCTCTCTCTCTCTCTCTCTCTCTCTCTCTCTCTCTCTCTCTCTCGATCTCTCTCTCTCTCTCTCTCTCTCTCATACGAAACCATACTGGAATAATTCGGTGAAAGAAGCGCATAAAAAGGAAAGAGAATTGCGACGTGAATGGATACTGGAAGGACGACCACGTGGATCAGAATACAATAGTTATAATGCGTATAAGCAAGCAAAAGATGAATTCCGCAGAATACAAAAGTCATCGTGTGAAAAGTTT
Source organism: Anadara kagoshimensis (assembly GCA_021292105.1). Taxonomy (NCBI): domain Eukaryota; kingdom Metazoa; phylum Mollusca; class Bivalvia; order Arcoida; family Arcidae; genus Anadara; species Anadara kagoshimensis. The sequence goes on from CM037873.1 coordinate 3,698,124, forward strand.
CTAAACGATGTTTACAGTGATATAGACCGAGCTGCGGAGTGTGATATAAGACTGTTCTGGCAACTCATTAAACGCCAAAAACCAAAACAGAAGAGTAACTTTTCAGCTATCGTAGTTGATGATAAAGTGCATTCAACACCCGAGGATATAGCAGAGGCATTTGGTGAATACTATCGAAATATATACACACCAAAACATAACCCGGAGTTTGATAGTGACTTCCACGACAATATCTGTAATGATGTTGACGCCATCTTCTCAGAATGTACAAATGATCAGTGTCTTATACCAGGGGGCGATTTTACAACAGCGGAGATATCAAACTGTATTAAACAGCTTAAACTACGGAAAGCCCCTGGTTGCGATAATGTACAGAATGAGCATCTCATCTATGGCGGTGAACAATTGTGTAACAATATAACTTTGTTGTTCAATGGCATTGTTAACGTTGGTAGAATTCCAGAAACTTGGAAACAGGGATTGGTCATACCGATACACAAAGGCAATGGAAAAGATAAATCTAATCCGGACAATTACAGACCAATCTCTTTATTGGTAACCATCTTTAAACTCTTTGAAAGAGTATTGTATGATAGACTTATTAACAATTCAGTCATAAAACAGCCCTTCCCAAACTGTCAACAGCAGGGATTTCAGAAGCACTTAAGCTGTGTAACTGCCTCTTTTAATTTGAATGAAACGATATTCCATGCTATTGAAAGAGGTAGCAGAGTATTTACTGCTTTCTTAGATAGTCAGAAAGCCTTTGACACAGTATGGCGCAAAGGCATGCTATATAAGCTATACCATTTAGGTGTAATAGGTAAGGTGTGGTCTATTATCTATGATTGTCACCACAATACATCTGGCTCTGTTGTTATAAACTCCACACGTTCAACATGGTTTGCTGTTGACCAAGGTATTAGACAAGGGGGTGTTTTGTCTACATTTTTATACTCTGTATTTATTAATGAACTGTTATGTATATTAGAGTCAAATCCCCATGCAGCATGTGTAAATGCTTTAAAGGCAGGTAACCCTACCCTAGCAGACGATCTAGTCTGTATCAGTATGACGCCGCTTGGTCTCCAGTCTATGCTAGATATGGCTTACAAGTATTCTTGTTTTTGGAGATTTAAATTTAACGCTAAAAAATCGCAGATAATGGTATTCAGCAAAAGCAAAGCAAACTCTGACGATAACTTTATGTTTTATTTGGGACCTAACAGTGTTGAGTTAGCTACCGAGTGCACACACCTGGGAATTCTACTTAACTCGCAACTTAAAAGTATTAACCGTACTACTGAGATGTGTCGCAAAGGACGAAATGCTTACTTTGCTATCAATGGAATAGGTTCGTCAGAATTAAATCCTATTACAACAGTTGGACTATATAGAAAAATTGTTATTCCTACTACTCTGTATGGGTGTGAAGTGTGGACTAACCTTAAAACTTCTGATATTGACACATTAAATAAGTTTCAGCATTTTGTAGTTAAACACATACAGAAGCTACCACAGTATACTAGATCTGATATGGCAGAAAGTTTGTGCAATCTATTTCCAATTACTGTTGAGATTTCCAAACGAAAATTACTGTTCTTTGGGAAGTTGTGTAATATGGACTGTTCATTACTACCAAAGAAGATATTTATAACCAGACTTTACGAATTTGTAATTGGCTCAACATCCACTCACCTAGGATTTATCCCCGATATATGTGAATTATTAAATAAATACAGCCTAGTTTCACACTTGTATAAATATATTACATCAGGAAGCTTCCCTTCACATACACATTGGAAAAAGCTGGTAAACTCTTCAATCAGAGATCACGAATTGTCGCTCCGATTAAACAGAATGGATAACGACCCGGACTTCATCAGATTTAAATACCTACACAACGGTGCTCACTATGGACGTTTATGGTCGTTGGCAGCTAATAGTTTCCAATTATCATTAGCAAACTACATTATGGCATTATGGACACTGCCTCCTCTAACTAACAGGAAAATATGTTTGCTGTGTAACACCGAGTTCAGGGACTGTCTCACACATATTGTTCTATTTTGTTCTACACCCGAACTAGTATCCTTACGACATATGTTCTGGACTTCAATCAATTATGTTAATGCCAATAATGGTGATCTTTACGATATACTCATGTCTTACGAACCGGAAATTCTTATACAGGTTCTGCTTGGCAGTGGTTTACATGTTAATGTAACAAATGAACTTACTTTTGGGTTCTTGCGCTACGTAAGACTATGTTACCAGATCCATCGGTCTCGCTTTATCCTAGCATAGACCGGAGACCATGGCACATTTAAAACTATAATTACTTACTATGTAAAATATTATGTATATATGTTATGTACGTTAATATTGCTTTGCTTAGTTAGTTTTATTATGTAATATATGTTTTGAATTATCATAGAATCACTATTGTAGTGGAATTAAATAAATCTCTCTCTCTCTCTCTCTCTCTCTCTCTCTCTGTTGCATTTACAATACTTCGTAAATATCGTTATTGAAGTATATGAACTGCATTTTATAAGATATGTAAAATAGAACGTCTGTATCTTGTTCTTGTTCTTTCGCCAAGCACTCGGCATTACGAATGAAAGTCACGGTTCTTTTGGATGGGAACTTAAAAAAAACGAGGTCCCGTGTCACGGTGGGCTTGGCACGCTAAAGAACCCTGGTGTATAATGCCATCAGCGCAACGCACATGCAAAATTTCTGCACCTTCGCCTATAGCTGGCGACGTCTCGATATAAGTGAAATAATTTTGACTGGGACGTTAAACACCATTAATCAACTCTCAACTCTTGTACCCTGCTTAGTGTTTAAGTGCACTTCTCGCAGGCTAGTTGCGTACCCAATCCGCTAGAAACAGATCATAGTGTGGTATTTCTTTAAGGTTTTCTCTTTTGTCTGCGGTTTAAATTAAACGGAAGTGTTCAAAAAAAAATCAGATTGTTTTATTTTGTTACTAAATTCTTAGCTTATTATTTTTTAATTTGCATTGCTATGGGTGGGTTTTAAGTGATGGTTCTCATACTTTAGCCATTATCAGAATTTTTTATTTTGTATTTTGTTTTTGTCTAGTTATGTATGCATCTAACCCCCCCCCCACCCACCTTCACCCCACCAACACACGCACACGAAGTCATCTGATCACTCTGTCATATACCATTTTTTGAATTTAATCATAAAATGCATTCAAAAATGGTATTATTGCCATATACCATTTTTTGAATGTATTTTATGATTAAATTTTAAAAAATGGTACATGACAAAAATACCATTTTTGAATGCATTTTATGATTAATTGAAGCACTACAAACTGTTTATTTTGATTTGTACAAAGGTTACACGTTTTTAAGACTTTTGATAATTATACAAATCTCAATGTCGATCCGACGTCATGTAATTTGCAGGAGTATCGATCCGTTAATTGAATGAATGGTCCACTTATATCGAGGCTTCACCAGCTATATGCGAAGTGGCAGAAAGTTTTACCCATGGAGTGCAATGGAATGCGCTAGGGTTCTTAACGCGTCACACCTGGTTTTAGGGTCTTTTCCAAATTACCCTAATGGCTTTCATTTTAAAATACCATTCAGTTTAAGTCTTGGTCAGACCCTGCCCGGGTTGCGAACCCACGAACCTTCCTGGAAGTGGAATAATAAACAAACCATGACAAATAAATAGAACTCAACCCGTCAAAGATGGGGGTATGACCAAAAAAAATCTCTTCGAAGCGGCGACTAATAAATATACTGGGGACGTGAAATTCATCTCGGGACTTCCTTGTAATAGCCTTGTCAGAGCTGAAAATGACTGTTAACATGAACATGAACCGTGACATTCCACATCGTTATGAGTAGCTTAGAACTGAAAAATCGACTTGCATTTGACTCTGGCTAAACATGGTTGAAACCGAGGCATAATATGGGTTTGGGGTTTCATTCCTTAAATTACCCGACAGATATACCTTAAATTACCTGGCAGAGAAACCACAGTGCTTGTCATTAATTAACACTAGCCTAGATATTACCAATTTTGAAAAAAAAATGTTTTATCATTTTTTCAAATTTTACTACATTTGTGGTAAAACTTTGTTGTTACATTTGTGGTAAAATTTTGTTGCTACATTTGTGGTAAAATTTTGCTACATTTGTGACCAACATTTACTACATATGTGACAAACCTTACTACATTTGTGGTTCGTTACTACATATGTGACACAATTTTATTACATTTGTGACCGTTACTACATTTTTGGTAGTTACTACATATAGGGGTCCCACAGGACTGAAAGTGAATTCGCGGTAATTAAATTAAGGGCACTTTGTAAAATAAAATAAATACATTTAATTGATCGACATTTTAAACAATAGAAATTACAAATGATTTTTTTTATCAAAATGACACGACAGATCTGAATAAATTGAAAATGTTCAAACCCGGGTGTAAATCCCTTTTATGTCATATCCAAATAGGACGGACACCGCCAACATCACAATGCTCGTTTATTCCATTTATTTGTCATTATTTGTCAAATTATGGGCTATAGTTCTATAAATGACAGGTCACCAGAGGAGAACAATCAAGGTAAAGATAAAACGGTACCAAAGATCTCACGATATGAAATGTCAAATCATTATTCTTTAGTCACGCCTATCATTTGATAGGATGCAGTAGTTTGATGTACAATACACGTGATGACGTGACGGGGATTTACTACATTTATAAAGTTCAGAATCATTTACAGAAATGTCCCTTTCATGCTATATAATTATATCCCCGCTTCGAAGAAGGGGGGTATACTCTCTATACCCACCCGTCTGATGTTTCTGTTTATCGTTTTGGTTAATTACTTTACTTTTTTACTACTCTCTATTACCTATATATTGTTAAGTTTATATTGGATATATATTTTTATGGAGAGACACTTTCATGACAATAAATATTTTGCACGTGCCTTGACTCTCTATAATCCCTATCACTGCAGTGTTAAAATGTTTTCTGTAAAATATTTTCTTGTGAAGCAAATCCGTGTTTACCTCATGACAGCAACAATACTTTAATTATATCAAAATGTATGTTAAAAGGGAAAAACTCTCCCTTTTTCTATCTCTATCCCGCATTACTTATTCACGTTGAATAGTTTGAAATACATCGCCAAACCTAGCACAAAAATGAATTTTTCGATTAGGCAAATATTCGATTGTCTATATACGATACTGATTAAAAGACCTATATGTCTAAGGCACCAAATCCTAGATTGCTTTATATTTAATGAAACATGTATGTAATTGTATGTACCAGTCTGATTAGAACTTAGAATATATATACACTGACTATTCTTAAACAGACTTGGCATTTATGAACCACTTTAAGGTGAACGGGTCTCTTTACCTAAAACCTTATAAATAGCTACCTTGAATTCGCATTGCTAATTTGTTATCATGTCATAAATTATAAGTGAAACAATTTTGACACCATCACTCCATTGCACTCCTCATTCAATTATTATGTTTCGTTTAAGTGAAATAATCTTGACTGACGAGTAGAACCACACACCTTTACCCATACAAAAGTTTGTTTTCAATGTGTAATAATGAACATTTTGCCACAAATTTTAAATACAGTGCATTTTATGTAGGTGTTTATTATAGATCATTTCTTTATAATCACGTTGCAAGGGGAATAACTTTTATGAATAATAAAGAAATTAATAACATCAAAAATCACGAATTCACATGTTTAATCTGATAGCATTGTGTTATTAATTCTAATTAATTAATTAATCATATTTTAGACAAGACTATAATGAAAATGGTTTAATTTGTTGATTCCAAACAAAATCTACCGAAGATTCTATCAACAAATTGTTTGATTTATTGATAGACAACATATTTGTTGTATTTGGTAACAGACATTTCCAGCACCATTACTTGCGGATTTGTTTCTTTATTATTATGAATTTTTGCAAATCATTGTTAAGTTCGGAGAGAATATTGTCACCAAATCATTCAACTCCACATACAGATATATAGATGACATTCTATCTCTTAACAGTCCTAAATTTGGAGACTATGTGAATGTAATCTATTCTAGTGAGCTAAAAAAAGACACGACTGCTACTTCAAGTTCTGCTTCATATTCAGACGTATACCTCAATTTTGACCCCAAAGACTACATTTAAAACTGTATGACAAACGCGATTACTTCCATTTTTCTATTATCAACCTTCTTAATCTATGCAGCAATGTACCTGCTTCTCTTGCTTGCGACGTATTTCTTTCACAATTAATACGCTATGGTATTCGGTATTGCTTGTTCCAACTACGGGGACTTTGTACAACGAAGTAGGCTGCTTACAAATAAATTGTTGACCCAGGGATATTGCAAGCCTATATATATTTAAGTTTATATTGGATATATATTTCTTGTGAAGAGATAGTTTCACGACAATTGATATGCTGTACTTGCCTTGGCCTTCTTTTATCAATTACTGTCATATCTTTTCTCAATGCGCAGTGTTAAAATATTTTCTGAAAACAATTCTGGTGAAGCACGTCCGTGTTTATTGCACGCAACAATACTTTCATTATATCAAAATGTGTGTATCATTATAATTTAATCTATTTTTATTCCCTTTTCTCTTTCTGATCTCCTCTGTTAATCTCACATTTCTTATTCACATCGAATAGTTCGAAATACATTGACAAACTTTGCACAAAATTTAACTTTCAGTGTGGAAAATATACGATTGTCAATATACGATATTGATTAAAAGACTTCGAAAATCTATAATTGTCTAAGGCACCAAATACTGGATTGCTTCATATCTAATTATATATTTATATTGAATTTTTAACTTTGATATGATCTGTTTAGAACCTAAAACACACTGACTTTTCTTAAATGGATTTAGCACTTATGAGTAACTGTAAGAGGAACAAATTTTTTCCGCTGAAACCTTTTAAATAAATACCCAGAATCCTCACGGTTAATTTATCATTATATAATTGTTCTTTAACTTCAACTAACAGTGGAAGAATCTTGACTCCACTATTCCATTGCATTCTCCATTCAACCTTACCTATCCGTTTAAGTGAAATAATCTTGACTGGTGAGTAGAACCACAGACCTTTACCCACACCCGTACAGTTTGTTTTCAATGTGTAATACAAAATTTTTAATACCAGTGTATTTTGTGTAGTTTGATTATAGATAATTTCTTAATTCATTGAATAATCACGTTGCAAGGGGAATAACTTTTATAAATAATAAAGAAATTGATAACACCAAAATTAAATTTACGAAATAATAAATTCAAATGTATAATATGATAGCATTGTGAAATTAATCTATCACATTTTTATCAATGACTATAATGTAAATGGTTTAATTTGATTCAAAACAAAAATATACCGTAGATACTATCAACAAAGTGTTGGAGTTTCTTAATAGACAACATATTTGTTGTGTTTGGTACTATAATTTTCCAGCAACCGGTATTTCAGTGGCACAAACTGTGCACCATTGCTTGCTGATTTGTTTTTTTATTATTATGAGGCAGGATTTATGCTTACCCTTGTTAAATCTGGAGAGAAAACAGTCGCCAAATCGTTCAACTCATCATACAGATATTAAGATGACATTCTTTCTCTTAACAATCCTAAATTTGGAGACTATGTGAATGTCATCTATCCTAGTGAGCTTGAAACAAAAGATACAACTAATAGTTCAAGTTATGTTTCATATTTAGACTTATACCTCAATTATGACACCCAAGAAAGGCTACATTTGAAAATGTATCACAAAATATGATGGTTTCAATTTTTCTATTGTCAACTTTCCTTTTCTATGCAGCAATATACCTGCTTCTCCTGTTTATGGCTTATTTGTTTCACCAATAATACGCTATAACCGAGCTTGTTCTTACTATGGAAATTTTATACAAATAAACAAACTGCTTACTAATAAATCGTTGATGCAGTGATGCTTATCAAGACCCTCAAAAAGTGTCATCACAGTATTGTTGATGAATATGATGTCTCTGTGTTTATGGTTGCCTTTATATATATCACCCAACCTCATTTCCCTGGTGGAAGTCCATGTGTTTCACCTAATTTGAGTTTTAAAGTTTTTGCTTTGCTTCTTGATTTTGATTTGGACAAAGATTAGTATGTTTGTTTTTTTATTACAATAGAACCAATATAGAAGATGACAATTTACAATATTGAGGTTTGCTGTAGCCTATCGTTTGATTAAGAATATATGTAAATTTCGAGTAGTTGACGCATTTTTCCGCCTTTTTTGTAAATACGTCTTATTTTGAATAAGCGTTTGGAGGCAAGAATGTGACCTTATGATGGTTTGAACCTACCGCAAGTACCTTAACCACCCATCTGGACTTCCTTTTGTCATAAGATTCAGTGTCCTTCCACAGTTGGCTTGTCTTATTACATTTCTTTGTTGTCTTGTGTCCTTTGTTACATTGGCTACAATCAAGTTCATGATGGATTCAACAAGAATTTATTATTGAAAAAAGAAAAACAGTAAAACGTCATTTTTGCTACCTCGTGTATTTTCACCTAGTTTTGAAGTCTGTTTTCCTTCAGAAGTCTCACTTAATTTATTGTCAAACCTCCTTTTAACACCAAAAGACCGACAAATGATGGTGATGAATTAAGGTTTTAGTGGACATCCATTGTATGCACAGGTTTTGTCCTGGCCTGTCCTTTCCAGGATTGCCCTGGATATATTTGACGTCCCATAGTTCCATGTTCCTTTCATTCAATTGTGATCACACACATGGCGGGTGTAGCTAGCTAAACAGGAGGTGCTTACCCTACAGGAGCACCCAGCCTCACTTCCCCGGTGGTGGATTTGATTCGGACATAGATTGATATGTTTGTTTTATGTGGGCGGTGTCCAAAGTCGGGTGTTTATAATCAGTGAGCTCAGTGTGTTTATATCATGCACCTGATTTCTTACTTCGTTTGTTTGTTGTGGTGTATTATGGTGGATTTGACATGTTATTATGATGTATGTAATTCTATATACTTTTATAATTTCATATCGATTCTGTTGTTCACCCCATCACACTATACATTGAGAAATGAAAACATTTTATCCTATATTTAATCACTTGATGAACATCTCTTGGGCGACTATTTCTCACCATATACACGTCCTTAACCAACTTTCTCCCCAATGAAAGCACTAATGAAATGTGCGTGTTAGCTTCTGTATCTTTGCCTTCCATACATAAATGTTGCTGCTTGTTCTCAACCTTCTCGCCTTATGGGAACAGATCCTGGTGTGAAAAAGGTTGCCGAATTGTGGCTTTCTATATGGGTAATCCAATGATTCCCTCCACCATTCCAAAACTGATAATGACCAGTTATCATTCTCAAAAAATGAATAAATAATAGTGTATTTATTATATATTTTTATTGATGTAAACAAAGTATAAAGAATGTAAAAAAGTTCACAGTTTATTAAGTTTTGTCAAAAATAAAGTACAAGTGTACAATAGAAAAGATTACATGTACAATACGTCAATCTCACATATAAATTTTATTTTAAATTACTCTTCCACTTTAGCAATTCTCTGTAATTTAACCCAAATAGACATCATTTGAAACAGACAAATTGCAAACAAATGATATTGTCATATACCATTTTTTTATCTTATCATTCAATCATATGACAATATCTTGACACAATATGAGAGACCAGCTCCCTATACAAATATGGTCCAGAGAAATACCAGTAATTCACATAAATATACCAACAAAATTAATTATTCAATTATATGTAAAAATCTAAAATATGATATCTTTATTTGCTACAAGATAACATGCTTAATGCTATTTTAGCATATTATTTCTTATTGCCAAACCAAAATGTTGGTATGTGATCATTATATGTACAAGTCTTCATTAGATATCTAAAATTGAACTTTCTGATTTATAAACTGTACCTTATACAATACCAACAACAATGAATGTTGCGTGGTTTGTAGTGTTATTGTACATAACCTAACCGTCAAGAAACAATGACGCAAGTAATTCATACTTTTCTCCTTTCGAACATGTCCATCCTTAAGATTTCGGCTATACAAGCTAATGTTTAATTCACAAATGACATTATGAAATAAATGTAATCTAACATGGAAATTTTTATCCAGAACCAGCAATAAAATTTTGACTTTTCCAATGGCTTAAACATATGTTTTACACAAAAAGCCAAAACTCCACTTTCATGAGATAAACATTATATCGCATTCAGTAAAATAAAATTAAGATAGCCATTTTTAATAATGAGTAAATATCGTTTATTGCTATTCAGGGATCCGTAGAAAATATTACAGAATCGAAACTATAAAGACTAAGATGTGACGGTCTCCTTGGTAACCGAGCACGCAGATAGTCCTCCAAGGTATCATGGTACAGAGGCTCCACTTTTGGCAATGGCAACAAGAACGGTAATTTACCTGGTTCCCACATCGGATCAAATACAGGGCTAACTCTGATTGGCTTTTTTGGTTTGAATATTGGTACGAGGTTCTTGGTGTCGTCTGCTTGGTAGCTGTGCAGACGAAATGTTCTTTTTGCATTGTTATCAGCTCTTCCTAAATCGATTATCTTTTTTGTTGGCGGCACTGGCTTTGGTTTTCGGAATTTTGGAAGAACATACTTTTTGATCAAAAAGACGAGGATAACTATCAAAGGTATGAGAAGAAGCAGTACTAATATAGCCAGTAATTCCAAACGTGCTGATGATACCTCTTCCGGGTCTGACACGATGGTTGTCACGTTGACTGCAATACATAAAGAGAATGACACACAGTTAGAATAAGAAAACAAGTACCACCAAAATGTAGTTCAAAAAACGAGCGAGCTAGAGTTTGTTTTATGTGATGAAAATTAACTTAAGATATTTAAGATACTTAAAGTATAGGGAATAAGAAGGGGTGGTCCGTTAGCCCATGCTCCTAAAACAAGTCTACGCATCTAAATGTTACATACTTTAAGTATTAAATGCTAAACAACTAAAGTGAGCAGGAAACCTGACTCACAATGGTAAAGTTTAATCCATGGAGTAAATATTTGTTTATTAAGCTACAGTGTATCTAATATAGGTTAACATATGCATATATGAATGCAGAAAAACATCTATGTATACAGACATTGAGGACAAAGACGATATAGGCCAGGTGCCCCAGAAAAACAATATCACACAATGCCTACATAATACTAGGTGATAAAAACAAACACTACAAGAAATTGTTCAAAAAAACATATATAACCTAACCAAGTTAAATACCCCGATATATGGCCGACTTACCCGTTGTTGTGCTTTCATAGTCAGGGCAATTAACTGAAAAATAAAAATATGAAAAATTAAATACACATTCTTCAGTGGTTCTAACACTGTTATATTGTCGGTTATGTTTGTTATTTGTGCATGCGTTGTGGTAGTTCTTGATGATTATATTTTAGTTGTCGCTATACCAATCTATGCTCTACATATATAACGTGCTACAAAAATGTTGTTAAAACCTTTATCATGGAGATGTTTTAGTAAGTCATTAATGGTAAAGTGTTCAATATGGTACTAAATGTTCTGTGCGAAAAGTGACTGGATGTCTCTAGCACTGTCCCCTAAAATAATATGCTTGTTAATTGACTTATGGGGTTATTTAATTCCCACCATAACCATATCACTGACTACCACTCTGCAAATAATCTAGTACACATGTATCCAATGTATATTCAAACGAAAAGAAGTTTGATAAGTGATCTCAATATGTAATGAAAGTATGGCGATATCTTGTTTGTTCTCGTCACGTTAGCTATTGCTTAGAACATGTATTTCTGTTACAAAAATTCAGACTAATCCTTGTTGGGGAGCTTACAGTGCATTTCAATGTACAATACTAGTAAAGTATCATTTTTACCTATTACAGATGTGAAGACTTGTATGTTACCACCGTTTAAATCACCAACAGCGTATGGAGACTGATCGGAATCATTACACATCCTCGGAGTCTCCGTAGCATAAACTGTGCCCCCTACTCTTTGAAAAGCCTAAAGAATAAAAGAAACATAAACAAAGGTTTAGATAACATACTTGCTTTGTACGGAAAACCTAGATTAATATACAATTCGCTTTTACTTTTAGCAACTACTTTTGCCAGAGAATAGAAAGTTTCAGAAAATCTACGATTTATATATAATTTATAAGTAGTATGTCAGTTACAGCTGTTATTAGTAGATGCTACACAAAATGCAGGATTCAATTTTAAAACTAACATATAGCAAATATTAAGGTAAGTTATGATGTTTTAATGTATGTTTAGAGGTTACTGCCATTCCGGGGCACCCGGTCTCACTTTGTTTTTGTTAACGTGTTTAGCTTAATTTGCCCGTCTTCAAAGTTTTTAATTTGATTTGGAATTGTGATTTTGATATCGACTGGTGTGTTGGTGTTTAAGTACTAAACTCATGTGGGCAAATATAAAAAAGAAAGAAGTGTGTGATCAACAAACACGGGTTCTTTATACGGATTCCCAGACACCAGCTTTGAAAAGACATGTTTCTCCTGTTCATTTTCTTTCCAATACCTGTTGTTTATCTTGAAAAAGAGATTTAAACACACAGAATACAGAAACATCCATGAAAATCAACAAATGAAAATATGGATGTTAAAAACTGGTACGTTTGAACAATTATGTGCTGCCTTTTAAATATAAAAAAACAAACATACCAATCCTTGTCCAACCATCATTCCAACGCAGAGTAAAAACGTTAAGTTAAACAAGTGAACGTTCACCCGGAAAGTGAGACCGAGTGCTCCGGAAGGGTAAGCAACTCCTTTCAGATAGCTTCATCGACCACGTGTATAATCGAAATTGGGAATGATAGGAATATTAATTGTGAAACAAATGCCCCATAAGCAGGAGAGGCAGAAAAATTGTTGCATAGAAAGTGAAAGTTGACAACAGAAAAATTAAAGTTATAACATTTACCATACAGCTTTAAATGAAGCCTTTCGTTCGCACTAAATTGAGTTATAAGTCAAAATATGAAGCAGAACTTGAAGAATCAGTCGTATCTTTTATTGAAAGTTAACTGGGATAGATGACATTGACATAATCTTTGAATTTGTAATAGATATTGTATGTGGAGTTGAAATTTTGCGAAGCTCTTCTCTTTAAATATAAAAAGGTTCTGTATAAATTCTGCTTCATAAGAATAAAGAAACAAATCAACAAGCAATGGTATACAGTATTTGTATACCGATTGGTCTTGAAAAATTTTATTTCCAAACGCAACAGATGTGTTTTCTTTCAAAAACTCTAACATTTTGTTGATGGTATGCTCAGTATAGTTTTGTTTGAAATCCGTATCATACCTAATGGCATCAACAGACTGTTTCTACAATCTGCTTGTAATTTCATCTGATGACGTGTAAATTTCTTCATTTTGATCAGGTTATGTCAAATCATTATTTTACCCTCTTGTTCAGTTCGTACTTACGTAACATGTAATTCTGTGTGTATTAGTATTATCTACTGTCGTGTCATTGTTCCACACTGCTAAATACGTAATACTTCCTTCTGTTATAGCATGTAAACACGTATATAAACCTCCAGCTAAAACAGTGAATAAAATAAAATTTAAGTCGTAAAAAAGCATTGTGAATATGAATAAGAATTAGGTATCTACCATGGACCCAAAAAGTTTCCGATAACTTCTATCTGCAGTATTATATCAACATGCCATCGGTGGCCGAGTGGTCTAAACAGTTAGCTGTTTTCAAAAAAATTAATTGAAGGTATCATCACATTTTAACCATAAATGCAAGAAATTGTCCTGATTGCCATTGCCCATCCAACTGTTGCATGGTCTATTGGACATATTCTCAGATGAGAATTAAGGACCATAGACTATTGTTTAATATATTACCATATAAGGCATATATTCCTCAAAAAGAACCTGGTCACTATTATGACTATACAATATTTGAGGATTCTGTATACTCTTATGTCATATGCTACTTTTAAATGTATTATTTCATAAAAATTCAAAAGAATCGCATAAAACTGATTCGTTTCATGTTACTTAGAATAGATTTGGCCCGAGTTGTATGTATGTGGATCTTTATATTAATGGTAAAATGGAGTTGTCAATCATGTTGCAGAGTACATCATTATATTATACTAACTCAAGTATGCTTTGACTTCTGTACATCCGTCATTATACTAACCCGAGTATGTTTTGATTTCTGTACATCCGTCATTATACTAACCCGAGTATGTTTTGACTTCTTTACATCGGTCAATATACTAACCAGAGTGTACATCCGTCATTATACTAACCCGAGTATGTTTTGACGTTTGGTCAGACGTCATTATGCTAACCCGAGTATGTTTTGACGTTTGCACAGACGTCATAATGTTTTGACGTATACACGTCATTATACTAACCCGAGTATGTTTTGACGTTTGCATACACGTCATTATACTAACCCGAGTATGTTTTGACGTTTGTACAGACGTCATTTTACTAACCCGAGTATGTTTTGACATTTACACAGACCTCATTATACTAACCCGAGTATGATTTGACATTTACACAGACCTCATTATACTAACCCGAGTATGTTTTGACGTTTGGACAGACGTCATTATACTAACCCGAGTATGTTTTGACATTTACACAGACCTCATTATACTAACCCGAATATGTTTTGACATTTACACAGACCTCACTATACTAACCCGAGCATGTTTTTACGTTTGGACAGACGTCATTATACTAACCCGAGTATGTTTTGACATTTACACAGACCTCATTATACTAACCCGAGTATGTTTTGACATTTACACAGTCCTCACTATACTAATCCGAGTATGTTTTGACGTTTGGACAGACGTCATTATACTAACCCGAGTATGTTTTGACGTCTGTTCTTCCGTCATTATACTAACCCGAGTATGTTTTGACATTTACACAGACGTCATTATACTAACCCGAGTATGTTTTGACATTTACACAGACGTCATTATACTAACCCGAGTATGTTTTGACATTTACACAGACCTCATTATACTAACCCGAGTATGTTTCGACATTTACACAGACGTCATTATACTAACCCGAGTATGTTTTGACGTCTGTTCTTCCGTCATTATACTAACCCGAGTATGTTTTGACATTTACACAGGCGTTATTATACTAACCCGAGTATGTTTTGACATTTACACAGGCGTTATTATACTAACCCGAGTATGTTTTGACGTTTGGACAGACGTCATTATACTAACCCGAGTATGTTTTGACGTTTGTACAGGTATCATTATACTAACCCGAGTATGTTTTGACGTTTGTACAGGTATCATTATACTAACCCGAGTATGTTTTGACATTTACACAGACCTCATTATACTAACCCGAGTATGTTTTGATATTTGTACAGGTATCATTATACTAACCCGAGTATGTTTTGACATTTACACAGACCTCATTATACTAACCCGAGTATGTTTTGACGTTTTTACAGGTATCACTATACTAACCCGAGTATGTTTTGACGTTTGTACAGGTATCATTATACTAACCCGAGTATGTTTTGACGTTTGCACAGACGTCATTATACTAACTCGAGTATGTTTTGACGTTTGTACAGGTATCATTATACTAACTCGAGTATGTTTTGACGTTTGGACAGACGTCATTATACTAACCCGGGTATGTTTTGACGTTTGGACAGACGTCATTATACTAACCCGAGTATGTTTTGACGTTTGGACAGACGTCATTATACTAACCCGGGTATGTTTTGATATTTGTACAGGTATCATTATACTAACCCGGGTTTGTTTTAACGTTTTTACAGGTATCACTATACTAACCCGAGTATGTTTTGACGTTTGTACAGACGTCATTATACTAACCCGAGTATGTTTTGACGTTTGCACAGACGTCATTATACTAACTCGAGTATGTTTTGACGTTTGTACAGGTATCATTATACTAACCCGAGTATGTTTTGACGTTTGCACAGACGTCATTATACTAACTCGAGTATGTTTTGACGTTTGTACAGGTATCATTATACTAACCCGAGTATGTTTTGACGTTTGCACAGACGTCATTATACTAACTCGAGTATGTTTTGACGTTTGTACAGGTATCATTATACTAACTCGAGTATGTTTTGACGTTTGCACAGACGTCATTATACTAACTCGAGTATGTTTTGACGTTTGTACAGGTATCATTATACTAACTCGAGTATGTTTTGACGTTTGGACAGACGTCATTATACTAACCCGAGTATGTTTTGACGTTTGTACAGGTATCACTATACTAACTCGAGTATGTTTTGACGTTTGTACAGGTATCATTATACTAACTCGAGTATGTTTTGACGTTTGTACAGACGTCATTATACTAACTCGAGTATGTTTTGACGTTTGTACAGACGTCATTATACTAACTCGAGTATGTTTTGACGTTTGTACAGGTATCATTATACTAACTCGAGTATGTTTTGACGTTTGTACAGGTATCATTATACTAACCCGAGTATGTTTTGACGTTTGTACAGACGTCATTATACTAACTCGAGTATGTTTTGACGTTTGTACAGGTATCATTATACTAACTCGAGTATGTTTTGACGTTTGTACAGACGTCATTATACTAACTCGAGTATGTTTTGACGTTTGTACAGGTATCACTATACTAACTCGAGTATGTTTTGACGTTTGTACAGACGTCATTATACTAACTCGAGTATGTTTTGACGTTTGTACAGGTATCACTATACTAACTCGAGTATGTTTTGACGTTTGTACAGGTATCACTATACTAACCCGAGTATGTTTTGACGTTTGTACAGGTATCACTATACTAACCCGAGTATGTTTTGACGTTTGTACAGGTATCATTATACTAACTCGAGTATGTTTTGACGTTTGTACAGGTATCATTATACTAACCCGAGTATGTTTTGACATTTGTACAGGTATCATTATACTAACCCGAGTATGTTTTGACATTTACACACACGTCATTATACTAACCCGAGTATGTTTTGACGTTTGTACAGGTATCATTATACTAACCCGAGTATGTTTCGACATTTACACACACGTCATTATACTAACCCGAGTATGTTTTGACGTTTGTACAGGTATCACTATACTAACTCGAGTATGTTTTGACGTTTGTACAGGTATCACTGTACTAACCCGAGTATGTTTTGACGTTTGTACAGGTATCATTATACTAACCCGAGTATGTTTCGACATTTACACACACGTCACTATACTAACCCGAGTATGTTTTGACGTTTGTACAGGTATCACTATACTAACTCGAGTATGTTTTGACGTTTGTACAGGTATCACTATACTAACCCGAGTATGTTTTGACGTTTGTACAGGTATCATTATACTAACTCGAGTATGTTTTGACGTTTGTACAGGTATCATTATACTAACCCGAGTATGTTTTGACATTTGTACAGGTATCATTATACTAACTCGAGTATGTTTTGACGTTTGGACAGACGTCATTATACTAACCCGGGTATGTTTTGACGTTTGGACAGACGTCATTATACTAACCCGAGTATGTTTTGACGTTTGGACAGACGTCATTATACTAACCCGGGTATGTTTTGATATTTGTACAGGTATCATTATACTAACCCGGGTTGTTTTAACGTTTTTACAGGTATCACTATACTAACCCGAGTATGTTTTGACGTTTGTACAGACGTCATTATACTAACCCGAGTATGTTTTGACGTTTGCACAGACGTCATTATACTAACTCGAGTATGTTTTGACGTTTGTACAGGTATCATTATACTAACCCGAGTATGTTTTGACGTTTGCACAGACGTCATTATACTAACTCGAGTATGTTTTGACGTTTGTACAGGTATCATTATACTAACCCGAGTATGTTTTGACGTTTGCACAGACGTCATTATACTAACTCGAGTATGTTTTGACGTTTGTACAGGTATCATTATACTAACTCGAGTATGTTTTGACGTTTGCACAGACGTCATTATACTAACTCGAGTATGTTTTGACGTTTGTACAGGTATCATTATACTAACTCGAGTATGTTTTGACGTTTGGACAGACGTCATTATACTAACCCGAGTATGTTTTGACGTTTGTACAGGTATCACTATACTAACTCGAGTATGTTTTGACGTTTGTACAGGTATCATTATACTAACTCGAGTATGTTTTGACGTTTGGACAGACGTCATTATACTAACCCGAGTATGTTTTGACGTTTGTACAGGTATCACTATACTAACTCGAGTATGTTTTGACGTTTGTACAGGTATCATTATACTAACTCGAGTATGTTTTGACGTTTGTACAGACGTCATTATACTAACTCGAGTATGTTTTGACGTTTGTACAGACGTCATTATACTAACTCGAGTATGTTTTGACGTTTGTACAGGTATCATTATACTAACTCGAGTATGTTTTGACGTTTGTACAGGTATCATTATACTAACCCGAGTATGTTTTGACGTTTGTACAGACGTCATTATACTAACTCGAGTATGTTTTGACGTTTGTACAGGTATCATTATACTAACTCGAGTATGTTTTGACGTTTGTACAGACGTCATTATACTAACTCGAGTATGTTTTGACGTTTGTACAGGTATCACTATACTAACTCGAGTATGTTTTGACGTTTGTACAGACGTCATTATACTAACTCGAGTATGTTTTGACGTTTGTACAGGTATCACTATACTAACTCGAGTATGTTTTGACGTTTGTACAGGTATCACTATACTAACCCGAGTATGTTTTGACGTTTGTACAGGTATCACTATACTAACCCGAGTATGTTTTGACGTTTGTACAGGTATCATTATACTAACTCGAGTATGTTTTGACGTTTGTACAGGTATCATTATACTAACCCGAGTATGTTTTGACATTTGTACAGGTATCATTATACTAACCCGAGTATGTTTTGACATTTACACACACGTCATTATACTAACCCGAGTATGTTTTGACGTTTGTACAGGTATCATTATACTAACCCGAGTATGTTTCGACATTTACACACACGTCATTATACTAACCCGAGTATGTTTTGACGTTTGTACAGGTATCACTATACTAACTCGAGTATGTTTTGACGTTTGTACAGGTATCACTGTACTAACCCGAGTATGTTTTGACGTTTGTACAGGTATCATTATACTAACCCGAGTATGTTTCGACATTTACACACACGTCATTATACTAACCCGAGTATGTTTTGACGTTTGTACAGGTATCACTATACTAACTCGAGTATGTTTTGACGTTTGTACAGGTATCACTATACTAACCCGAGTATGTTTTGACGTTTGTACAGGTATCATTATACTAACTCGAGTATGTTTTGACGTTTGTACAGGTATCATTATACTAACCCGAGTATGTTTTGACATTTGTACAGGTATCATTATACTAACCCGAGTATGTTTTGACATTTACACACACGTCATTATACTAACCCGAGTATGTTTTGACGTTTGTACAGGTATCATTATACTAACCCGAGTATGTTTTGACATTTGTACAGGTATCATTATACTAACCCGAGTATGTTTCGACATTTACACACACGTCATTATACTAACCCGAGTATGTTTTGACGTTTGTACAGGTATCACTATACTAACTCGAGTATGTTTTGACGTTTGTACAGGTATCACTATACTAACCCGAGTATGTTTTGACGTTTGTACAGGTATCACTATACTAACCCGAGTATGTTTTGACGTTTGTACAGGTATCATTATACTAACTCGAGTATGTTTTGACGTTTGTACAGGTATCATTATACTAACTCGAGTATGTTTTGACGTTTTTACAGGTATCACTATACTAACCCGAGTATGTTTTGACGTTTGTACAGGTATCATTATACTAACCCGAGTATGTTTTGACGTTTGCACAGACGTCATTATACTAACCCGAGTATGTTTTGACGTTTGTACAGGTATCATTATACTAACTCGAGTATGTTTTGACGTTTTTACAGGTATCACTATACTAACCCGAGTATGTTTTGACGTTTGTACAGGTATCATTATACTAACCCGAGTATGTTTTGACGTTTGCACAGACGTCATTATACTAACTCGAGTATGTTTTGACGTTTTTACAGGTATCACTATACTAACCCGAGTATGTTTTGACGTTTGTACAGGTATCATTATACAAACCCGAGTATGTTTTGACGTTTGTACAGGTATCATAATACTAACCCGAGTATGTTTTGACGTTTGTACATGTGTCGTTATACGTGTAGTTCATCATGGTCCTGTCCGTACAAACATCTAACGATGTCTCGCTACAATAATCGTTTTGTCCTGCATTATTAGTTATATTTACACTGGCAAACTGAGCTAGCATGTCATCCGGACACTGTGCAGACACATTGCCTGATTCAACCATTCCTTAAAAGAGAAATATAAATACTCGAAAACTCGAACACCCCGATAACTCGAAGTCATCATCGAAATCCCGTGCATCTCGAGTTATCGAAGTTCTACTGTATATCATTCAACAATTCCTAGAAAAAAAACGCTCAAATAAATCACTCAAGCATTCCTAAAAACAACAAATATATCATTCACACATTCCTAAAAAATATCTCCTTCAACCATTTCTTAAAAACAACAAATATTTATCATTCAACCATTCCTAAAAAAAAACAAATTCATTTATGTCATCCAACCATTTAAAAAACCCAAATATATCATTCAACCATACCTAAAAACAAAATGACAAAACTTATTGCCTCAGTACTTAGGATTTGAACCTATGTAATGTTTTATAATTGTTATTCCAAGTGTTCATTCGTTCTACTTTGTGGATCTTTGTACTAAACTAGCAAGCTGTTTGGATTTGGTGTCCTTAAAAGCTTCAACATAAATTATGAAATGTCACTACAAGAAACGTTTTTACCATAACCTTTGGCTTTGATTAATCTTCAAAATAATACATGTCAGGGGCGTAGCTGCCGTAAGGCCAAAAGGCACGTGCCTACACGTTATTTTGACAAAAATATTATTGTATTAAGAATTATTTAAATAAATATAATTACGTTTCTAGTGCATCTAGGGCAATGTGCAGCGAGTGTTTAGCGTGTCAAGGGCATCCGTTTTTTAAAGATCTCATCCAAAGGATCGGATTCGTGACTTTCATTTCTAATTGCTGAAGACTACCACTTTTCAAGTCTTTGGTCTGCCTGGTCGATATTCGAACCCCGAATCACTTTCACATACGAAGCAAGCACAACACCAACTGAGCTACTGCATTTACCATAGACTATAACCAGGCACTAAGAGTTTTTAAAAAAACACAAATCAGAGAAACATACTGCTATAAAAATATAATTTGACTTTGACAGCAATCTACTGAAATAAAGTCAAAATTTCTTTTTCAATTAACGATTTCAGTATAAAGTTTTTTACAGCATACAATGTGTAGTATAGACATTGTAACATTCCATATTGTGTGTTTTCGATTAAATATTTTAAAATTTCCGGGGGAGGAACCCCGGAATCCCCCTCAAAAGACCTCCCGCACCCTCCCCATCGGCGCTTTGTGCATCATGTGTCTGTACCTACATGATATCTCGGACCCAGCTACACCCCTGCATGTACCTCGAGAACTAACAACATTATTCAGACTTAAGGAATGTCAACTAACACTAATGCTGATACTACTAAAGTACTAACCTTGTTTAACAAGCATCGAAAATGACCCAGTATTGTATGGCGCCACCCTGTTACATGCCAGATTCAGTCCCTCGTCAGTAGAATGTCCTAGTAACTGATCAGCGGAAAACAGCTCATAATCTATAAATATGTGGTATAAATACAAGAAAAATATCAATAAATCAAATTTATTAAGAAACTGAAATAATTCCATTTTTCCAACTGTGTAATCATCAAAAACAAACTAAAATGTCCGAATCACAATCCAAATGCAAAGTAAAACTAAAAACCTTGAAACTGACAACTAGTTTAAACACGTGAACTTCCACCAGGGACTTGAGGCCGGGTGCTCAGGAAATGTTAGCACCTCCTGTTTAACTAGCTACACCCGCCATGTAAAGAAACCGGTACAATAACTGTGTGTGTGTGTGTGTGTGTGTGTGTGTGTGTGTGTGTGTGTGTGACTTACTTGTGAAGATGTAATAATAAAACATGTATTCTTGAACATAATGAAACTCAAGACAAACGAAGAAATTTGGTACATCTCCCCCAAAGGCATTGAATGTCTCACGTGATCTGAAAATACAAACCAAGGTCGTCACCTATCATATATTGTTTATTGACCAACAGTATTAACTATTAATGCAATACAGATTAGGATGGTTCGTTAAGTTTTCATTTTCATTTTATACCGGTAGTAAATTTCAACTTTGTTTCCTGGAAATACATTTTTTATTCCTGCCACTGTGTTAATTCTAAGTTAACTTACATAAATTTAAGAGTTTTATAGAAAGAAAATATAACAGCAATTTGAGCACTAAAAATGTCAAATCGAATATTAGGTTTTATAGATTGACTTTCGAAATTATTGATAAGGTCTTTACAAGTCTTGAGTCCGACCACCGTCTGGAGTGTAATATTTTTTTTAAAAAGCTACCATTGCTCTAGAAAACGTTGAACGAAGAGCGACAAAATTAATACATATTATCAGGAACGAAGAATATTCCAATCATTAAGTTATTTTGAGTTGCAATTGCCATGTTATAATTTTTTGAATATTTCATTCAGAAAATTCAAAAATTTATAATATGACACAATCGTTAGAAATATAGCGAGCCTAATGGAGGTTTTCAAGATCAAAAATGGAATTGATAACATCGATGGAGACTCACACAATTTTATTCAACAAGAACGCTTGGTCACAAAATAAAGAAAATACACTGTAAAATAAATATGAGAATCAAATGTTTAAGCCAACGTGTAAATAACTTTTGGAACAGTCAGTCATCTGAAATTGTAAAGAGCGCTTCCTTAAAGCAGTTTTAAAATAGACTGAAAAATCACTGGAAGGTTTTTTACTGTAATTTTTCTGTAACCAGAAGCAGAAGCGGATACGATATAAATAAGTTAATATCTGAAAAATACCAGTATAGGTCTTTAAGACTTTTTGTCTACAACTTGACTTTTAAATACAAGATACAAGTAACAACCGCTTACGGACTTAAGCTTCGCCAGCGCCTCTAAAAAACCAGGTTCCAATTACATTCGGACAGGTCCTAGCGCCAGACCTCAATGCATTTGCTTGAAGAGAGGATACTTGTACACTTAAGGAGAGGGTTCTTGTACGCTTAAGGAGAGGGTACTTGTACACTTAAGGAGAGGGTACTTGTACACTTGAAGAGAGGGTACTTGTACACTTAAGGAGAGGGTACTTGTACACTTAAGGAGAGGGTACTTGTACACTTGAAGAGAGGGTACTTGTACACTTAAGGAGAGGATACTTGTACACTTAAGGAGAGGGTACTTGTACACTTGAAGAGAGGGTACTTGTACACTTACTTGAAGAGAGGGTACTTGTACACTTAAGGAGAGTGTACTTGTACACTTAAGGAGAGGATACTTGTACACTTGAATAGAGGGTACTTGTACACTTAAGGAGAGGGTACCTGTACACTTAAGGAGAGGGTACTTGTACACTTAAGGAGAGGGTACTTGTACACTTGAAGAGAGGGTACTTGTACACTTAAGGAGAGGGTACTTGTACACTTAAGGAGAAGGTACTTGTACACTTAAGGAGAGGGTACCTGTACACTTAAGGAGAGGGTACTTGTACACTTAAGGAGAGGGTACTTGTACACTTGAAGAGAGGGTACTTGTACACTTAAGGAGAGGGTACTTGTACACTTGAAGAGAGGGTACTTGTACACTTAAGGAGAGGATACTTGTACACTTAAGGAGAGGGTACTTGTACACTTAAGGAGAGGATACTTGTACACTTAAGGAGAGGGTACTTGTACACTTGAAGAGAGGGTACTTGTACACTTGAAGAGAGGGTACTTGTACACTTAAGGAGAGTGTACTTGTACACTTAAGGAGAGGATACTTGTACACTTAAGGAGAGGGTACTTGTACACTTAAGGAGAGGGTACCTGTACACTTAAGGAGAGGGTACTTGTACACTTAAGGAGAGGGTACTTGTACACTTGAAGAGAGGGTACTTGTACACTTAAGGAGAGGGTACTTGTACACTTAAGGAGAGGGTACTTGTACACTTGAAGAGAGGGTACTTGTACACTTAAGGAGAGGGTACTTGTACACTTAAGGAGAGGGTACTTGTACACTTAAGGAGAGGGTGCTTGTACACTTGAATAGAGGGTACTTGTACACTTGAAGAGAGGGTACTTGTACACTTAAGGAGAGGGTACTTGTACACTTGAATAGAGGGTACTTGTACACTTAAGGAGAGGGTACTTGTACACTTAAGGAGAGGGTACTTGTACACTTAAGGAGAGGGTACTTGTACACTTAAGGAGAGGGTACTAGTACATATACTTACTTGAGTACATATTTGTTTCCATTTTTTACCATACAATCCAATGTTAATGACGGAACAAATATATGCAGGATACCATTGGTCGGATAATTAAATATAGTAGTGTTAGTGATGGTCAAGTCTCCCTTCAATGCGCTAACCCACACCCCCGGGGACAGCTCATCGGGCAAGCTACACTGTGCTTGGGATTCTGAAATAAAAACACCATGGTAAAGTTAACAAAATCATCAAAACTAAATTTGAATCTTTCTTTCAATAGGTCACTGATATCGCTGTAAGTACAGTTTATTAAATACGGAGGAGGCATTCAGAACAGCTTTAGAGCATTCACGTTGTCCTTAAAATGAAATGGATTAGAGTGCGTTGAAGATTTAATAGTTACCGTCTGACTAACTAGATGAACGTCTTCAGTTGGACCAATGATGTTTGTGCTTCATTTTTTTACCAAACACAAAGATAACTAGATTATGTTTCCAGCATACGCAAAGAAAATTGGGTGGTGATTTCAGCACACACAAAGAACACTCGATATTGTTTTCAGCACACACAAATAACACTGGATGATGTTTCCAGCACACGCAAAAAAATTGGGTGGTGTTTTCAGCACACACAAAGAACACCAAAAACAAAGATGTTTCCAGCACACACAAAGAACACCAAATGGTGTTTTTAGCACACATAAAGAAATAGGATTATGTTTCCAGCACGCACAAAGAACACTGGATGATGTTTCCAGCACACACAAAGAACACTGGATGATGTTTTCAGCACACACAAAGAACACCAGATGATGTTTTCAACACACACAAAGAACACTGGATGATGTTTTCAACACACACAAAGAACACCAAATGTTGTTTCCAGCACACACAAAGAACACCAAATGATGTTTATAGCACACACAAAGAACACTGGACGGTGTTTCCAGCACACACAAAGAACACTGAATAATGTTTCCAGCACACGCAAAGAAAATCGGCTGGTGTTTCCAGCACACTCAAAGAACATTGGATGATGTTTCCAGCACATGCAAAAAACAGTGGATGATGTTTTCTGCACACGCAACGAAAATCTGGTGGTGTTTCCAGCACACAAAAAGAACATTGTACAAAAACATGTATAATGTTTCCAGCGCACGCAAAGAACGCTGAATGATGTTTCCATTATACATAACAAAACACTTGACTATGATTCCAGCACGCACAAAGAAAACTAGATGATATTTCTTGCACACACAAAGGAACTGGGTGATGTTCTCAGCGAACAAACAAAAAATGGATGAAGGTTCAAACACTCAAAATAAACTGAATGATGTTTCCATCCGCATCATATTTACTGCCAAGGTTTCACTTAATTATTACCCATACCGGTTTATTTATTTATTATTTATTTATTTATTTATTTATTTATTATTTGTAAATGAAGAAACTATTGAACAAAAGTCTTAGTTTTACGTTTATTTCCAATCAATTCACGCCTTTGTAACAAATAAGTTCTAAACGGGCGCTGGGAATGCTTTGGTTTATTCTGAATTGCAATTTATAAACCCTCGAATCCTGTCTGATACTTATTTTTTTGTTAAAGTTTACTCGAATAGTAAGGATACTATGACAACGCTAAAAAGTAAAAGCCAAAATAGTAATGATATTGCTATACCGGTAAGGAATCGAACTTATTGCTTGTGATGTAAAACACCAATTTTTTTAAAAGCATCTACCTCTTATAATTTCATCTATTTAATTTCATTAATTTCGAAAAAAAATAATAATATAATTTGGAATTATTTTTTTTAAATGTCCGATAAGAATTATCTTGCACATAATTTAGAGGTATTTTTATCATTTCATTTCTTACCAGATTCTTTAAGAAATCCAAACAAAAGAACAAAACTTAATAAACAAAATCCGTAATTCTCCTTCATAATGTACTCCAAAGTAAAATAAGATGTTCCAAAAATAAGACTAGTTTCTCTCTGACAAATGTACGAATGTCTTATGATTTCTTTTAAAAATTCAATCAAAAAATTAAAACATTAAAAATGTAACTCTATATCTTATTCGTTTCATTTTCTTACAAATTACAGAATTATTTGCGTGGTTGAACTACTTAACTTCATGCAATGCAATAGTATATTATATATTTGTTTCTTTTATTTGACAACGGTCAGACAATATCCCCTTATATCCATCCGTAATGTACTGTTATATTTCACTGTGCCTATCCTATCCAGATCCAGTGGACCGTGTGCAAAATTAAAACTTTTTACGAGAAAACAACGAAAGGGTGATGTAAACAGATTTATAATGAAGGAGTCTAAGTAACGCCTTGTAACAAAATTGAAATTTTACGAAGATTAATGGATAATTTGACACCTAAAGACCAGAAAAGTCATATATTTAATCAATTTTATATTAGAAGATTTTAAGATATAGATGGTATATTTACGATGGGGGTAATGAACAAAGTATAATATAGCTAGTATTTTGTCATTATTACGTAAATGTGAATTTATTTGTTATTGGTAATATTCAAAATACATTAAATGTATGAATATGCATAATCTGAAAGAATACATTTCTATTTAGCGGAACAACCATGTAGTGTCCTCAGAATATTGTCATCATTGTTAAGAGCAGAACGTTAAAGACATGCCACTTGTTACATTGGAATCTCTTGTGTCTTGTCTTGTATAGAAATTCAACATTAACACACGAAACATTTTACAACGTTAAAATAGAAAGAAAAACTTTTTGAAATCATTTTCGTTTTTGTCCATGAAAACACGTTCTTTTAAATACACACATGATGCTTTATACGAGTAATCAGGGATTTAGGGGCTGTAAGGTGATCTCATTGTCCCCCAAATCACAAAGCTATCCGAGGGTATAGTATGGACCTATACTGGTCTACTTGGGAAAAAGACACAAGACACATTTGATTAATGGGGAGGAGAGAGGATTCGAAAGGCGGATGGGCATTATACGTGGTAACTGAGTAGCATAGATCTACAAGTTGAAGATTACATTAAAAAATACAACATTTTCTTAAAGCGCAGAACGACATACAAGACATTTCATTTTCCGCTATTGAAAGTTTGAAAAAAGTTATTACTGGCGTGAAACAGAGACAGACTAAGCAGACGATAGTTTCAGACTATTTTCAGACGAAGACCTGTAATTAAACGCATGATACTTTAATTTAGTAAAATTCCGTAAGTCAATAATTCCAAGTTGGGTTTTTTCAATCTTACACATATAGCGAAGTTTTGTGGCTCACTGTAAAAATTCGTTATAACAATATAACGAAGTCGCTTTATAGCGAAGCTAAAACAAGAGCCCCCAGGGCTTCGTTATAAACGTGTTTTACTGTACATTACAACAGAGGAATTAAGAACACGACTGCTCAGCATAACGAATTACAGAAATGAGAAAGAAGACAAAGTTATGTCATATTAAGAGCACTGGGGCCTGTTTTACGAAGCTATCTTAAATTTTGTCTTAAGATATGTCCTAGGATAAATTTTAGGACTAGGCTAAAATAATGTTAGGATAATCATAACCGGTTTTTCGAAGGTGTCTCAGGTCGGTCGTATCTAGGATATCCTATTTTTTATCCTAAGTCTTAGATTTATACATGTTGTCAGTACAAATATGACTTTCTAACGCAGAATTAAAGTGGTAAAAAATCTAAATTTATATAATAAATATATAACAAATAAATATTTAGATATGTGATATTAATTAAGAATATATTCAACAGAAATTTTAATAAAATGTGAAATCACTGTGAATGATTGTTTTTGTTTAATTTGTATTGTGTCTCGTAAGACTTTTATGTTGAAAGTAAATGTGTTTGGACGTGTATATAAGTGTATATATTTAATACTCACAGGTAGTAACCGATATATGCATTAAAATCATGCTTCATGTAGAAGTTCATTATTTCTCAGGGGTCATAGGGTAAAATCATGCAATAACATACATAAGATATATAAATACTGGGCATTTGAGTTAGTCAAAGTACAAAAAGTTATAATGAGCAGAAAGAGAAACCTAAATTTCAGCGATATGGAGGTAGAGATTTTATTGAGCGAGATCGGCAAGCATAAGAGTGTGTTTTTTCCGAAGTTTTAAACACTATAACAAACAATTCAAAAAGAAATTTTGGGAGAACATACGTGAAAAAGTTAATTACTCCAATACATCGTCACACCAAAGTACAGTCGAAGAATTAAATGAAATTAATTTGGATTTTTTTGAAAATTTCATGGAATAACGCGAATAACGAGTTCTTAAAATATACAAAATTATTATATATCTAAAGATACATGTAATTCACTCGGGTGAGTTTAAGATTTGAAACGTGCCATGTAATAAACCCCGTGCATAAGAGAGTGATTCGATATATCGTATGATACATTCCTATACAGGGACAATACAAGAAGCTTAATATATTTATTTTTATTTTCACTGAAAGTTTTACAACTTATGAGTGTATATACAATATAATACAATATTTGGCAATGTTCATGGAAATGGTACATTAAATTGAAATGTTTACAACAAA
This sequence comes from Anadara kagoshimensis, assembly GCA_021292105.1. Lineage (NCBI taxonomy): Eukaryota > Metazoa > Mollusca > Bivalvia > Arcoida > Arcidae > Anadara > Anadara kagoshimensis. The sequence continues at coordinate 3,727,339 of CM037873.1, forward strand.
ATAATTATTCTATAATATACAAAATGGAAGTTATAATAACTTAGTTTTATTTACAATTTTTGCCTAAACTTTACAAGTAGAACTATGGAACATCGCTGTCTGACTGCTGAGTAAAAACCGTAAATAATGACACCGACTGACCCATCTTTGAACGACAAGCAAGGAAACAAGACAAGATGTACACCCAAAATGCGACAGTGCTAGTCATTCAGAGGTGGGTTGGTACACTAGGTGTTTGCCGAGGCACGATAATAGGAATAATATACTCATTAAGACAGACAACCATGCACCACTGACTACTTGTGACTATTTGTGATATATATTAAATAACAATATGCTATATACCGTTGTAAGTAACGTACATCGACATAATGTCGTCATGGTACGCCATATATTGCATTACAGTCGTTAAGTATATCCTTCTAGCATGTGTTGTTTAGTGTGATACGAAAGAAAAAATATTTTTAGACAAAACGAAACCGTTTGTGTAGGCCTAAATGAAGATTTTCATTGCAATCAACTACTTGAAACAGCAGTGGGGTGCACCTGACGACTTTCAGACTGTGCATTCCAAAACTCGTCATCCTAGCTAACCCAATGTCGTCACTACCTTTTTGGCCTTGATTGAGTCGTTATTTATTTACTATTCTCTTTGTATTGATTAACCACTGCGGTAGCTCAGTTGGTAGAGTGCTCGCTACGTAAGTGGGAGGTGATGGGTTCGATCCCCAGTCGGATCTGACCCAAGACTTGAAAGTGGGTAGTGGCTGTTCTTTCGCCAAGCACACCGTTCTTTAGCCTGGGAACTTAAAAAAACGAGTTCTCGTGTCACGGTGGGCTTGGCATGCTAAAGAACCCTGCTGTATAATGTCATCAGCGCAACGCAAAAGGCAAAATTTCTGCATTTCCGCCTAAAGTTGGCGACGTCTCGAAATAAGTGTATTATGTATTATCATGCTTTGCTTTTTCTATTTTTTTGTATTAGTTTTGCTGATGTCCGACGGTTTGTTCTTGGAGGATCTGGCTGTTTCAAGCACGTTTATTTCAGCTACTCTTTTATTTTGCGGTTAACTGCATTTTTGAAAGCACAATATATTTTTTTAACTATCTTTAGGCAAACTTGTAGTACACATTAAGTAACACATTATTGTTTTCTTGTTTTGAACTTACATTGGTTAGAACTTCAACATGTATGTGAACCTCCAGATTTGCAGAAACGAGCTTTGTTCAAAATGGTGTTCCAACTTTTTCTTTTCAGATTGCCAACCTCCGCTTTATTATTATAGCTCAAAACTTAGTCTACATTATTTCACTTATATCGAAACGACGTCAGCTATAGGTGACTGACAAAAAACTATATTTTAGCTGTCCATTAATGGCAGTTACACTATGCAGTGAGGGGTCTCGAGCGTGACTCGCCTAGATTGTGACATTGGGGCATTTTAGTTGCCTTATTACGGCAGATGCGAGAATATCAGAAACGTTTTCGATCCCCAAGGGATTTTTAGACTAAGGTTTTGTTTAATTGAATCTAGTTTGGCTAGTAGTGTTTGATATTATTAATACCTAAAGAATAAATTGGCAAACGCACAATAACATTTTCAGGAAATCTAGCATGAGTTTTTAATCATATTATAAACGTTTAATTTTGATTACATGTATTTTCAAAATATAGTGAGTTTTATAAAAAAAAATTATTTGTGTATTTTCTTTCAGTTATCCCTAAGGATTAAATTAAGTTGAGAGAGAGAGAGAGAGAGAGAGAGAGAGAGAGTAAATGTGTTTCTAATGTGATTTATGTACTTTTAGATTCCCTAATTGATTCCGACTCTGATATGTAAAATCAACAACAACAACAAAAAATCTAATGGATTGTCTTTGTCTCTTAAAACTCTATTTCGACGTATGTTTTGATATCTTCGTTGTCTCACATGTAAATAAACAGCTGTCATCTTGATTTATTTAGAATATCCTAAAACTAGGATTGCCCTAAGATGGTCTTAGGACACCTATATACCTGTCCTAAGTTTAGGATCATATTTAGGACTGTCTCAAATTGCGACACCTTCGACAAACCGACTAAGGACGAAAAAAATGTCTTAGGACCAGGTTAGGGCAAATTTTATTCTTAGGATAGCTTCGAAAAACCGGCCCAGATTACCAAACTCCCGACTTCGGACGGACACTGAAACTAGATGACTGATTAAAAAATCTGTTGTGACTCTACACACCAACATTCATTCTTTACAACTATAGACATCTGGTTATTTTCCTTCTTTGAGGGTTTGTGATACAGTTCAAACTAATGTTCATTGTATATGAGCCAATAACCACTTGTGTCGCCGTGAAAGGGATCAATGGAAAAAATCGTGCTAACGAATAATGCTATATATAATTAGACTAGGTAATTACATTACATTTGTTATAATAAATATCTGTATGACTGATTGATAATGGGATTGATGGTCCTATTTGAGAATTTTGCACTTATATCGAGAGGTCACCAGCGACGGGCGGGGGCATAGTGTTAGCTGCGACATGTACGGATGGCTTTTTGCAGAGATGGTTCTATATCCTGTCACGCCAACCGTGACACGGCGCCCTAAAGACAGTTTAAGACGAGTGACTGGCGGAAAACGATAATCAATTAGTTTGACTGATTTACCAATTCGTAAGAGCAAATAGGAAATTCAGAAATCGTTCGTATGATTTTGCTTAATCTCTGTTTTCAAGAATCTAAAACAGACCTGTCTAGAGTTTAAAACTGGGCTAACGAAATTAAAGCTCAGCTGCCGATTGGCGGAGATATGGATGCTTGTAACTGTACGATTTGACATAGATAGCAGCTGAAGAGAGGCTGTCGATATATGACTAACGACGAGACCATGGTGAGATGTCGATTAGGGACTAATTAGTAAGCTTAGTGTTGAACCTTCGACAGGCCTTCAGTACTCTTATACAATGATTCAAAATATTAAAATAACACCTATTGTACCCTTTAACTGTAAGACTGGGAGGTCCATTCTTCAACAATCATAGTAATTATGACGTTCTGAATTTATGAATTTTCACATTCCGTGACCAATGACTGACCAAACGGCCATATCAAGTTATCAGAACACGCCAATTAAAGCGACCACAACTACGTCCACACGAAAAGAGTAAAATATGAAATAAATGACATTTATTTAAATATATCACATTCACATGTCAACATAATTCTGGTCTCCCTGTAGTATTTAGTCAGCATTCAAACAATGGCTCTTACCCGGATGAGAGTATCCACTTACTAGTGATCACGTGATAACACTTATTATTACTTTGATGACGAACAAAAATCGTTCTGAAAAAATGAATACGTGATTTGGTATTTAAAAAAATAAATGGGCGGATTGATTTAATTTCATTAAAAAATCACAGGCGATAAAAATTGGACATACAATGTTTTATTCTTGGGTTATTTTTGTTTTAATTTAACAAACCTTTTTAGGCGAATGTCCAAACAGCACTTTACAAATCATAAGTATTCGTATAGCCAGCCAGGTCTGTGTAAAAAATTATAATTATCGTACGAAAGAAGAAAGAAGGATTTGACTTTTTGAAATACTATTCTATATAGCATCGTTACACAATGTAAAATTAATTATAAAAAGAAATCAGAAGGTTAAACAAGGATATAAAAGAAATTATTTACTTGTCATACAAATGTATTTTAACACTGAGAAACTCTAAGATAAGTCAAAATATCTAGAGATAAAGAGGGATTCGTATTATTTTGTGAGGCACCGTGCGATTGCAAAACAAAAATGTACTGAAGATACTGTCATATACCACTTTTTGAATTTAATCATAAAATACATTAAAAAAGTGGTATATGACAATATCATAAAAATAGTTAGTTTTTAATAAACAACATATTTGTTGTGTTTGGACATACATGTATAAATTTCCAACAAAGAATCGTTATACCAATGGGTGCAAATTCGGGTAACAACAGAAGTTTACATAATTAACTCTTGCAATGTGTCCTTTGCCGTTAAAAACTGATTGACTTAACAAACAATTGATGGTATTCTTGGAGACAGATATTCCTTTGTCATCACAAAACTATCTGACAGAATCGTTCAATTAAATTGAAGGGCTGAAAAGTGATATAGATGAAAGTCATAAACAATTTATTTACACTAAATAACCGATGAATTATTTTTACAGGATAGAAATTAAAATTTTAATGACACACTCATGATTTATTAATCAAAAAAGTTTCAAATTATTGCGATTTGTGTGCAAACAGATTAACATAAATGTACCCGATATCATCCTAAAATACTATTAGGGGGTAATATATGAACAGGTACCCGATTGTTTAAACACAAGAGGGTGTTTTAAGTCAATGGAGACCTTTAACGGATATATTACAAATTGACATTTAACGCACAATAAACAACCCTGTGTTAAAACTCAATCAAGAGTGAATGTTACATGTTACTGTGTGCACGTGTGTTATTTGTTTATTTTAAAAAAATATAATTACGTGTTTATCCCAAACAAATTAATGCATGCTGAAACAAATTTTTAATTAATATTTGAGTGTAAATTTAACTTTTCTACCGCATGTCGTTTATTAAAACATGTAAAATTGAATTGTTTTAATTTATTTATTGTAACTTAACTACATGTTCATTATAGCCGAGGTCTGCCACACAAACAACACTTAATATCATATAGAAGCGTCGACATGTACATGTTTCTGTAAAGAAAATTATGTTGTGTTTGGTTGTTGTGTTAGTCTGTCTGTCCGTCGGTAAGTATTTATTACGTTTATTTCTAATTATATTTAGTAAAATTAGAACACCAATTTAAGCCACAGGAATGACTGATTGTCTGTTTTCTGGCTGATGAAAGTTAGAATGAATGAATAAATTTAATAAAAGTTGGATGAATAAAGAATGAATGATGAGACGATTAAGTGAATTATCCACCCATGTTTTACATGGATAATATTTTACAGCACAATTCTACCCTTGATTTTTTACATCTTTGTTAATGTTTGCATATAAAAATTCCAGGATAACTCACTCCGTTGTTCCCTTATTCTATCACTAAACACATTTCCCCACTACATTGGTTAGTGTAGATTACTATTAATGGAAAATATTCATTCATTCATTCATTCAGATTTTTAAAATTCAGAATGTGGTCTTCCGTATATTTTGACTGCTACCCACAGAAGAATAATAACATCATGGTTTCATTACAAGTTATCAGTTTTGTTACCTAACGTAATGACAAAAGATTTTGGTGTGTTTGGGAGAACACAAATACAAGGATATTCCTACTTCTTATGTGTATTTTAGGTTTTAAAATTTTCTTATTGAATGGATGTTATATTGTTTTTAAATGTAGGCAGTTCGTCCACGTGTAACTTCCCGGATGACCTGACAGGGACATGGGTAAGCTCAGTAAAGGGCGTGGTTCATTTCAACACCACAATGGTGCTTGGTTACCATGTAAATATCCCAGGGATACCGTTGATGGATTTTGAATGTCAGGAAAATCATGGAAGCAAATATGTTTTACGGTAATTTGGTCCAGCAGTAGACTATCTCATTTTTATCCACAAATAATTAAATCACAGCCTTTACAATGCCTTGTTATATCTTTATTTTGTGGTTCTTGTTTTGCCACGTGCTTGTTTTAAGAAGCCTGTTTTATTACTGACAAATGCCAAGTTTCTGTTCTGTTTCTAAAGTATGTATTCTTAAGTTAATTATAGAGGATTCAAACAGCCATATGGTGTATTACAGCAATCCATTTTAACCAAAATGTTTCTACTCTATGAATAATGTAGTCTTATTTGTAGAAGACTTCAAAAGCCCTAGTTTTCTACTGCAATCTATTTTAACCAAAATGTGTCTACTCTATGTATTCTTATTTGTAGAGGATTTCAAAAAGCCCAAGTGTTCAGTCAGACAATTAAGTTTTCACTCTGTCTAGATATAAGGAAAGTATCCGACAATGAATACGACTACTATTACGCTACAGGTATGGTTATCCTCTCTCTCTCTCTCTCTCTCTCTCTCTCTCTCTCTCTCTCATTGGATTGCAACTTAAGGACTATTTACGTATCAGATATGTGCATTCGATAAATAAATTGTTATATAGCACAAAATCCACGATGTTGGTGGAATGTTATACAAGACGCACTGAAAAGGAAATAAAATGATAATATAGTCTCTAACAGAAAGGTATGTGTTTCAAAATCCGCCTATTTATATAAAGTTATATAAATTCTTTGTTTTCATACAGAATACTCACCAGTAGCATTAGAACATATACATGGTGTAAAGGTGGACAGGGAACCAAACATGACCGATATCTGTAACAAAAACCAGTCGTATGACCAAGTACCGCCACATAAACTACGGAGAAATGGTAAGTTTAAACAGAGAACTTAGGTTAAACAAGTGAATATATAAAACCAACTTGGTTATAACACTTCGATGACACCAAAATGTTACAAACCTAATTCATTGACATAGCCTTACGACATTTTGCAGTTCAACATCAATTACTAATTTCAAGTAAAAATAATTGCTCAAGATTACGGTTAGCGTGTTATATTTATGGTTTTGCAGCATATTTATAAAGTAAAAAATGAATTGCTATAGCAACCATACTTTTTATTTATGTCACCTTAAGCAACATGAACCTATTATACTGTAATGGACATGTTCAAAATATATATGACATGTACAAAGTTAATGTTTAATTGTTCTTAACAAGATATATTATCATTTATTACCTAATACCAAATAAATAAATAAATAAATATTTTTTCTACAGAATAACAAATGTCAAAATACTCTCCTTGTTAAATTGCTCCCGACAGAAATGGAAGAGACACATGTTCCTCTTTTGTTTAGTACTCTAACAAAGAGTTAATATAAACTTTCTAATCACAGTGTCGCTATCTTTCTAATCACAGTGTCGCTAGCTATCTTTCTAATCACAGTGTCGCTATCTTTCTAATCACAGTGTCGCTATCTTTCTAATCACAGTGTCGCTGGGAGACGGATTTCAGAGTGCTGAGTGCCCCAGAGAGATTTTAGCGGAATACCAACAAATAGTCATCATTGACCAGTCTCAGAACATTAAATGTCCATACTCTAAACTGGATATCTGCAGCAACAAGACATTACTAGCATTCCCAAACGGGTTGACCTGTAGTATCAACAATGTCAGCTTATCTGGTATGTCAATGGAATTAACGAGAAATTAAAAAATTTGATTTAATTAATTTAAACATAATATACTAGATTATGATTGAACAGCAGGCAATACCTATGTCAGTCCTTTTCTAAATCACAACAAGACTTCTTTGACAGATAAACTGCTGTGGTTAAAATAGTGTTTGTCTTCTATGACATCATTGCTTTCTCATGAAACTGTAAATGTCATCATTTTGACATTAAAATCAAATTCTGTAACTATGGCTGATTATATCTTAGTGTAAATTGCTACTATTCTCGAGCATTATCAATCTTTTTTAGTGTTTTCTGTTTCACAGCCACACAAAGGCTTGAACCTAGAAATAGGATCGTTTGCAACTATCGAATAAAAAACTTGTAATTGCAAACGATACACATCATATAAACTGTTCATTATTACATATTTTAGGTCAAGGATTGGTTTCCTGTGTCCGTCACAATACCATCGGTAACGTGATCTACGTAACAGCCTGGACCAATGATACACAATTAAAACATTTCAGTACAGACTTTGGATTTGTCTGCTTTGTAAGTATTATTGGTTAATTTATTGGTGTAGGGTTTGAAATTATTATAATTTTATAATTGGATCTACAGTATTAGAACCTCTTCAGTGGAGACATATATGGAAAGTGGGAGATCTAAATGAGTTATTTGACCACAAAAATGAGATTACATTGTGTTTTTAATGTGCTACCAAAGCTAAATAGAGTTTTACTTTTGTATACAAATGTACATTATTCCTATGTATCTTTTCGCGTATTGTTGTAGTTTGTTCCTGTTGGTTAGTTTTCCCGAGCACCCGGCCTCACTTCTCTTGTAGAAGTTCACGTGTCTAACCTAAGTTGTCAGTTCCAAAGTTTTTACTTTGCTTCTGGATTGTGATTCGGACATGGATTAGTATGTTTGTTTTTGATTATGGCTATTGTAAACTACAGAACTCTTTATCTCATTGGGAAAAGTTTTATTTCATCAACATTTTCTGATCATGATGTAATTATTTTTTAATTTAATAGTTTTCGCCAGAGTATCACGTAATCAATATCTTATCTATTAAGAAAACCTTTACATAGCTTTTTAACCAGGACAACGTCATTTTATTATTATATTTGATCTACCATTAGTGTTTCGCTAATCAACATCTCGGTGGCTAAGTGAAGGGGTCTTAAGCATAGTAGTCTTAAGCGGTCACACTTACAGATCAGAGCGCCTCTCACCGCCATTCTTTTGCTTTTAACCAAACTTTCATTGATCAATATCTTCCATCTCAACAATTTTGTTAAAACAGGCGTTTGATTTATCTGGACCTATTTTGCGTGTAAGGATTTACGAGGAATATTGCACTGGATATATGACGTCATCTCCGTTACTTGATCTTCGGCTCTCGTCAATTAGTGGTAAGTAATAATATAAATCTAACTGACAATCAGTCATTCAGTCATTCTTGCCGTTGAAAATGTTGTAATTTTCACCCATGTCCTAGAAGCATCATGAATTAAAACTATAACACTATAAAAAAGATTTTTGATAAATAAATGGATATATTTGTGTCAAACAAATAGTTGTTAAAAATTCTTTTTCTGTTATGTTTTACTGTGTTTAAATGAATTTGTCAATTGCAACTTTGTACACTTCAATTTGTGATAATTTTAAATACACGTAAATTGATTTCTTAATATACATTATGGTTAAACATGTCAAATAGAATTGAAGAAATAAAGTTGTACTGTTTCTGTTTCAGTGTCATGTTCACCGATAAGAACTACTAGAAAATGTAAGTACATGTAACATTCTGTGTAACAACTTAATGTTCATATTACGCTGAATATGTTGTGTGTTTTATGATACTATTCATTATAGGTAAAATCAAGTTTGCAAACACAAATCTATTGTGCGTCTTACACAACTCGAGTTACAGATATTCAACATTTCTTATTTTCACTTACACAAAATTTTATAATTTCATTACAGATAGCATTTGATTGTAACTACACAAAATCACAGCTTTATACCTTTTTTGATTTTAGATACGTGTGTATAGGTAAATCAATGGTGTAATGATTCTGCAATTTGCAATTACTTTGGGAATTTCTATACAAAAGTGAATAATTGTTGACTTTGACGTTAAATTCAATATTATTAACTAGAACATTAAGTTTTTATAGCTTCATACTGTTTTTTTTTTAAATTTCAGCGTCAACGCCAATGCCAATAACTTCGACATCCGGGCCTATCAAATTGACCAATCAGAATCAAAGTATTATACCGTATGTGTTGGTGCCAATTGCTGTTGTTACGTGCATTTTGATTGCCTTATTCATATTTATATACTGTGTGAGGAAGAACAATTGTTGCAGTGACCCAAAACAAACCGATCCTGGGTTTAGCGATATTAGTTTGGAACAAAGAACCAACATAGCTTTTGTAAGTCCGCCATCAGATAACTATAGATTGCCAGAACCACACGTTAGGAAGAGATAAAGTGTTTTTTCAAGCTGAATATATGCTACATTCCCAAAGATTTCCGATGTACAAAATTTAATTTATCGTCTTATTTGAAAAGTTCACATTATAAAGTTGACATTTGCATGTTTTTTGCATGTACAAACACTCCGTATTTTGATGGAGTACCTTGCTATACTTACAGAAAACTTCTAAACTTGTATTTGTTGTCGCAAAATTACTGCTTTAAAACCCATTTGCGTGCCATGGTCAGTTACTAGTATATAAATCGTTTATATAAACATTGTTTATACGCGTGTTTTGTTTGCTTTAATAAAATATGTTTATTGTGAAATATATGGAGTTTTTCCTTTTTGGTTATACAAAACCGTTTACGTTACAGATATACAAAACATTTCAACTGCCAATGGACTCAAATGTATGTGACAAGTGATGGTCATAATATGTGACTAAAAATTACGAGGTTGAAAATGAAATTTAAAGTTAAATTTTATTTTAGACTAATGATTTTTTTGCTTTCACGAATTGATTTTTTGATGGCGTCGTAATGACGTCACAGTGACAGATATTCCTTTGAATCGTATTCATGGTATATGTTTGTTTTTGATTTACGATCTTATTTGGACATATTTTATTTTGATAAAATATATTTTGGTCCTTTGGGTTTCTTTTCAACATCTTGAAAAAAAGTTTGGTTTGATAATTTTGTTTCAAGCACTACTGATGGGGATATGTATCTCTAGTGTGCTGTAAAATTGAAACTGGTATAATATGTAGAATTGTATCCTTTTTCCTTGCATTATGTAACAGTGGAAATTAGAACAACTTTTATACTTTGAATGATGGTTGAATATATGCTATTGATTGTACTTATAGTCCGAGAATGTTAGTCTTGACCAAAATTGTTGGACTAGATTGTGCTCTATATTTGACTTCTCAAAATGCACCCATTTAAAACAAAGAAATCAACAAAATACTCCATATTAATGTTTACTACATTAAAACACAAAACGAACAATGTCGTGAAATTGATTACAATATACTTAAACATTGAGATTGGGTATACACTTGACCAGTTTTTAATTCTTACGCCGGTCAAAAATGGATCTGATCATTTTTCCCCAGTACAATTCAAAATAAATATTTTGTGTTTTAAAAGTAAGTGCATCAATGACTAAAACAGGTAAAATGAGTTACAATTTCAATGCAAATCCATCCAATTAACATTTATAATGGGCGAGTGTTTTATTCACTAACGATTGAAGCACAAAATATCGTCAACAGCGCAAATACCGCTAAAATAACACTGTAAATGATGTTTTAACTCAATATTTATCTGCATCGTCACTATTACACCCCTATTATTCATTATTAGGTTAACAATTCATTCTCTCTATCATTGCATTGAGATATCCGACTGGTGGTTCTTTTATGGTTTCCACAAGGAAAACACACGATCTGTACGATGTATTTTCCTGCAATTTTGCCCAAACATATACTGTCTATAAAATACCTACCTTGCTTATATATTAAAACAAAAATATTGTGTGGAAAAAGCACTGTTGCCGAATTACAAACTTAGTTTACAAACAGTCAAACACGTTGAAATCACAAATTACACCGATAATCAGGCATACACAGCACGTTATCCAGTTATCGGTATTTGTCCAGGATTTTAAAACAATCTGTTGATTGTCACAGTCTCGTTTTAACGAGAAAATGAGAAATTAAGTACTTGTTTTATAGTTATAAATACATCACTTTTTGTTTAAGTTTGTTATAAAGTCACACAAATATAAATATGAAATGAAGAAATGGATACATGAAGCTGTATCTATGCTTTGTACCAAGTCTATATCTTTAAGCATAGACATACGTTCCATCTTAGTCCATTTCTTTAAGTATAAAGTCATATGTTCCTGAGGGTTGAGTCAATTATTTCCTCAGTGGACAATCTCAATGGTTTATGATGCACAATCATTGAAAGAAGCAAATGATTCAAGAGCTGACATCCAATTCCATTGTAGGCCGCTCAAATACTACCTTCGCCATTCCATTGTACCTTGTAGGTCACTCATCTACATCAAATCTCATTAAATCCTTACAAATCATTTAAGTCCTTGACGAAAAAAGATTATTACGTATACAAAATCACAAATAAAGCATTGGCAATATGATATTATTTAAATGTTTGGTAACATTATAATTGAAAGTTCGCTACTTTCTTTGGTAGCCATCATTACCAGTTGTCTCTTTGTAAAAGATGGTCTCATCCACGGCACGGATGCGAGCGAAAACAGTGTTTACTAGTAACATAGATCATAATTTATTTCTGTAATGTCATATTGCTATTTTTATATTATTCTATTCAAAATGCCGTTCCAATATTTGTTCTTGAGGTCAATATCATTTCTAAAATTATTGATGTACTATTACCATTTTTGACGGAATATGGAAAAAATACATGTATCACTGTCAGTTAAGCTTATAAAATCCATTTTCATCTTTCATAATATCTATTATTTCTTTTTAGCATTGGTAACTGGTTTGATTGGTGGTATTTTGGGCTGAATTGTTGCTTCAGTTCCTTCTTCTTCACCTTTAGGTGTAATGGGAGGTAACCGTGCACTGGTTTTAAGGTCTTCAGGGTCCATAAGTGCTGGGTTTTCTTTTGTTCCGTCTGATGGGTGTACTGTATTTTTAGAAGCCTTTGATTCGCCGTCCTCTGCTAGGCATGATTGGAATATTTGTAGTCTTGGTCTAAAACAGAAGAATTATTAAGAGACCAGATCTTCAAACAAAGAGTACTTGTGAGTGTGTTCAAATATTCATGTAGGTGAGATACAAATAAAAATATATATTGTAAAGATTATGTTTTTGACACCAACATTAAGTCTGCAACTTTCTGTCTACAAAAATATGGTGGGAAAGATTTAAAATCACTTAGATCAACAACTCCGCTACACCAAATGTGCCAAGATTGTTTATCACTGGTGCGCGCTATAAACATATCTATCGGACCTTCCTTTTTCTTGTTTCAAACCTTAACTAGATTTTATATTCAAAAATCTGTATGTAATTTGCATATCTTTACGAAAAAACTTATCCCCATTTTTCAGTTGTATTGAAATGGCATTGAAATTATTACGAAACAGTGATTGCAGATTTTACTTAAAAGGAATATATTCCTTGGAACTTGATCTGTGACGTTCTTATCAAAACAATATATATATATATGAATATGGTTACTGTGACCCAAGTTGCAATGCAATTTTTCCCAAATATATACTGTCTACATTTGTTTATTTGAACTATCCCCCATTCGATAAAAACGTCTTAAACAAATTGCCACTTGTCATTCTTTTACAAAAACGATAAGCCAAGATACAAATATCTAGTGCTGAACAGGGATTCTCGTTATTTTGTCAAGCATCATACTGATTCCATACAAAAAAAATCAACAAAATGTTGGAGTTTCTGAGTTTTGAAGACTATGTAAATCCCAGTGAGCTTGAAATAAAAGATACGACTGGTTCCGCAAGTGTGCTTATACCTCTATTATGATGGCCACGAAAGACAACATTTGAAACTGTATGACAAACGTTCTGTCTTCAATTTTTCTATTGTCAACTTTCCTTTTCTATGCAGCAATATACCTGCTTTACCTGCTTATGGTGTATTTGTATCCCCATTAAAACGTTATGGTTAAGCTTGTTCCCACTACGGGCACTTTATAGTCGAAGCAACCTGCTTACAAATAAATTGTTGACCAATGATTATTGCAAGCCTAGGTTTACCACGGCCGTCAAAAAGTTTTATGGCCGTCATCACAGTACTGTTGATAAGTTTGATGTCTGATTGCCCTGGATATTTTGAAGTCCAATAGTGCCATGTTCCTATCACTCAATTTTGTTTACACATGTGGAGGGTGTAGTTAGTTTAGCAGGAGGTGATTACCATTCAAGAGCAATCGACCTCACTTCACTGTAAGTTCACGTGTCTAATCTAACTTGTCAGTTCCAAAAGTTTTTACTTAGCTTCTGAATTGTAATTGGACATGGAATATTATGTTTGTTTTTTGATATGTATATGCAGCAAGGCCTTTTATAGAACTTATGCATGATGCTTTACCCAGTATGAATGATGAATGATTTGGTAAGTAACTGCTCTCTTCTTCTGAAAAATGTAAATATAATATAATTATTTTGTCCACTGTATTTATATAAGAATACCTTATTTAGTGTTACTTACAGAACGTTGCCTTTATTTTTCTTGTATCTGATGTATATAATTATAATCATAGCAGCCACAGCTATTGCTCCTAAACTGAGTAATATTATCAAAGCTATCCATCCACCATATCCACCTCCCTCAGCAGTGGTGACTGTAATATAAGATATATAATTATAACCATTACTAACTACGATCACCGTTTCTACAGTGGTACATTAGAATACAGATGCTATAACAAAGTATGTATAATGATCAAGAACAAAACCCATGCAAACCCTCTTAACAGCAAAGTAACTAATAAACAACTTCTGTACAATAGTTTCATTTCCATGCTCCATTTACCAAAAACTCAGAAACTACAGCTGTATAGAGACACATATCAAGTTTTCCTTATTTTGTTACACCAATATGTATTTGTCTTTTCTTGGCTTGTCTCGTTTGGCTGTTATACATGTTTGGTGTTCTTGGTTGACATTTGCGATGATAAGTATATATACATGTTTTTCAGTTGTTTTCTGTGGTCTATATCAATTTTTACAGTTTAAAATACTTGTCTGTTCCATTTTTAGATTAAAGTACACTACAATACTCTCAATGTATGTTTATCCTTCCTGCCTTGTTTTTTTTCTTATTTTATTTTTATGTCTTTGTATCCAAAATTTCCATACATCTATTAATAGTTTCTTGTGCCTTTGTTAACACACGTGGCTGATATAGCTAGCTAACCAGATGATGCTTACCTTTTTCAAAGCACCGGCCTCACTTCCCTGGAGGAAGTTTACATGTTTAACTAACGTTGTAAGTTTCCAAAGTTTTAGGGGAGGGGTGATTTGAATATGGACTGGTATGCTATTTATGATTCATGTGTTACAAATATTTTATCGTGTTCTTGGTTGACAATTGCCAAGAACATTTGTGAATAATTCTACATTCTATTCATAATGTTCGCAAGTATAGTGAACTTACTGCATGTTGAATTTGATGCCGTCATTATCATCTTTAATCCAGTTGAAGGCACTGATGTTGAAGTCTGAGTCGTGTCACTGCAGAACTTGGGAAATTCTGTGGCGTACAGTGTTTCCCCTGATGTAGAGCTAGCCTGAAATGTAAAACAATGTAATAAAAAACATACTAATCCATGTCTGAATCACAATCTGTAGCATAGTAAAAACTTTGGAACTGACATGTCAGGTTAGACACGTGAACTTCCACCAGGGAAGTGAGACCGAGTGCTCCGGAAGGGTAAGCACCTCCTGTTTAGCTAGCTACACCCGCCACGTGTGTAATCAAAATTGTGTGAAAGGAACATGGAACTATGACACGTCAAATATATCCAGGGCAATCCTGGACACAGAGACATCAAACTTATCAATAATACTGTGATGACGGCCATAAAACCTTTTGAGGGCCTTGATAAGCCTAGGCTTGCAATATCCCTGAGTCAACAATTTATTTGCAAGCAGCCTACTTCGTTGTACAAAGTTTTAATATAATGAGATGGTATAAGGTGTTTCAGAAAATATGTCCCAACTTGAGTATGAAGGCATCAAAATCAAACATTTAGGAGCATGTTCAAGTTACAATAAAAATACAAAGTAAAAACTTTAAAACTGGCGAATTTAGTTAAACATGTTAACTGTCACCAGGTAAGTTGGTGCTCTGGAAGGGCAATAAAATACATTATTCTTGCAAATACATTTGTTGCCAGACATGTTTTCAGAACACAGTTGTATTGATACATATAACTCCTATACCATAAGAAATATATGCATGCCAGGCCATTGGTTTAAAACTTGTTCCTATGTTTTGATATGAGTTTATAAACTACTGATTATTAATCAAATGGTTTGGTTAGGAAACTTTAAAACATACACCTGGAGACCAATTTGTCCTTATATCTAATGGCCGCCTCAGGTAAGGAATATCACTGTCTCAGCAGTCACCCTACTTACATAGTAATACATCCTATTTCAGTCATTTTACTATACCTTTAATTATCTATCCAAAAAACGACAAATAATAGTTTAGGTTCGAAAAAACATTAAGATATAATCCTCATATAGATTACAGTCTACATTTCCTAAAATCAAGACATGCAAATGGAGGATTAGTTTAATAGTCTGAGTATAGCTTTAGTAACTTCTACAGGACTAAATCCACGTGTATAACTTACATAACAGGTACATCTGAATGTACTGGTACCGTCAACTGTCGTATCATTATTCCAGACTGATGTATAAGTTATACCATTACTGGTTATACTGTGTAAACAAAAGAGCATTCCATCAGCTGAAAATAAAAATAAAAACATTAAGTTGTTAAATATGTATCAATACCTAAGTTTCCTATGAAATTAATATGATCTTAAGATTAAAATTACAAAATAAAGGGACAAGTGCAATAAACATAAATTTGTGTATGTTATTATTTGTCTCATAAAATTAAATGCTATTGATAACTTTAAATAATTATACAATTAATAAATGCTATATCGGCGTGATATTTCATGCTTAACTTAATATTGGTGTCTAAAGTAAAACTCAAGTCGCGTCTAACATACCACATTTAAGAAGCGGATACAACGGAATTTGTTTTGTTCAAAATCTTCCATGTCATTAATACATCGGGATGTATGGACCACTAGTTGTGGAATTATTAGGACCCTCCAATGGTACAATAACCACTGGACATAATTCTTGATTTTTGGGATTGTGATTGGGGCATTGGTGTATTTGTGTTTAAACAAAACGATAGTCAATACAACTATATAGTGTTTTGCCTCTGTTAATAGTGGTTATACATTATTATATTCGTAACTTACTTGAAAATTTTAAACTGGTAGCACAACCATTATAGGTATACTGGAGCGTGCTGGATGTACTACAACCGTCGACTATACTCCCAGTACACGATGACGTTCCAGCAGAATTTGTTATGGTAACGTTATAATAATAAGCTAGAAGTGATGAAGGGCATGTCGCATCAGCAAAACCTCCAATAACAGCACCTATGTAAAATGAAAGTAAATAGCACCATTGATTTCTGATTTGTTTCTTTATTCTTATGAAGCAGAATTTATGCAGAACCATAAGCAGGAGAAGCAGGTATATTGCTGCATAGAAAAGGAAGATTGACAATAGAAAAGTTGACGTCATCACGTTTGTCATACAGTTTTAAATGTAGCCTTTCGTGGGCGTCATAATTGAGGTATAAGTCTAAATATGAGGCAGAACTTGAGGAATCAGTCGTATCTTTTATTTCAAGCTCACTGGGATAGATGGCATTTACATAGTCTCCAAATTTAGGATTATTACGAGACAGAACGGCATCTTTATATCTGTATGTGGAGTTGAATGATTTCCGTCCCTTTTGGTTCGGTGTGTTTTTTAATTTTTTGACAATTAGAAAACTTACCATCTTTGACAAGAGTGATAAATGTCCCTGCCTCGTATGGTGTCTGTCTGTTACATGCCAGAGACATCGTTACTGCTGTCCCTACTGATCTTCCATATATATAGTCACCGTTTGTGGCTGCAAGATCTAAAACAAAGAAAAATAATTATCATTTAGTCGTTCTGTCGCCTGCACAACTATTGTATGGCAAATTTTTACTGCAGTGTTTTATTTTCCTCTGTCGCATTCTATGATACACAGTTCTAGAAATGTTATATTATAATATTTGAATATTTCATTCAGACAGAGGAATCATATATTTAATCAAAATCAAACATACCAATTCATGTTCAAGTCGTCATCTTAAAGCAAAGTAACTTTAGAACTGCCAAACCATATTAAACAGGTAGACTTCCACCAGGGACGTGAGGCCGGGTGCTCGGGAAGGGTAGACACCTCCAGTTTAGCTAATTTACCCATCAGACGCGTAATAAAAATTTAGAATGAAAGTAACATGGAACATTGGGAGGTCACATATATCCAGGGTTATTTAACGTGTATCCCCGTTGTCTGATACAGGTTGCTGGCTGCTAAATTTACACCCCTTCTATGCTGTCAATGAGAGATAATACCTGCCTTGTTATTGATATCAAATAGCATCCAATATCTATTTTCTCTATACTTGGAGAAATACAAAATGTGTTCATTTATTAAACGTTTTGTTTTCAAACAACAATGTGGTCATGTAGTCTATTCGTCCACAAGATGTAACTATCCACTAAAAGCGATGACGTCTCGACATATAAGTGAAAATAATGAACCAGAAATCCCATGCACAATCTAATTCGACTTTTCATAAGTACCCCATCAAATAAAGTAGTTTTTTTTATTTTTTATCTTTTATCCTCTATTCCCTAATAGAACCATTATTCAATATTTTCGTTTGAACTCTAAATGAAACAAGATTGGCCAATAGTAAATAAAACATAAAGATCGGTGACTTACGGGTGCCCAGGTAGTAGGGATAGTATTTGATCGCGGTCATTCATATTTATAGGCACATGTTCTCCCCTTGATATCTTGGTAATATAGTAACAAGTCAACCTGACATTGTGATATTCCAGTATGTCTTGTAAAATGCATATTTTTGGTGAAGAAAATGTGCTAAAAATCCCCGGTATTTGTATTTGATCAAGGTCACTCAAAAAAACATATTTATAAGAAAACGAATTTAAGTACATGTTTCTTCTATGACATCTTGGTTATATAGTAAAAACCTTACATTGTGGTATACTGGTAGGTGAAGAAATTGTGCTAAAATGCCCGGTAAAGAATTGGTTAAATATTGTAACTTACTGGTAGCCAGGTAATAGTAGTATTTATATTCTGATACTCTATGTAGTTCTATGCAAAGGTAAGAATCTATCCAGTTACCAAATGCAAAAACTGCTTCAGTTGCTCTGTAATAATATACAAAATAAAACTTTATATGACCAAAAAAAAACTACAGAACGCATATCTAAAAAAAACTACAGAACGTATATCTCAAAGACAAACGGTAAATGTCAATGTCGCCAATTCTTATCTTTGTTAGTCTGTAAAGATTTCATGACAACTTTATGTCATGATTGAAATAAGGACAATTTTGATTTATTTTGGTTACAGTAAAAGTTATTTGGTACCCAAGGATAGTTACATATGGCACCGTATCAAATTCAAAGCTATGACATAAACATCTATACAAGCAAACTAAGCTATTAAACAAAACAGAAAGAACTCCACAAGCATATCATGCACACGAATGGCATGCTTAACCGTGCCAATACGGTATCATTTGCTGTGGTACAAATACATGTAGTATTGTATGGTCAAAAGCAAAGAATATTGTCTAATGATGTACACATTGAGATATAAGCCAGGGAGATCTATGTATCAACCAAAAACAAATATATTAATCCATATATGCTAGACTTACTTGAGCATGTAAACATCACCATCCTTTTCTTCACATTGGAAATCTAGAGAGCTGACAGTAGCTGACATATATATAGAATACCCATTGAGATGTGTGGAGTTAAACTGTACATTCCCTTTATGTGAACTATACCATGTATCTGTTAATTCACTGGGAAATGTACACGCACAGTCTGAAAAATAAGAAGAAACAAGTCGGGTCCAAATATAGAAAGAAGACGTCAGTAACAATATATCAGAACTATCAACATACCAAATTCAAAAAGTTTTGTTTGATTTGCAATGGTCATCAAATAGGTCACTATAAAATAGTCGATGAACATTGGTGGACTACATAGTTAAGAAATTCATATCTGACAGGTATTCACAAAGTTATATTAGTTATATTATGTTATTATTTAGCCCAAAATTTGAAATCTAACAATTATATTCAGTCCTTTTGAAACAATTTACCAGTTTGAATAATAATCTTTTTGTCTATAGTTTCTTCATTTAAAAATTGAATTGTTCTATGTATTAAGATGGAGTAATAGAGTTTTGCCATTCCATTACAACAACCTGCTATACATGCCTTTTGATTCAAGTACTTAAGAGGAATTTTACTGTTGGTAGTTGTGTGGACAAAATTACCATTTTAAGTTCTATATATACTTACTGATGAACT
Source organism: Anadara kagoshimensis (assembly GCA_021292105.1). NCBI lineage: Eukaryota > Metazoa > Mollusca > Bivalvia > Arcoida > Arcidae > Anadara > Anadara kagoshimensis. Next base: position 3,747,337 of record CM037873.1, read on the forward strand.
TGATTAAAGAACAGAAGCTGAGAAAGCAGTATCCAAATCGTAGTCCCTCCATGGTCAATTATAATATCCGGATAAAATATCCGTTATTCAGACATAAAAACAGCTAGACTGCTTTAAATATTCATATTTCTTCTATACAGACGGACATTTTGTGAGGCAGTACCATGACATCCTAACAACAGTGGGGTGTTAAAGTTCACCGATAATCCGCTCAATATCGCGTTTAACAAGTTCTGTAAGATTAATGAATTAAACCTTTTCAATGAATAATAGTTATAAACTTTATTCTCTATTTCATTTTTTTTTTTCACTTTTAATCCTCTTCGTCTGTGCGTTCGGTTCATTTAAATTTGTCTGTTAAAATATTTCAATCAATCTCGAAAACAAAATACAAATATGCACACCTACTACTTATGTTTTGTCATATCAGGGTGATCAACCTGCTGGTCTATCCAAAGTTCAAATAGAAAAAAACATCAGATTTATATTTAAAATTCTTTAGCTATTATAGAACAATCTGGTTTTCTAAGTCTTTTGTGGGTGTAACTAGCTAGACAGGAAGCGCTTACCTTTCCGGTGCACCTGACCCCACTTCCCTGGTAAAAGTTCGCGTGTTTAGCTTAATTTGCCGTTTTCAAAGTTTTTACTATGCTTTTACGATTGTAATTTGGGCATGGGACTATATGTTTTTGTTTGATTATACAAAACATTGGTTTTGATTGAAAATTATAAATTATATTATTATTTATTTCATATAGACCTATATTTATCGATATCAAAAAAACCAACTCGTCCCGAACTCTATGGTACAGTTGACATTAGTTTACTTAGCTATACACCAGTCAACTTCCGAGTGTTCACATAATTTTACGTAAGTCATTTAGAAATGTTATATAATATCCTACTGTATATTCTATAAAACACTTAAGTAAAGTGTAACATCATGAGTATTTATAGTGCGTAGCCACAGTTTCAACATCATTCCTTAATCAAAAACAAACATACTAATCCATGTCCGAATCACAATCCAGAAGCAAAGTAAAAACTTTGGAACTGACAAGTTAGGTTAGACACGTGAACTTCCACCAGGGAAGTGAGGCCGGGTGCTCCGGAAGGGTAAGCACCTCCTGTTTAGCTAGCTACACCCGCCACGTGTGTAATCAAAATTGTTAATTAAGATTTTCCTTAACTTAAATCTGACAAATTTTAAACTGTAATTGTCTTTATTTTTACAATATCCAGGAACATGCGGAAGTTAAGGTGTCATTTTGAAGATAACATTTGTTTTTAGTTTTGTCAAAAATGTAAAAATGTTCATTTGTAGTTTCATAAGAAATTGTCAAAATTTGCTACATTTAAGTTAAGGAAAATCTTATGTAAGGGACATTTTTTTAAACTGTGGCCTGGTATCAAAATCTATAATTCGCAGAATTTTACAAATACAAATCGATGAGGCATTTATAACATGTTTTAAAGAAAAGGAATATGGTATTGAAGTACCGCGTATATTAATGATCGAGTGGTTTTCTATTTTGATATTGCCTTCCTATAACATACACTATTACTCGCCTGACTATAAATCCGTATTAATCTCTCTGTAGATTAAGGATTATCTGCTATGTCAGTTATACTTATCCTTAAAGTCGTCTCATTATGTGTTGTCTAAAGTCATGGGTCAAACGTTTAGACACTTTACTCAGGCCAAGTGGATAATATAACACCAAGGAGTCAAAGGATTAGAATCATGGGTTGGAACCCCAAGCATGTCATGTTTATGCCCGCCTAGATGTATGGGCAACTCTACAGCTACTTGATTAAGACTGACGTCTCATCTGTGCTCTACCCTCAAACAATTCGCGCATTCTAATTCAGCGAAATTCTCAGGAGAACCATCATCAGTAGTTTTAACTTATCGATTAATCTGCCAGTCAATGTCTGGATATCTCAGTCTGCCGTTATAACCGTGACCATCTAAGGTTTTTGAAGTCTTATAATTGTGTATGAGTACCAATTTATTATGATCCTGCAGTACCGTAACTACGCAATTGCCTCGGTAATAATTTAATCACGGACATGTATTACTCGAACGTCGTTGGATCGTGTAACTGGGAACGATCCTTCATAGCACTACACAGACTGAAACCATGGCAAAAAAGCAGTATGTCAAAAACAGACTGTGATGACGCCGGATAGATTAAACCACTAGACGTCTTAAAGCGATGGATGGGCTTGTCCGGGGAATCCGACCATGAGAATTGAACTGGTGTTCCAAGATTTTGATCCCAGGGTGAGACTCGGGCTTCCATAAATATTGTCACATTAAATGTTTGCATCATTATTTAATTTCTCATTCTGGTTACTAGCTTATTGCAGTACTGTCTACGATATTAAGCGTTTTGTTTGTGTAAATGTATCAAGTGATCTTGCTTATAAAAACCCAGAAATATTCTGAAAAATCTAGGTTGAATGATAGACCTATTTTTGTCTGATACCCGCCCACACACAATTTAAACTTTCAAGCTACAATCTAACCTGGATAACGAGGTTTAGTAGTATGGGTAAACTAGTTACCATGGCACAAAACCGTCCCACTAAATTGACAACAGCTGTTCTAGTTTTGAGCTTTCCTATCATACGGTATTATAATACCTTCCTTACATGTGAAAGATGTAAATCTTTGAGACTGTATGCCATTAAATGTATAAATTGGTCTTTAGTTCTTTCTTACTATTTCTTGCCTCGGCTTATTTAAGGGCCTAGTTACGGTACTGTCCTGTCCGCGTTGTGTATTTCATATATCGTGTGTTTTGCTGTAGTGTGTTGTTGATTGCTCAGATCGCGATGCTTTTATTTCACTATTACTTATATGTATAGGGATTGTTGGTTAACCGAAAAAATGTAATAAGCGTTTATGGATTGTAAAATAAATAGTATGATCTGGGCTTCCAGCAGTCCTTTAGATTTTCCCCCTCGTGCTTTTTGTTTTGTTCTCAACCTCCGATTTGGTGACAAGAGTGCTTACAGACAGAGACGACTCTGCTCGTCAGAACCTCCAACGTTTTGCATACAATCTAAACTAACTTATCACACCTGAAAGTTTCGTAAATAAAATTTAAACTCATTGTTTCACATGTATGTATGTTTATATATTTTCTTTCTTGTATAAAAATCAAATTATTTCATCAGTGAACGGTGTACTGTGGTTTGATATGGTACTTTATTGCTGACGTTTGTCATGGACATCAGTGAACTGTGTACTGTGGTTGTATATGGCACTACATTGCTGACGTTTGTCATGTACATCGTGTGAAGATGTTTACTTTCTGTATCCGGTATAGACAGATACAAACCGGAACATTCGGAAGTCCGTTATGATACAAGAAGTATCCGTTTTTATCAAACGTGATCAAATCAATAAGAAATAAAACTTCCAGGGACAAACACTCGTCTTGTAGACATATATATTAACAACGATCAGGTTTGTTTAGTATTTCCATATGTATATATTATTATAAGTAACCTCAGTAATTTTTCAAACTTTTGTTGTGGTGTCGTACATTATTTTAATATGGAAACTGATATTGATATCAAGATTTCAGTAATTAACACAAGTTAACTAAATGATTTTTTTTTCAGTGTGTTAAAAGCGATACCTTTGGGTCTTTATAAATAGTTAACCAAGCTTTTGTTTTATTATTTATTTTCTTTTTCTTTATTTAAAAAATATTGCCAGCTACATTTCAAAATCCGTAGATCAGCATTTCAACATTGTTAAGTATTAAACCCAATCAAATGAAAACAAACGACAAAAACTGAGTCGATCAACATCGAACCCGACGCATATAAAACCAATAAAGTTACCCAAGAACACAAACAACAAATATGGTATGGTTATATTTGATTCTGTCACTCCCGACTTACTTTGGAAAAGCACGTACTATGAAGTAGTTCCGTGATTGGCTGGACCACTTTTGTAGATTCACGAGAACAGTCCATGTAATTATAAACATCTCCAAAGAAAATGATTAAAGTTTAAAGCAAAACCCATTACAATGTTCTCTTGTTTATTAAAGGATTTGTTTTCCTCTTTATTTTAGGCATTGTAACTGCAGTATTTTGGAATCAGTAGAGACACCAAAACCATGAGTAATACAACGGAAATGACCACATCTGTTACCATGGCGACAACAAAAGACAAACTTTCACCAACAGTCCTCGTACCTATTGGGATTGTGATTGTAATTCTAATCACCGTGGCTGTGGTTGGAAACACGTTGACAATATTATCCTTTATTAAGGACAAACGTCTAAGGAATGTGTACAATACATATATATTGAATCTCGCTATTACAGACCTGTTGATAGCCATTATTAGCATGTTCTTTTACGCCATATACACATTGAAATCCGAAGTTTGGATATTGGGAGAAAAATTTTGCAAAGTCTTTCTATTAGTTGATTTTACCCTGTGCGCAGAATCCGTTCTTATGATTTGTATAATAAGTTACGATCGTCTGCTTTTACTAAAACGAGGTCCATATTATACCAAAAAAGAAACAAAGAAAGTTGCGAGGGTAAAAATTGTAATATCGTGGGCTGTTGCATTCTTATTGTACGGACCAGCTGTGATAGGATGGGACCATTGGACAGGGGTGGACATAGTTGCAGACGACGATTGCGATGTTCAGTTTGCACATAATTTTGAATTCACTACTATTGCCGCCATATGTGAATTTGTTCTACCGCTCACTGCGCTTATTATCATAAATTCTTTGATTTTCCGGGAAATAAGAAAACGAATTCACCTTACAGCCAAACAACTCCCAAAAGACATTGAAACCAAGAACAATATATACATCAACGCACTTCCTATGGCCTCCATGAGTCAGCAGGATTCATGTGATAGTGATTCCAAGGACAACAAAACTTCAAACAGTGCCACATCTAGTTGTGACACTTTAGACAGGTTAGATGACGTCACAATAAGCAGAAGACACAAACGTCACATCAAGATGAAGCGTTATATTAAAGCTGCTAAATTCCTCGCTGCATTGGTAACTGTGTTTGTGGTAACTTGGTGTCCATACACAATCGCCACAGTAATCATTGCGTTCTGTGAGTCTTGTGTAAATGTGGAGGCATACGAAGTTATGACATGGCTTCTTTGGTCAAAGGCTTCTGTAGACCCATTTTTGTATGCTCTTAATAGTAAGAGATTTCAAAGAAACTTTATCCAAATACTAACTTTTGGGAAACACCGACAATTTGGTACTAAATATTCCAAACGCAATAGTTCTGCAACAAAAAGCAGCACGTTCACAGACCATTCTTAATGCACATTGCAAAATTTTATTACCATCACCATTATTATTATTATTAAATAGTTTTGCTTATACCTGTACTGCCAAACACCAAAAGAAAATATCTATCATGTTGTATGTTAGTATTGTTTTTCAATTAAGCTCTGATTACAGTAAAACTTGTATAATAACGAACATTTATGGAATCTTACAGATTTGAACTTTATAAGGTGTCCTTACGCATGTTAAATAGGGGTGTTATCTTTGTTAAAATTTGGAAACAAAGTGACCTTAAATACTGGTTTTGAGGGACAGCTAGTCTATGTCAAACAGGTCATAATAGCAGGTTTTACTGTATTAAAAAATCTAGGATGGATATCGGTGCTAAAAACCATATCTATGTGGTAGGGAATACTGTTCAAATACAACCCTCGTATTTCCATCCATGCACACAGACAACTGTAGAGGGAATCCAACAAAGAAGGAACTACGTGTACACCAAAAAGGTTTGCGAACGTATCCAAACTGTGTCTTTATTATCTTCATTAAATTTTAGTACTGTATATGGTACATTTTCTTTCATAAATCAATACATGTTTGGTTTTATTTTGCTTTTTAGCATTTGGTGTATTACTGTTTTACCCCGGTGGTCTCTACATACGTTTATTTTGTATCATTCCGTGTGTTTTGTTGTTTTGCATTGCTTTTGATAACTTCGGCTAAATGTGTCGTTCATATATATGCCCCTTTCAACAACCTACAAACACTTTTAAATCGTGTCCATAACAAAAGTGGTATCTTACCCACCTTAATTAAATTTAAGAAGGAACGCCACTGAATAATTTCCAACACCAAATTTTAAATTGTGAGCGATTTAAAAATTATCAGCGGAAATGATTTTATATGGCAATAACAAACATACTAATCAATATCCGATCACAATGCAGAAGTAAAGTAGAAACTCACTAAGGTTAAACACGTGAACTTTCACCAGGGTGATCCAGAATTGTTAGCACCTCTTATTTAGCTATTTACACCCGCCACGTGTGTAATCAAAATTTAGTTAAAGGAACATGGAACGTTAGGAAGTCAACTATATCTAGGGCAAACCTAGACAAAGAGACAACAAACTAAAACATCTAACCATGCAATAAACTAATCAATTAATAATTGGTATAATGTACATTGTTTTATTTACAGGAGTAGTGTCATAGCATTATAATTCTTCTTTTGGTTGTGGAAATGTAATACCGTACACATCTCTAAGTCCAACAATCACGTTTTCAGGCTTTTTAGTAAAATAAGTCTGGAGCGTCCTTATAATTTCTTTTCGTTGTAGTTCAAATTGTAAGTCTGAAATAGCTTGTTCGTAGAATTTAATAGTTTCTGAGACTGCTGTCTTCCACTTTGTCGGTGACCAATTTAACGTCGTCTTTATCTTTGAAATGTCAACAGGACCACGTGTTACTGAGGGATATAGATGTAACGCGTCAGGGGCGTGGTCTATTTCTATATTTGGACCTGTCAAATTTAAAACTGTTTTCATATCGGTTAATATTTCCATCAAAGTTGGAGTTTCTTCAAATCCTAAGTTATAAGCCTGATCGTAAGTCGATGACAAATCACTTTCAATAAATTCAATGATTACATCAGCAACATCTTCGACATAAACTAAACTGTTTGGTTTATTTACAAGATAACTCGGTATAGACATCTTTCTCTCCAAATACGCTTCCAGTTTTAACCACAGCTGATATATCCACCATCGAAATGTATTGTCACGTGGTCCCATGACATCCGGTAATCTCAGGGCAACAAAAGGTATGCCGCCATTATTTCTCTGACTGACAAGTTCTCTTCACATGCCAACTTCCTATTACCATAATCGTCTTTCTTGGTGTATTCGTCGCGTACTTCCTGTGATGCTGGTCGTATGGCGTCGGTTTCTTTTGTCGGTTCAGAATGTTCTTTCACACAGACTTCGTACACAGAATCAGAACTTATATAAATGTAACGGCCTATCCTTCCTTTTAACATTTCTAAAGTGTCTTTAATTTGAAATGGATGATAAGCACTAAAATCTATGACAACATCGATATGTTTATATTTATCTTCATTTTCCCATACTAAATAATGTAAATCCGAACATTTCTGGAGGTTCTGCATTCTATCACACTTGACTACATTTACAAATGGCTGTACACGAGTGTTTGAATCCCAGTACCAATTCCCGCGGTTAACTAAAGTAATCGTATAGCGACCTCTAGCGAGAAGTTTTTCAACAGTGCTTGCTCCTATAAACCCATTTCCTCCAAATATTAGAATGTTTATATTATCTTCCGATGAGTTCTCGCTTTGTGATTTACAATGGACATTTATAAATTTGTGAGATAAAAATAGTATCTGAACAATAAAAACAACAACAGCTTTTGCCTTCATAATTGCCATAATGTGATGTCTCCTGGATTTAGCAAATAGGTATCTGGGAATAACTCACCGGTTTAGTTGTGTGCCATTTTCACAAGATCAGTAATATGGATGTGTATATTTACACGTGCATCATGCATCACGCTGGGATGGACGAAGAAACCCGATACTTAAAGTCTGTTTCAGATAAATAAGACATATACAGTAAATTTTGCCTGAAGGAAACTGATTATAGATGTAATTATACCAGTGGCCTGTCAATCAGTAATCAGCTGACAGCAAAAATATAGTAATTAAAAGTATATATATAATATTGCAATACATATCCATGTATAATGTTTATATCTACGATTTAAAATCCCTAAATGAAAAAAAAATATAAGATGTAGACTGTTTTCTTATCTTAGTACATGTATAAAAGAAATATGTCTATGGTATATCTTTATTGTTCAAACGCAATTTCGTTAATTAGTTATGGCAAAATTTTGGCAACAATAGGAAACGTTATCAGTTCGTGCCACCAAGTCATCAAGTGTCGATATCATAATATAATATAAAATCACAGTAACTAGAGTGCCGTAATCATATTTGTAAATTTCAAAATCGCGCGAAACTTTTACACCGGTCAAACGTCAGGGAATATCAACGTCCAATATGATGATTTCGAAAGATCAGTTGGTTGTTTTTCCGGTTTTTATAGTTTTACATGCTATTAACAATTAATAAACTAGAACTTCTCTTGAGAGCCATATACCCCTACACAATTTCATGTTTTCCTGCGACCTTGACTTTTATGATATGACCTTGGTTCAAGGTTATGACACACCTTTGGACCATGAATATTATTCATGTGAAGTTTTATGACAGTCGTCCAGAGCAGCTATGGGATATGGCCCGGACAAAATTTACACAGACGGACAGACATGATGATTCCTATATACTCCCCTCAAACTAGTCTACGGGGGACGTAAGAATAATGACCATTGAACTGAAGACGTAGTTCAAGCATAACACAACGATCTCGATTGCAAGAGATCTCATGATAGATATCACATGTCTGTCATCGCAATATTGTTGATAAGTATGATGTCTATGTATCAAAAATATTTGACATCCCATAGTCCAATGTCCCTTACATTCTCAAGTTTGAATACACAGAGGGCATGTATAACTAGCGAAACAGGAGGTGCTTACGCTTCCGGAGCACACGGCCTCACTTTCCTGGTGGAAATTCGCGTGTTTTTCTAAATTTTCCGATTTTTACTGCAATTTGCACATAGGCTGGTATGTTTGTTTTTGATACACAAGGAATTTAAACAGAAAAGGATGTAATGGAGAACGTAAATGCAATCAAGACTACGCAATGAAAGAAACAAGTCAAGAAAATATGGACATTGAAAGGAAAATATTTTGAATCCTGAATAATAACTTTTCACATATAATGGTAATTTAATTGTTAATATACAAAAATACTCATTCATTAGAGACATTTGTGTGTGGCAGCACGAACCATTGTAGCCGTTTAGGAAAGTCATTGCATACAGAGATGCCATGTGCTACTTTTGAATTATGTTATTTCATAAAAATTAAAAAAAAAAATAGCACATGACAGAGAAACTCGATTAAACGTCGCAGTATTTCAACGACCAATGGAAGAAATAAGTGTGTCCGGTGACGATGTTTATCGTTTGTGTTTTGTGCTTCATTGGTGGCGGTACGAACCATTGCAACTGTTTGGAAAGTCATTAGAGAAAGAGAAATTCGATCAAAAATGGCGACATGGTTAGTACAAGAGGCTTCAATTTCTTTGACAGCGCTGAAGGTGTCCACAGTCTATTCAAATATCGTCGTAGTTTCTACGGCTATTAACGTGAAAATCATAAACACATCGCTCTATGTTCAAATATAATCCAAACGGATAGCCAAGAACTAGATAGACTTTATGTCCCAGTGGTGATGAAGAGGATAAGTAACCACACACAACCAGTAATGGTGGCTCGTAAAAGAAGGAATGTGGTGTCTGTTAGATAGATCTACTAATTATGCCCTCGCAATGGCAAATTATTGAAAATATGGATTTTCAATCGTGAGGAATGCAATACAATTAATTATGTTAAATACCATATAAAAGGTATGTCGGTCCGATTTGTCTCAATAGGGTCTTAAGTGTTGCCACTGTATACAGCTCCAAATAAGAAGTCCGACAAACTGTATATAAGTTGTGTAATTTTTTATTCCTGTTTTGTTGTACACATATATTGTGAAACAGCTTCTATTTTTGGCTATTATTGGTTATGTAAGAGTGGAGTAATGGTATTTTATGTGCCAGATTATTTCACTTATATGAGGTTGTCGGTTCTAATATGGTGAAGGAAACAGGAATCCCACATACCTTTCGCAAGCGAATTAACAAACTTTCTAACATAGTATCTGTCCAAGAGGGATTCGAACCTACGGTAAGTGGTAAGAGGCGCTGTGGCCTGTAAGCCCGCGATTTAGACCACTCAGCCACCAAAGCCTCAGTTGTGAAGGTCCAAGTGAAACACATCAGAGACTAAATATAAAATAATAACATAATAACTCTGTAACACATTAATGAACTAATAATATGATGCTTTTATTTCTGCAGAATTTGCTAACTTCTACCTTCAATATCACAAAGAGTACACGAGATCTAATAAAACAAACTTTTATATACTGTAATAATAGTGATAAGGCATGTGTATATAACACCATATTGCAACAATTCATCATCATCAACTCTTGTCTTGTCTACTATATATATATATATCACATACAATTATATATACCATAGACAGAATATATTCTTAAAATGAAATGTTCAAGTGACCTCTCTTTTTGGTCACATTACTGAATCGAAATGAGTGGTCACTATAACCAAATGTATGTAAAAATTTATAAATTTATAAATTTTAAGCAAGTTAACAACTGGATATTTATTGCAACTCTGTGAAAAGGGTGCCTTAAAGTACAGATCCAAAACAATTATTTGATCCAGAATTTTTCAACCCCTTACAAAATTGACTGAATAAGTTTGCATGCTATTTAAATAAGAAATAACCAAAACATACTTGCAGAAAGTACTGCAATAAGATTCACTAATTGTTTTGTAATACTGGTACATGTACAGGAGAAAATTACTTTTACTCTGTTTAGCTACTCCTCTTTTAAGATATTGAAAAACAAACGAGAAAGTGAAATAGAAAATCCTATATTATTAATTGATACATCAATAGAAAAGCCTATAGCAAATGCTTTAAAAATGCAAAGAAATACAAAAAAAGAGTTTTATTAAAAATGCATAGAGCAAAACAACAAATTGTATAAAAACATAACTCAACATCTAAATCTCAAAACTTATAACTTGGATGTACATGGCTTTTTTGTACACAAGTTTTTTTCTCCTTATTTACCAATTAATAGAATTTCATGCACAAAGTATTCTCTAAAGCAAATGTGTATTTTGCTGACAATACATTCCTTGACATCAAAGAATCTGATTCAAATCATTGCACAAATTATCAATTGAAATGTGATGGTTATGTTCTAAAAGGGAGATAATTCAAATCCATGAATAGAAAATACATTGTGAAAAAATTAGTAACTTGCATTGCCATTTCAAAATTGTTGAAAAATTGAATTTTGTTAAACAGCCCGATTAAAAATGTGCTTTTAAAATATGTAGTGAATGATATCTCATGAAATCAAATGTAACTATCTCAAAGATCTACTTTCTCGCACAGGTTGTTATAGCAACAAAACAAATTTAATCAATAATTACCACAAAATCACTCAATCAACTACGTCATTATATAATGTACTATTTATGATCATAAAAAAGTCATCACACACTTCAACATGTTCCTTGAAAACACTTATAGATTGCATTGTCATATCAGTCTGCAAGTTAAATCCATGCCTAAAAAAGTCTCAAAACTTGTATTAACAGTTGGCTTGTCAATCAGTAAAAACACACACAAACACACACACTCTCATTCTCTCTCTCTTATTATCTATTTATTCCAGTGAAAGTGTAATATTTTCATGATCATATTTTCAGATCTAAATCATTGAATATGTTACTTGTTATTCACAACCAGTTAGGTATAACAGGTGAATTATTTGTATATGTAATATACATGTAGTTACTATTAATAGATATCATGCAATAATATTTATACCATTATCATGTCATAATTAAATGTTATACTTTGTAATATTTTGTCATAAAGTATGTCTGTAAAAAGGAAAATGTTGGCGGTATGGGGATTTTTCACATGCGAAAATGACGATGTTTACACCGGAAGTGATGTCCTTAATGACGTTTTACGTCATATGCGCAACAGAAACCGCCATTTGCATGGTTTTTCAACATGTTAAATTCCCATTGCACCAACGTTTTTCCCTATGCAGATATATTTTGGGCTAATCGCGGATGCGCATACAGATTTCCTGTTACGACTAGGTACAAGTAAGTGAAAAATATCAATCTTTATTCAAATTTATTTTATTTTCTATGGATATAAAGAGAATTTCACTGTCACAGCCACAGTGGTTCCTACAATAGATGTAGATTTCAGTGACTGGATGATTGTAAACAATAATTATTCAATTTATAGAATAAATACTGGTAGCATTTGGATAAATATACATGTATTTGTGTCATTACTCATAACAAAATAAGAAAATAAAAAAGGTACCATGTAAACCTAACAGAAGGTTGGATCAGGACTCAAAGTTGATGTCATGCAATACCATTAAGTGATCTATCAACTAAGCTACCGAGACTGCTACATTTATTGCTTCAACTTCCAGTACACTGAAATGAACCTGATGAGATCCACCCTGTAACAATCTGCCCTAATTTTACAACTTATTGCCAAACCAACTTTCAAATGAATGAATCACAAAAACTATGACGTCTGATAGAGGTTCTATCACTATAGAAGAGTACTCTACAAACTGACAGTATGTACATTAGCCGACAGTCCTCAAGTAGATGTTAAATTCTGACAATCTGCTCTAAAAACAGAGCAATCCAGGCAACAATGTCTGACAGGGACTAGATTTTGGGACCTCTAACACTACAGACAAGTGCTCTACACCCTGGCGCTCTGCACACTGACCAACAGGTCACATGTAGATTTAAAACACTCAGTCTACTCTATAAAACTGAGCTACCCAGACAATTGTATATTTAACCATAATTATTGTCAGAGCAGTGAAAAGTATATAAGTATACATTATGAACTGATATTTCTAAACTGATAATGTTGTATGCAGAGTATTATAAAAAAGCTTATAAATAAATAATAATGTGGATTTTAAATGATGGTACATACTAAATACAAAGAACTCCAAAACATAAACCTCATATATAATAGTTAAACATCTGAAAATAAACAGGTATTTGTACTTGACTCTGTACTTTGTATTTTATCAGTAAAGAAATAAGTACATGAACTAATTTGGTTTTGTTTGTCTGTCATAACGGTTTTTTCTGTCCTTTAACATAACATTTTACATGTTAATTTTTGCATTTTTTTAATGTCTAAGGCACACATAGTGTTTAATAAACACATACAGATCACCTGTTTCCTGAAAAAAACATTAAAAATATGATTTATGGTTTTAATCAAATCAATTTGAGAAAAAGCATCTATATATGCATTAGGGTTTTGATAAAAAGAATTTGTGAAATAAAGTCTTCTAACCTTTTGTCTATTAAGCACATAGCAAAGAGGTTATGTATAAACTCAAAGTTTATGTACCAGCACATATAAATAGAAATCTTCTATAAATAACTGTATACAGCATCAGCAATGTCATGCATATATGTCTGATATATCAATAACATAAAGATACATTTTACCCGGCATTAAAAATGTAAAACTGAACAATAGCACCATTGGTTATAAATATAAAGTGTTTTAATATTGACAATAACTATGTTAAGTTGTTCATCTTTGTCTCATCTTCTCTAAGATTGGTATAATCATGTCAAATTTTGGACGTTTTCCTGGTTCCTCATTCATACAGATCTTTATTAAACGAGAGGTGTGACTGGATATTCCTGGTGAGATGTTTAACCTCAGACCTTCCATTGCAATCTATGAAATAAAATAAGAGGAGAAAATTAGAAAATATAAGAGGTGCCAACATCTCAAATAATCTTTGATCCAACAGCAAAACAAATATAAAATATGCATATTTAGAGTGGAGTAAACCAAACGTACCATGCCTACAAACATGGTGAAATATTGCAGTCTGAAGACAAAAATGTTGATTCTGAAAGATCTGTTGATCTGATACTCATGTATAATTACCCTGACTAATCAAAGTCAGTTAAATACCTTTGTCTGGTCTTTCTTATCAATTTTTATTTTCAATTTTCATTTTCCTGACACCAAATGTTCATTTATGTTAAATAAGTTGTTTTTTAAATCATGAAAGAAGAGTGTTTGAAAATTACCTTCATTCCACATTCCATAGGTGTGAGATCTGCATGTGGAACCTCTCTTGTTTCCATTTCCCACAAACAAACAGCAAAACTCCACATATCTGCTGCTTTCCAGTTTATATCTGCTGGTTTTCTTTGTAAAGCTACAATATAATATAATTTGAACATCATTATTCCAAATCATTCCAATCTACCATTAAATTTTTCTTACCTGTAAAAGAAATCTGTCTATCTATGCAATAAAAAACTGCATTTGTCAATTATGAAAAGTAGCATAAAGTAAATCTCAATAATATAATGTATATACTGTATTAAGTCATAATCTATTTTACAAGGAAAGTGTAAAAATATGTCATTCATTGTATGCATGTGTTGTGTCTGGAAACATGGTACAAATTCTGCTCCAAACTTCTGAGGCTATATATCTAGTTCCAAGCTGAGCCCATGTATATTTTTCACTATTTTCTTTCAAAACTGACAGCAAAAATCATATTAATGACTTTGTAAGTGTCAGAGAGATTTGTACAGCAAGTACAGTGACATTATACTTGTTTTAGTAAACTATAAGAAACTTTTATTTCTGGTGATGTCATATACCATACCTACTGATTATATTCACACTCAATGTATACTGGTTGATTTTACTATAGTCATTACATCATGTGACAATATGACAACTTTGTGACTGCTAGGTCTCAAACATTTCTGGTGAGGAAATCGGCAGAAAAATTATTCTGTTAAGTTAATTTTAGAAAGAGTGAGCAAGTGAAATGTTCTTTTGCATTAAGTAAAGATCATTTCACTTATACCCAGACATTACCAGCTAAATGTGCAATGGGGATCGCCGCTGTACCATGTGAACAATACCTCTTAACAATTTTTGTGAAACTTTTTCAAAAACGTTAACGTTGCAAATTCCTACAATAACGTCTTTTTATAGGAAATCATCATTTTATGTGATTGGAAATAAGTGCTCCATACAAATATTAGGGGGTATCACATGGTACAGCCGCAAACTCTATTACAGAAATGTTCATCAAATACTTATGACAATGGGGAAGGGAATTCAGTCAGGCTACTGTTACATGGGCATTTGTTTTTAATGTTTATCTGAAAAACAAAAAGCAGACAAAACAAAAGGTGGTATATATTGATTATCACAAATATACATCTGTATATATTTACCTTCAGGTGCCATCCAAGCTGGAGAGTAAAGTTTTCCTTTTTCATGAAAAGAGAATTTGTAATCACCCATATTAATTCTTGCTGTCAAATCTTCATCAACCTGTAAAAGTTATTACACATTTATTATACATGTAAAACAAATATTTTTGATAATTTATTCTTTTTTTCTTCTTCTTCTTATGAGCAATTATTTAAAAACAAAACCAGAATAAAATTTAAAATCACAACAAACATTGACATTGAATTCACAAACTTCTCAATTTGGATTGTGAAAGTTGCACAGTGAACTTGAAATGACAGTGAGCATGATGTTCAGTTGCTAAAGCAACCTCAATGACGTGACTGTTTCACCATTTTTCAGTGCTTAATCAATTATTTATTTAACAAGTGATTTCAAAAAAAAATTCTAGAAACAGTCAAAAAAAATTACATGAATAATTCAACCAAATAATAATAATCTTTTACATGAATAATTCAACCAAATAATAATAATCTTTTGCATGCCACAATTTTTTTTTAACAGAACCATGCTGTCGCCATGGCAACCAAAATATTTGAAAATAAATACACACTCAACAACAAAACTATGTCATATCATGCATTCATGTATAACACTAGCTTTGATATTAAAGCTTCAATGCTTTTACTCAAAACAGATTTAGTTTCCAACAGTTTTGTACTGTCACAAATAATCACACTGCAATTCAACTAGCTAGAAACTCACAATTTCATTATTTTCATTAAGAAAGGAGAATTTACAAAATGTTACAGGTTTGACTTAAAAATTACAGGTGTTGGGTGGTAGTCTGGTCTTAATATCCAACCTGGATTTGTATATGACTATTTTGATAAAGTTTAGATTCAGTGGCTGCTTTACTAGTGGGTGTTTTATACGACACATTTCAGTGGCTGAAATAAGTGGCACCAAAATTACTGACAATACAGAGATATATAAGTGGTAATATTTGGTGGCCATATAAGCCCATTGGTAGCTAACAACAATGGAATTATGACACAAAGTGGCTATATATAGTGGTACCAAAAAAAGTATAATGTGGTTAATCTAAACAATAAAAGTGGCTTGAATCAGTGACAATAAGGGAATTTTGTGGCATCACAATACATGTATGTTATTCGTGGATATAACTAACAATTCCAAAAAGGGAAAAGTGACCATGAGTAAAAACTGACAATTTCAAAAAGGGAAACGTGACCATGAGTAAAACCAAACATGATGAATAACACAGAAAACTTGAAATGAGAGCTTGGTTTTTATAGATAATAATTTATGTTATGATAAAACTTTATTGTGTATACTTAACATTAATTTTACTGATTGCATTTGCTAAGTTTTTCTCTTATCTTGCTCAGTCTGTTTCAATCACTTGTAGTTGTAAGCATCCTCTGTAGCGGCCACAGATGGCCTACTCTTTTTAGAACTCTACAGAGGTGTCTTCAGTGTGCACTGAGACATGGGACCTCCATTTTGAGTCTCATCCGAAAGACTATTCTAGTACTTTCAGCTTTTTAACAGCTCTAGTATGAACAGGAGATGAAAATCATCTCACATAATTTCCAAGTCTCGAGTGAGGTTTAAACACAACCCTTGACTTAGAAAGCCAGTGACAGTACCACTCGACCATGTCCGACCATATTTGTATTTAATTTATCACTCATGATGGCTGTGCTTAAAATGTTCCAAACATGAACGTACCAACAATGATAGAAAAGAAGTATTATAGAAACAATAGCCACTGACAGAATATCATTGCTTATATACATGTGTATTTATTCCATCAAAAACTTTTACAGTAGACTCTCTAAAACACTAGCAATGAAACTTACACTGGCAGTTATGACATAAGATATTTTTCACAATATATGGGCAAGCTAAAAATGTATATCAAAATAACTAAACAGGGATGAAGCTTAACAGCCCAGCTCACTTCAGGAAAGAAGTTTTAACAGTAATTCATAGATAAAATGTGTACGGTAAACATTCAGGGGCCCAGACTGATTTTTAGGAGCCATGGGCTACTGGGCCCTTGCTAATCTTCATCCCTGCTAAAACCTAATATATAAATATCAGAAAAATTATAATAAAATTGTACTTCCTATATACTGATAGTATCCTAACTACACTTTAATAATACATAAGTATATAAACATAATCTACAACAACAAAAATGATAAAATCTATTTAAAAGTCTAACTCTACTTAAAGAGGAATAATTTATATACTAGTTTACACAGAACAGTCTTCAATTTTACTTGTTTATATACAAAATTAATGCTACATTGCTGTGTTCATGTTCTATTAATTAGAATCATTTTTCAAATGAGATTAAAATGAAATACAATAAACATGCCATGAAAAATGATCAAAAACACAAAAATAAAATAATCAAAGCACTGATAGTGCTGAACGTAGGAAAGTAGTGATGATGATGGTTATGGTTCTGCTGTTGCCTATGATGATGATGATTATGATTATGATAATGGTGATGGGAATGTGACATGAGTAGTAACTGATGATGATGGTGATGATGAATATGATTTCATTTTTTGATGTTGATGTAACATGAAAAGTTCTGATGAAGACGATGAATCATGATCATGCTGCTGCTGATGATGATGATGATGACGATGATGATAACAGTATTGGTGACATGAATTCTACTACTGATGGTTATGATGATGAAGAAGATGATATGGCATGAATACTGATGATGATGGTGGTGATGATGATTATGCTGCTACTGATGATGATGATACAAAACCTTGTTATCTGAAAAGATACAATGATTTTGTAGTAGCAACAGCAGAGTTATGTTGTTGTTTTGGGTCTAATTTCAGTCAGAAATCATAACCAACATCTTTGACATCAGAACTCTCAATGGCAATTCATAATCATCATCATCATTATCATCACTCCTCATATTACATTATCATCAACATGAAGACATCATCATCATCACCATGCATCATCATTACCATCATCATTGGCAGCAGCAGTAGAACCCATGTCACTACTATCAGCGCCATCATCATCATAATCATTATCAGAAATCGTCATGTCATCGTCATCATCATCATCATAATCATTATCAGAAATCCTCATGTCACATCATTAATGTGGTAACAACATCATCATTGTCATCATCATCATAGCTTTTAATATCACATAATCATCACGGTGACATCATCATCATCATCGTCATCATCATCATCAGCAGAAGTACTGAATGTCAAAATTACCATCATAAGCATAATCATCTTCATCAGATCATCATCATCATCATTAGAAATCCTCTTGTCACATCATCATCAACATGAAGACGATGTCTTTATCATCACCATCATGAGTTATTACCATCATAATCAGCTTCAGCAGAACTGAATGTCATCATCATCATCACCATCAGATGATCATTACCATCATCACCACCATTATCACGATGATAATATGACATGAATAGTTCTGAATTTCTGATGGTGATGACGACCACGATGATGATGAAAACAGCAGGGTTATGTTGTTGAACAATATCTTTAACAAAACTCCAAATGGCAATTCAACACCACCATCATCATCATCATATCGTCATCATTATCATCATCATCATCAAAACTCCACCTGTTACATTATCATCAACGTGAAGACATCATCATCATCATCATCGTCATCACAATGATCATCATCATCATCAGCAGCAGCAGAACCCATGTCAGACTATCTCCAACATCATTATCAAAATCATTATCAGAAATCCTCATGTCACATTATTAACATGGTTACATCATCATCATCATGGGCAGCAACAGAACTCATGTCACCATAATCATCATCATCATTATAGCTCCTCATGTCACATTGTCATCATCATCATCATCATTGGCAGCAGCAGAACTTAATGTCATCATCACCATCATTATCATCATCTTCATCACAATCATCATTATCATCATCAATGGCATCAACAGAACTCATATCATCATCATCATCATTGTCGTCGTCAGCAGCAGAATTAATGTCACCACTATTATCATCTTCATCAGATCATCATGTCACATCACCATCAATATAGTGTCATTATCACATTAAACACCTTCACCATGACCAGCTACCGTGGCTTCCTTTGATTTTTATTTGACACATTAACTTGTTTCCTCTCTTTTTAAGTCAGTAATTTAAGTGATTGAATACACAGTTAATTTGAAAAAATAAAATAAAACGAAAATTTAAAAAAAATCATTTAAATGTAGTTAAAATTATTGTTGAATAAATATAAATTGACCAAGTGAGTTTCAAAAGCCTGAATTGATATACAATGTACTATATATAGCCCCTAAGCTAACAATTTGCATCTCCAATTACAGAAGTTGTCCAGGCAACTGTCTCTTTCAGAAGTCTGTTGACAAGAATGGTGTACAAAAGGGGGCAATATTTCGTAATAATTAATTGATGATTATTTGGATGAATGAAATTCCAATAATCCTCTGCTACAATAAAATTAGATCTACTTTGAATTTAAGTATTATTAGGTGGTCAGATAATTTTATTTTACCAAATTTAAATGTCCAGGTAATTTACTCCCGCTGTGAGGCCCACTGAATAAATAGTCTAAAGAACCAGACATCGTTCTATTTATAGTTGACAGTGTCTACCTGAACTTTACAGAGTTGTTATTCTTTCAGGATTTTATTTTTATCAGCGTCTATTTAACGGATTAATTATCAAGTGGCCACCAGGATTTTTATGAATTAAATATAAGGTAAGAATAACACAATCTCGGACTTTGCATTTTATTCTGTGCAAGTTTAACATACACGTGGAATTTTTTGATGACTTTTTTGTTCCCGGAGATGGCATTTAAAAGAGAATGTCTGTTGTGGACACGGGTGGTCGCTAATATAAAATTTGCATTCAGACTTAACTGTCTAGTTATATATATTTATTACGACGTTAATTAACAGTTATATAATGCTGATACACGTTAATTTTGCTTCTCATAAAGTGGTGAAAATTCTGTCACAATATCCCCGATTGTCTCGGATAAAAGTAACGTGTACGTTTAAAAACTGTATTCCCGATAATGATGCTCAACTCGGTCGTAAATTTTCGATGTGAAAGAAAACAAAAAATTCTATATTTAGATCGCTGATGTAAAATATTTGTTTACATACGGGCTACTGTAGTTTAACATGCGTAAGATCTTCTAGATCGACTCAATATTTTCTAAACGGACGACGTGAAATAAATTTTATTTAACCACGAAAAAATTGTTTTTATTTATTACATCAGTAGCCAAAATATTGTTTGAATGTGTCATTTTAGCGTGTAGTATAAAATGAATCTGAAAGTGAAAGTTCTGCCCACTGACCAATCAAATCCATTGCCTAATTATATATGCAAATCTGACTTCACAGACGGGACTAGGTTCGAAATTCCTACTCGCTGTATCAGTGTGTGGATTGTTGTTTGTTTGTTTTATTTTCATTGAAGTTATTTTAAAATACTTGCCTGAAATTTGGCATTCAAAAACCAATTACAAATAACCAGAAATGCATTTGTAAAATTAAGATCGGGCTCTTCTAAATGGGTCTATTTCTTGTAACAGTAGTGTTTTGGTTAAGGGAAGATTTTGTTTACATCGATACGCCGTTAGTTACCAAACGACGACAATACTCTGAAAAGTCTTCGACTTTCCTACGTAAAAATGATGTATAAATAATAAATCTATTTTAAATAAAAATGAACTATCATAATCAAAACGACCCCACTCAACTCACCCCCAAAAAATCAAAATAATCTTGCAAATAATAATTTCATTATAATTATAACCAACTAAAAATTTTACAAAATCAAAATTTCAATTCAAGCAATCAATTTTAACTCAAAAAGTAACACATAAAACTAATATTTTGAAAAGGATCAATTTATTCCAAACTTCTAAATGGATCTAACAATCAATTTTCAAAACCATGATATCTCATATCTACAACCTGGTATGAGGATGATAGATGTTATTGATGATTTATTAGTATTATGATCAGGCTATTAAACTGGATTGACACATATAGACAGACAGACAGGGTATAGTAAATGATACATTCTCCAACTCAGACTCAGCTAGTTTATTTTACCCCATTCATTGTCCCATCCTGGTTATAATATTTAGGATCATCTATATTTATTTTAGCCAAATCCTCATCAATCTAGAAATGAATCAAGTCCATATTACAAATAAAAAAGTCTCCAAAACACATATCTGTAATAAAATTTCTCTCTCTCTCTCTCTCTCTCTCTGACCAACAGAAAATGGTTACTTTTCTACATCTACTTGGTATATAGAGT
The DNA here is from genome assembly GCA_021292105.1 of Anadara kagoshimensis. NCBI lineage: Eukaryota > Metazoa > Mollusca > Bivalvia > Arcoida > Arcidae > Anadara > Anadara kagoshimensis. Next base: position 3,769,088 of record CM037873.1, read on the forward strand.
TTTAATTCATATTGAATATTGATCACTTTGGCAAATCTCCTTTCAAGAAATTGATTATAGAATCTATCAGATAATAAAAAAAATCTTAAAGCCATAATAATTGACTAATTCATGAAAAAAATAATCAAATAAATAAATAAATAAAATGCTAAATAGCATCTTCCTGAAGGTTTGCTTTTTAAATATATACATAGCACATAGGTTGTCTCCCTTCAATTTTGAAAAAAAAACTTTAGAAAATTTAACTGCAACATAACACATGAAAATTACCAATATGAATACTTTTAACAAAGCTTTGCCTATCTGTTTGATCTAATATCTTGATATAAAGTTGTTTTATTTCATTAGGAAAAGCTGCCAACGACAAAATGTTTGCCTGTGTCAATTTAAAAAAGAATTAAAAATATTCAAAGTTATGACACTGGAAACTGAATCATCTGCTTCAGTTGGTAATTTTGACCTCGTCAAGTCTTGTTTGTATAGGTGGACTAATTGGTTGGTTTATTGTTTGTATATGTGGACTGATTGGTTGGTTTATTGTTTGTATAGGTGGACTAATTGGTTGGTTTATTGTTTGTATAGGTGGACTGGTTGGTTGGTTTATTGGTTGTATAGGTGGACTGATTGGTTGGTTTATTGGTTGTATATGTGGACTGATTGGTTGGTTTATTGTTTGTATAGGTGGACTGATTGGTTGGTTTATTGTTTGTATAGGTGGACTGATTGGTTGGTTTATTGTTTATATAGGTGGACTGATTGGTTGGTTTATTGTTTGTATATGTGGACTGATTGGTTGGTTTATTGTTTGTATAGGTGGACTGATTGGTTGGTTTATTGTTTGTATAGGTGGACTGATTGGTTGGTTTATTGTTTGTATAGTGGACTGATTGGTTGGTTTATTGTTTGTATAGGTGGACTGATTGGTTGGTTTATTGTTTGTATAGGTGGACTGATTGGTTGGTTTATTGTTTGTATAGGTGGACTGATTGGTTGGTTTATTGTTTGTATAGGTGGACTGATTGGTTGGTTTATTGTTTGTATATGTGGACTGATTGGTTGGTTTATTGTTTGTATAGGTGGACTGATTGGTTGGTTTATTGTTTGTATAGGTGGACTGATTGGTTGGTTTATTGTTTGTATAGGTGGACTGATTGGTTGGTTTATTGTTTGTATAGGTGGACTGATTGGTTGGTTTATTGTTTGTATATGTGGACTGATTGGTTGGTTTATTGTTTGTATAGGTGGACTGATTGGTTGGTTTATTGTTTGTATAGGTGGACTGATTGGTTGGTTTATTGTTTGTATATGTGGACTGATTGGTTGGTTTATTGTTTGTATAAGTGGACTGATTGGTTGGTTTATTGGTTGTATAGGTGGACTGATTGGTTGGTTTATTGTTTGTATAAGTGGACTGATTGGTTGGTTTATTGTTTGTATAGGTGGACTGATTGGTTGGTTTATTGTTTGTATATGTGGACTGATTGGTTGGTTGTATATGTGGACTGATTGGTTGGTTTATTGGTTGTATAGGTGGACTGATTGGTTGGTTTATTGGTTGCATAGGTGGACTGATTGGTTGGTTTATTGGTTGTATAAGTGGACTGATTGGTTGGTTTATTGGTTGTATAGGTGGACTGATTGGTTGGTTTATTGTTTGTATAGGTGGACTGATTAGTTGGTTTATTGTTTGTATATGTGGACTGATTGGTTGGTTTATTGTTTGTATAAGTGGACTGATTGGTTGGTTTATTGGTTGTATAGGTGGACTGATTGGTTGGTTTATTGGTTGTATAGGTGGACTGATTGGTTGGTTTATTGGTTGTATATGTGGACTGATTGGTTGGTTTATTGTTTGTATATGTGGACTGATTGGTTGGTTTATTGGTTGTATAGGTGGACTGATTGGTTGGTTTATTGTTTGTATATGTGGACTGATTGGTTGGTTTATTGTTTGTATAGGTGGACTGGTTGGTTGGTTTATTGTTTGTATAGGTGGACTGATTGGTTGGTTTATTGTTTGTATATGTGGACTGATTGGTTGGTTTATTGTTTGTATAGGTGGACTGATTGGTTGGTTTATTGTTTGTATAGGTGGACTGATTGGTTGGTTTATTGGTTGTAAAGGTGGACTGATTGGTTGGTTTATTGTTTGTATAGGTGGACTGATTGGTTGGTTTATTGTTTGTATAGGTGGACTGATTGGTTGGTTTATTGGTTGTAAGGTGGACTGATTGGTTGGTTTATTGTTTGTATAGGTGGACTGATTGGTTGGTTTATTGTTTGTATAGGTGGACTGATTGGTTGGTTTATTGTTTGTATAGGTGGACTGATTGGTTGGTTTATTGGTTGTAAAGGTGGACTGATTGGTTGGTTTATTGTTTGTATAGGTGGACTGATTGGTTGGTTTATTGTTTGTATAGGTGGACTGATTGGTTGGTTTATTGTTTGTATAGGTGGACTGATTGGTTGGTTTATTGGTTGTAAAGGTGGACTGATTGGTTGGTTTATTGTTTGTATAGGTGGACTGATTGGTTGGTTTATTGTTTGTATAGGTGGACTGATTGGTTGGTTTATTGGTTGTAAAGGTGGACTGATTGGTTGGTTTATTGGTTGTATATGTAGACTGATGGTTGGTTTATTGGTTGTATATGTGGACTGGTTGGTTGGTTTATTGGTTGTATATGTAGACTGATTGGTTGGTTTATTGGTTGTATATGTAGACTGATTGGTTGGTTTATTGGTTGTATATGTAGACTGATTGGTTGGTTTATTGGTTGTATATGTAGACTGATTGGTTGGTTTATTGGTTGTATATGTAGACTGATTGGTTGGTTTATTGTTTGTATATGTAGACTGATTGGTTGGTTTATTGTTTGTATAGGTAGACTGATTGGTTGGTTTATTGGTTGTATATGTGGACTGATTGGTTGGTTTATTGTTTGTATAGGTGGACTGGTTGGTTGGTTTATTGTTTGTATATGTGGACTGATTGGTTGGTTTATTGTTTGTATAGGTGGACTGATTGGTTGGTTTATTGTTTGTATATGTGGACTGATTGGTTGGTTTATTGGTTGTATATGTGGACTGATTGGTTGGTTTATTGGTTGTATATGTAGACTGATTGGTTGGTTTATCGTTTGTATATGTAGACTGATTGGTTGGTTTATTGTTTGTATAGGTGGACTGATTGGTTGGTTTATTGGTTGTATATGTGGACTGGTTGGTTGGTTTATTGTTTGTATAGGTGGACTGATTGGTTGGTTTATTGTTGTATATGTGGACTGGTTGGTTGGTTTATTGTTTGTATAGGTGGACTGATTGGTTGGTTTATTGTTTGTATAGGTGGACTGATTGGTTGGTTTATTGTTTGTATATGTGGACTGGTTGGTTGGTTTATTGTTTGTATATGTAGACTGATTGGTTGGTTTATTGGTTGTATATGTGGACTGGTTGGTTGGTTTATTGTTTGTATAGGTGGACTGATTGGTTGGTTTATTGTTTGTATATGTGGACTGATTGGTTGGTTTATTGTTTGTATATGTGGACTGATTGGTTGGTTTATTGTTTGTAAAGGTGGACTGATTAGTTGGTTTATTGTTTGTATAGGTGGACTGATTGGTTGGTTTATTGTTTGTATAGGTGGACTGATTGGTTGGTTTATTGGTTGTATATGTGGACTGATTGGTTGGTTTATTGGTTGTATATGTAGACTGATTGGTTGGTTTATCGTTTGTATATGTAGACTGATTGGTTGGTTTATTGTTTGTATATGTGGACTGATTGGTTGGTTTATTGTTTGTATAGGTGGACTGATTGGTTGGTTTATTGTTTGTATATGTGGACTGATTAGTTGGTTTATTGTTTGTATATGTGGACTGATTGGTTGGTTTATTGTTTGTATAGGTGGACTGATTGGTTGGTTTATTGTTTGTATAGGTGGACTGATTGGTTGGTTTATTGTTTGTATATGTGGACTGATTAGTTGGTTTATTGTTTGTATATGTGGACTGATTGGTTGGTTTATTGTTTGTATAGGTGGACTGATTGGTTGGTTTATTGTTTGTATAGGTGGACTGATTGGTTGGTTTATTGTTTGTATAGGTGGACTGATTGGTTGGTTTATTGGTTGTATATGTGGACTGATTGGTTGGTTTATTGTTTGTATAGGTGGACTGATTGGTTGGTTTATTGGTTGTATAGGTGGACTGATTGGTTGGTTTATTGTTTGTATAGGTGGACTGATTGGTTGGTTTATTGTTTGTATAGGTGGACTGATTGGTTGGTTTATTGTTTGTATAGGTGGACTGATTGGTTGGTTTATTGTTTGTATAGGTGGACTGATTGGTTGGTTTATTGTTTGTATAGGTGGACTGATTGGTTGGTTTATTGTTTGTATAGGTGGACTGATTGGTTGGTTTATTGTTTGTATAGGTGGACTGATTGATTGGTTTATTGTTTGTATAGGTGGACTGATTGGTTGGTTTATTGTTTGTATAGGTGGACTGATTGGTTGGTTTATTGGTTGTATATGTGGACTGGTTGGTTGGTTTATTGTTTGTATAGGTGGACTGATTGGTTGGTTTATTGTTTGTATAGGTGGACTGATTGGTTGGTTTATTGTTTGTATAGGTGGACTGATTGGTTGGTTTATTGTTTGTATAGGTGGACTGATTGGTTGGTTTATTGTTTGTATAGGTGGACTGATTGGTTGGTTTATTGGTTGTAAGGTGGACTGATTGGTTGGTTTATTGTTTGTATAGGTGGACTGATTGGTTGGTTTATTGTTTGTATAGGTGGACTGATTGGTTGGTTTATTGGTTGTAAAGGTGGACTGATTGGTTGGTTTATTGTTTGTAAAGGTGGACTGATTGGTTGGTTTATTGTTTGTATAGGTGGACTGATTGGTTGGTTTATTGTTTGTATAGGTGGACTGATTGGTTGGTTTATTGGTTGTAAAGGTGGACTGATTGGTTGGTTTATTGTTTGTATAGGTGGACTGATTGGTTGGTTTATTGTTTGTATAGGTGGACTGATTGGTTGGTTTATTGTTTGTATAGGTGGACTGATTGGTTGGTTTATTGGTTGTAAAGGTGGACTGATTGGTTGGTTTATTGTTTGTATAGGTGGACTGATTGGTTGGTTTATTGTTTGTATAGGTGGACTGATTGGTTGGTTTATTGGTTGTAAAGGTGGACTGATTGGTTGGTTTATTGGTTGTATATGTAGACTGATTGGTTGGTTTATTGGTTGTATATGTGGACTGGTTGGTTGGTTTATTGGTTGTATATGTAGACTGATTGGTTGGTTTATTGGTTGTATATGTAGACTGATTGGTTGGTTTATTGGTTGTATATGTAGACTGATTGGTTGGTTTATTGGTTGTATATGTAGACTGATTGGTTGGTTTATTGGTTGTATATGTAGACTGATTGGTTGGTTTATTGTTTGTATATGTAGACTGATTGGTTGGTTTATTGTTTGTATAGGTAGACTGATTGGTTGGTTTATTGGTTGTATAGGTGGACTGATTGGTTGGTTTATTGTTTGTATAGGTGGACTGGTTGGTTGGTTTATTGTTTGTATATGTGGACTGATTGGTTGGTTTATTGTTTGTATAGGTGGACTGATTGGTTGGTTTATTGTTTGTATATGTGGACTGATTGGTTGGTTTATTGGTTGTATATGTGGACTGATTGGTTGGTTTATTGGTTGTATATGTAGACTGATTGGTTGGTTTATCGTTTGTATATGTAGACTGATTGGTTGGTTTATTGTTTGTATAGGTGGACTGATTGGTTGGTTTATTGGTTGTATATGTGGACTGGTTGGTTGGTTTATTGTTTGTATAGGTGGACTGATTGGTTGGTTTATTGTTTGTATATGTGGACTGGTTGGTTGGTTTATTGTTTGTATAGGTGGACTGATTGGTTGGTTTATTGTTTGTATAGGTGGACTGATTGGTTGGTTTATTGTTTGTATATGTGGACTGGTTGGTTGGTTTATTGTTTGTATATGTAGACTGATTGGTTGGTTTATTGGTTGTATATGTGGACTGGTTGGTTGGTTTATTGTTTGTATAGGTGGACTGATTGGTTGGTTTATTGTTTGTATATGTGGACTGATTGGTTGGTTTATTGTTTGTATATGTGGACTGATTGGTTGGTTTATTGTTTGTAAAGGTGGACTGATTAGTTGGTTTATTGTTTGTATAGGTGGACTGATTGGTTGGTTTATTGGTTGTAAAGGTGGACTGATTGGTTGGTTTATTGGTTGTATATGTGGACTGATTGGTTGGTTTATTGGTTGTATATGTAGACTGATTGGTTGGTTTATCGTTTGTATATGTAGACTGATTGGTTGGTTTATTGTTTGTATATGTGGACTGATTGGTTGGTTTATTGTTTGTATAGGTGGACTGATTGGTTGGTTTATTGTTTGTATATGTGGACTGATTAGTTGGTTTATTGTTTGTATATGTGGACTGATTGGTTGGTTTATTGTTTGTATAGGTGGACTGATTGGTTGGTTTATTGTTTGTATAGGTGGACTGATTGGTTGGTTTATTGTTTGTATATGTGGACTGATTAGTTGGTTTATTGTTTGTATATGTGGACTGATTGGTTGGTTTATTGTTTGTATAGGTGGACTGATTGGTTGGTTTATTGTTTGTATAGGTGGACTGATTGGTTGGTTTATTGTTTGTATAGGTGGACTGATTGGTTGGTTTATTGTTGTATATGTGGACTGATTGGTTGGTTTATTGTTTGTATAGGTGGACTGATTGGTTGGTTTATTGTTTGTATAGGTGGACTGATTGGTTGGTTTATTGTTTGTATAGGTGGACTGATTGGTTGGTTTATTGTTTGTATAGGTGGACTGATTGGTTGGTTTATTGTTTGTATAGGTGGACTGATTGGTTGGTTTATTGTTTGTATAGGTGGACTGATTGGTTGGTTTATTGTTTGTATAGGTGGACTGATTGGTTGGTTTATTGTTTGTATAGGTGGACTGATTGGTTGGTTTATTGTTTGTATAGGTGGACTGATTGATTGGTTTATTGTTTGTATAGGTGGACTGATTGGTTGGTTTATTGTTTGTATAGGTGGACTGATTGGTTGGTTTATTGGTTGTATATGTGGACTGGTTGGTTGGTTTATTGTTTGTATAGGTGGACTGATTGGTTGGTTTATTGTTTGTATAGGTGGACTGATTGGTTGGTTTATTGTTTGTATAGGTGGACTGATTGGTTGGTTTATTGTTTGTATAGGTGGACTGATTGGTTGGTTTATTGGTTGTAAAGGTGGACTGATTAGTTGGTTTATTGTTTGTATAGGTGGACTGGTTGGTTGGTTCATAGTTTGTATAGGTGGACTGATTGGTTGGTTTATTGTTTGTATAGGTGGACTGATTGGTTGGTTTATTGTTTGTATAGGTAGACTGATTGGTTGGTTTATTGTTTGTATATGTGGACTGATTGGTTGGTTTATTGGTTGTAAAGGTGGACTGATTGGTTGGTTTATTGGTTGTATATGTGGACTGATTGATTGGTTTATTGTTTGTATATGTGGACTGATTGGTTGGTTTATTGTTTGTATAGGTGGACTGATTGGTTGGTTTATTGTTTGTATATGTGGACTGATTGGTTGGTTTATTGTTTGTATATGTGGACTGATTGGTTGGTTTATTGTTTGTATGTAGACTGATTGGTTGGTTTATTGTTTGTATAGGTGGACTGATTGGTTGGTTTATTGTTTGTATAGGTGGACTGATTGGTTGGTTTATTGTTGTATAGGTGGACTGATTGGTTGGTTTATTGTTTGTATAGGTGGACTGATTGGTTGGTTTATTGTTGTATATGTAGACTGATTGGTTGGTTTATTGGTTGTATATGTAGACTGATTGGTTGGTTTATTGGTTGTATATGTAGACTGATTGGTTGGTTTATTGTTGTATATGTGGACTGATTGGTTGGTTTATCGTTTGTATAGGTAGACTGATTGGTTGGTTTATGTTTGTATAGGTGGACTGATTGGTTGGTTTAGTTTGTATAGGTGGACTGATTGGTTGGTTTATTGTTTGTATAGGTGGACTGATTGGTTGGTTTATTGTTTGTATAGGTGGACTGATTGGTTGGTTTATTGTTTGTATAGGTGGACTGATTGGTTGGTTTATCGTTTGTATAGGTGGACTGATTGGTTGGTTTATTGTTTGTATAGGTGGACTGATTGGTTGGTTTATTGTTTGTATAGGTGGACTGATTGGTTGGTTTATTGTTGTATAGGTAGACTGATTGGTTGGTTTATTGTTTGTATAGGTAGACTGATTGGTTGGTTTATTGTTTGTATAGGTGGACTGATTGGTTGGTTTATTGTTTGTATGTGGACTGATTGGTTGGTTTATTGTTTGTATAGGTGGACTGATTGGTTGGTTTATTGGTTGTATAGGTGGACTGATTGGTTGGTTTTTTTGTATTGGGTTTTTTTTTTTTTTGTGGTGGGGGATTGGTTTTTTTGTTTATATGTGGACTGATTGGTTGGTTTATTGGTTGTATAGGTGGACTGATTGGTTGGTTTATTGTTTGTATATGTGGACTGATTGGTTGGTTTATTGGTTGTATAGGTGGACTGATTGGTTGGTTTATTGTTTGTATATGTGGACTGATTGGTTGGTTTATTGTTTGTATAGGTGGACTGATTGGTTGGTTTATTGTTTGTATAGGTGGACTGATTGGTTGGTTTATTGTTGTATAGGTGGACTGATTGGTTGGTTTATTGTTTGTATAGGTGGACTGATTGGTTGGTTTATTGTTTGTATATGTGGACTGATTGGTTGGTTTATTGTTTGTATAGGTGGGCTGATTGGTTGGTTTATTGTTTGTATAGGTGGGCTGATTGGTTGGTTTATTGTTTGTATAGGTGGACTGATTGGTTGGTTTATTGTTTGTATAGGTGGGCTGATTGGTTGGTTTATTGTTTGTATATGTGGACTGATTGGTTGGTTTATTGTTTGTATAGGTGGGCTGGTTGGTTGGTTTATTGTTTGTATATGTGGACTGATTGGTTGGTTTATTGTTTGTATAGGTGGGCTGATTGGTTGGTTTATTGTTTGTATATGTGGACTGATTGGTTGGTTTATTGTTTGTATAGGTGGGCTGATTGGTTGGTTTATTGTTTGTATATGTGGACTGATTGGTTGGTTTATTGGTTGTATAGGTGGACTGATTGGTTGGTTTATTGTTTGTATAGGTGGGCTGATTGGTTGGTTTATTGTTTGTATATGTGGACTGATTGGTTGGTTTATTGTTTGTATAGGTGGACTGATTGGTTGGTTTATTGGTTGTATAGGTGGACTGATTGGTTGGTTTATTGGTTGTATATGTGGACTGATTGGTTGGTTTATTGTTTGTATAGGTGGACTGATTAGTTGGTTTATTGTTTGTATAGGTGGGCTGATTGGTTGGTTTATCGTTTGTATAGGTGGACTGATTGATTGGTTTATTGTTTGTATATGTGGACTGATTGGTTGGTTTATTGTTTGTATAGGTGGACTGATTGGTTGGTTTATTGTTTGTATATGTGGACTGATTGGTTGGTTTATTGGTTGTATAGGTGGACTGATTGGTTGGTTTATTGTTTGTATATGTGGACTGATTGGTTGGTTTATTGGTTGTATAGGTGGACTGATTGGTTGGTTTATTGTTTGTATATGTGGACTGATTGGTTGGTTTATTGTTTGTATAGGTGGGCTGATTGGTTGGTTTATTGTTTGTATAGGTGGACTGATTGATTGGTTTATTGTTTGTATATGTGGACTGATTGGTTGGTTTATTGTTTGTATAGGTGGACTGATTGGTTGGTTTATTGGTTGTATATGTAGACTGATTGGTTGGTTTATTGTTTGTATATGTGGACTGATTGGTTGGTTTATTGGTTGTATAGGTGGACTGATTGGTTGGTTTATTGTTTGTATATGTGGACTGATTGGTTGGTTTATTGTTTGTATAGGTGGGCTGATTGGTTGGTTTATTGTTTGTATAGGTGGACTGATTGGTTGGTTTATTGGTTGTATAGGTGGACTGATTGGTTGGTTTATTGTTTGTATAGGTGGACTGATTGGTTGGTTTATTGTTTGTATAGGTGGACTGATTAGTTGGTTCATAGTTTGTATAGGTGGACTGGTTGGTTGGTTTATTGGTTGTATATGTGGACTGATTGGTTGGTTTATTGTTTGTATAGGTGGGCTGATTGGTTGGTTTATTGGTTGTATAGGTGGACTGATTGGTTTTGTTTATTGTTTGTATAGGTGGACTGATTGGTTGGTTTATTGTTTGTATAGGTGGACTGATTGGTTGGTTTATTGTTTGTATAGGTGGACTGATTGGTTGGTTTATCGTTTGTATAGGTGGACTGATTGGTTGGTTTATTGTTTGTATAGGTGGACTGATTGGTTGGTTTATTGGTTGTATATGTAGACTGATTGGTTGGTTTATTGTTTGTATAGGTGGACTGATTGGTTGCTTTATTGTTTGTATAGGTGGACTGATTGGTTGGTTTATTGGTTGTATAGGTGGACTGATTGGTTGGTTTATTGGTTGTATATGTGGACTGATTGGTTGGTTTACTGGTTGTATAGGTGGACTGATTGGTTGGTTTATTGGTTGTATAGGTGGACTGATTGGTTGGTTTATTGGTTGTATATGCTCCAGTCAAGATTATTTCACTCGGGAAGTTCTGGAATAGTGGAGGAAACCAAGTACTCAAGTAAAACAACCACCCTATGAAAATAAAATGGCACTAAAATCTGCCCCTAGCAAGATTCCAACTTAGGTGACAAGAAAGATCATTATCTGTAACCACTTGCCCTCCAAGGTTCCTGTTTATAAAGGAAAAACATTTAATGTTCTGTTATACTTTGTTTGTATATAAATCATTAGAACTGTTTGTACTCACCATAATATGTTTACTGGTAAGGATCATATTGGGTATGGAAGGTTCCAGTGAGTGTAAGAATTCCATTCCTCTGGCAATATCTATAGCAAATCTCAAACACTGATTCTGATCCACTACAATACCTGTAATTATCAAATTTAAATATAGTGCAAATCTACATTTTCACAATTTAAATCATCAGAAGAATAAGTAAAAAAATGTGTGAAAATATAGTCTTCTTTAAATTATTTGTTCACAAACTTGCATAAATAGGTTCCTTTTTCATGTTTTTGAAAGAATTTCACAGAAATGAGTAGCCAATGGCAATTTGGGTACCAGGAAAGAAAACATAGTAATTCTTGTTTAAAGGATTTTGATTGGCCAGACTTTATTTTCTGTTTTTGTATGAAAGAATAGGCTTTTACTGATTTTATGCTATCATGGACAACACAGACATAAATTTGTATTTTCCTATGCCATATACATGTATTTTTTTTTATTTATTACTTATTACAGTTGTGAAAGTTTTAAATGTGCTGATTTTTTAAATTCAAACATATTATATTTACCTGTTTCTCCATGTATAACATTATACAGAGATCCAAAAGGCATAAACTGACTGATAACTACAAGACTGGGTGGTTGATTACAGCATGCCAACACCGGGAGAACATTTGGGTGGTTGAAGATTCTGTAACAAATTTATAAAAATTATTTAAATTTTTGAAGATATCTTTCACACCATAACAAATATGGTACAAGTTATTGGAATTTCTACTTCCTAAGAAAAAGTTTCATACTAAAAATAGATGAGTTTCATAAGACCTGTAATCATGTACTGCTCTCGTTTTACAGTGTTACATTTATTCATTTTGGTAGATTGCAACTATTTCCACAATTACAACTTTCTTTGTATTTATTTTGATGTTCAGCTTTCTTACACAAAAAGACTGTTTGACTATATATTTATAGCTGAATCTTACATTATAAAGCATAATGGGATCTACTAGCATACCAGGTGATAACCTGTAACATCTCTGCAGAACAATTATTGTATTGGATATAGAATCACACAAGGTGACATTTTCCTATAAGATCACATTATTCTGGGATTTTTTGACATAAACATTTTCAATATCATTCCACGCAACATTAATCATATGGTATGCTGCCACATTCCATTGACACTTCTGGGAAAGAGCTAACATTTTGTAAACTTTCTTGTTGTATAATTCCAGTTGGTATGGAGATTCCAAATTCTATTAAAAAAACAACTTACCTAAGACGAGGAAATTCTTCTTGAAAATCTCTAGAATTGCGTACAGTACATTCTCTAAGACTCAGTATCTTAGCAACAATATCATTGCCTTCCCACTGACCTCTCCATACCTGAGTAATAAAATATTATATTACAGGTATCAAGAATTTGTCACAAGTGAACATTCCCTGCCCCTGTTGTAATATCTGGAGCAATGGTGGATACATGCACAGACAGAGTCAACTGCAATAGTCCCTGCTCTCTGCTTTCAAATTTGTTGCGTTAGTATCAAATAATATGATTTCATGTTTTGAAATCACAATGAAGTAAAGAAAATGACAATACATGTATGGAAATGTAACAAACATTAAAGAAAAGGCCTAAAACCTGTTTCTGAAATAACCTCAATGTATGAATGCTGCTTGGTGTACATGGTATTTAATCATGATAATGTTGTGGAATAAATCCTAGATTTAAATGAGATAAGAAATACATGTACATAAAACTGATGTAGGACAACATACAATACTTACCTCTCCTGAGTGTGTGGTGGCTATATGTGATACTAGATTTAACTGTGCAATATCTATCCCTGTATGTCTTGATAACAATGCATCACCTGTAGTAGAAATCATTTTAAAATGAACCATATTAGTGTTTGTTGTATTTTCATGTAAAATTGAGAGTAACCAGATATGCTAATAAATGTATTGTATGCACCAGTTTTTAAAATAAATATCATTTTCTGGTTGAATTTGAACTGAATTTTGCCAGATAACATGAGCAATAAAGTACTTAAATAATTTATGAATGGACTGGTATGTTTGTTATTGATTGATGATTATATGCCACTTCTCATGAAAATAAATTGACACAAAACATTCCATTTTACAGTTTCCGATTTGATGTGATATACAAATGAGGAGTTAAGGTATTTTATAAAGAAAATTAATATAAACTTACGACTTCTGGTTTTATATCCTAACCAACTTCTATCTTTGAATGGAATTTTGGTTAAGTCTTGACCAAGTTGTGCTGCTCTTTCTGAAACACAAATAATTTATCTTATATATATACATGTACATATGATATTTATTCTCAACAAAAAGCCTTTTGGCTTATATGTAATAATTACAAAGCATCTTAATCAAACATATTGGAACCATAAATGAACTCTGGTAAATGTGTAGATTAAGACAAAATACAAGACGACACAAAGGCATCATTCTATAGACAACCGACACATGTACATGTATATGGAATTCTCACCCACAGATTACAGTTTTCTGGATGATTTAAAAATCTATGTCAGACATTATATAGCATTTTATGCTGTCTTTTCCAGTGTTTTTTTTTTTTAAATTGAAGTTCTTTGTGCCATGATAAAACTGTAACATATAAGAAAATGTTTACAGGAACCAAGCAAATCGTTAGATAATGAGCACTACCCAACATTTTGGCATTGTACTTGATTAAACACCCTAAATGGCCAAAAACATATGATCTAACTCATTATTCTTACCAAAATATGCATAAGTGTTCTACATGTTTAACAGAATAAAAATGTACATAAACAAAACAATACAAACCTCTGAGCATTTCATGAAGTCTAATTTTAGATTTCTCTAGTGGAGTTTCATCAAATTTATTTGCAATACTGACCAATGCTCCATTGTTCACCAATTCCTAAAATTAAATTGCCATTTTTAAAAGTTGTTTTTTAACACAAGTGAAATAAAACTTAATTAAAATCTTATATATGTATGTATGTGTGAAGCATGGATATTTGATTTCCTATACAGCAATACTAATTCCAAGCATTTAAATTCTACCAATCTTTAACAACAAGATGTGGACCATTAATGCTGTTTTGACAATTTTAACTTCCAACCAGGATGTTTAAAAAGAATGTGGTTACTTTTATTTTTGGATAGTGGTGGTGATGGAGATAGGGTGGGTGTGGAGGAGATGGGGGTAGGTGGGGATAAAAGAGTTACTTGTTCACGTACCTCTGCAATTAAATCCTGTCCCCAGAAACAAGCATAATGTAATGGAGTATTGCCGTGTTCATTTATTGCATTGATATTGGCTTTGTTCTGTATTAACTACAAAGATAAATGAAATCATGAAACAATAAAATACATGTATGAAAAATATATCACAACAAAAAAAAGTAATCATAACAATTGATTTTAGTTACTAGGCTCCAGTGAAGGGGATGGTTAAAATGTCCCTGCAAATAACATTCTACTTTTATCGAGACACCACCAAAGGTGAAGTTGCAGAAATGCAGCTCTTTCATTAAATTTTCAACTAAAAGACAAATTTCTTAAAATAGGCAGCAAGTATGGATTACCGTAATATTTATTGCAAAACATAACCCGAAAATGTAAAGTGGAGGCAAAATTTATTCCAAATCTGAAAAATTAGCAGACAACTTGTCACTTTGCTGGCTTTTTTTAAACCACTGGATATGTATACCTATAAATTTAGCATACACAGACGGCAGTGAAAGATCTCTTGACCAGTATGAATTATGAATAAATGACAAAGCAAATGTTGCTTCTTGTATGTATTAAAACTATGCTTTATTGGTGTGATTCATAAAACTTACCATACGGACAATATCTCTGTGTCCGTGACTTGCAGCGAGGTGTAATGCTGTATCATCGCCCATGTTTGTGGCGTTAATTCTGGCACCTCGCTGTATAAGCATATCAACAATATTGGTTCTTCCTTCCCTGGCTGCCCAGTGCAGCAAACTAAATCTGTGGTCATCTCTGTAAAAGATATTACAGCGTTAAAGCATTACACATAGCATTGTGTTAAAGCATGTGTTATACATATATACTGAACTATTTCACACTTCATAAAGTAACAAACTGAAAAGAGAGTTAAGAGACTGAAGACAGACTGAAACTGAATGGGAGGGATATGCCACACTACCATAGTACTATAGCAGTATACAGTATACTATGGAAACTAACTAAGAATACAGATACATATACTATGCTATTTTGAACTTTTTCAAATATTTTGTGAAAATAGGATATATATGTAGCAACTTTGTACTATCATAGCATGCTTATTTTTTTTCAAGTAAAATATTCTAATTCAGATTGTTAAGGCACCAATATTTTTTTATTTAGTCTTTGCATAAATTGTTAAGAAAATTAAAATTTCTCTATAAACGTACTTGTATGTGTTATACAATGGTGACATTGTGTAGTTGGGACTAGTACTGGTACATATTGGTACACTGGGTGTTTCAAGGTCTCATATGAGACATAATGTGTGTGTTTGCCTTAAATGGCTGGTAAAAAAGCTTGGTCATGCCCAGTTACATTTGGGTGTGCTTGACAAAACATCAAGCCATTTATGATTAGCATTGAAATCCAAGATCCAAAGGACTATAATTAATATCAAAGAGGACATTTCTATTGATCAAAATCTGATTCTCTGTTTTATATGTAGATAAATGTTGCCTGAATTATTAATACTGTAACACTGTAAGGTCTCTGCTATGTTGGTCAGTCAAAAAAGTGACTGTCTATATTAACATGGTGGCTAAATATTTTTGCACACATTTTCAATTTAATATAAATTGGGGATTATTTTTTTATAATTTTACAGCAAACAAGAGGTATGACTTCCTTTTATATATACGGAGGGTAGAAATGGAAGTCTTTTCAAACTAACCTTAACTAGGTAGGATGATAATTTCATAAGCAAGTTTTAACTATCCAGGTACATGTACTAGTATATAATATATAAATATTACATTTCTGATAGGGTGACATCCTGAGAAATTTCATTGTTAAACAATGTGAAGCCGAGGTTGACAATGAATTTTGAGGGGTGACAATATTCTCGCATTTTTTTGGTAATGTAAACCGCTCACATAATGTCACCCTGTGGCGTCAGATTTTCTGAAATCCAAGGGTGGCATTAAATTTACCCAAATGCTTATTAACAAATCAAATTTCAAGAAATTTACAAAAGGTATAATAACATATACCAGCAAGTATTTTAATATGAACAAATTACTGGCACTTCATCATTCATTAATTGTAAATATATACTTATTTGTAAATTTATTCATTATTATTTTTATTATTATTTTCTTTTTCCTTTAATCTCTGTTAATTTTTTTGTCTGTTCATGCCATTGCATAATCATCAGATTTTGATGGAGCAATGCAATATGTAGATGTAGACATGTATTGGTTATGTACATTCTGTGTTAAGAGATATACAACAAGCCGTGTATTGTGTAACACAATGATCTGTGTATGACCTAGCACCAATTGATATCTTCATCACTTCCTGATTCTCCTCTCCTCTCTCTCTCTCTCTCTCTCTCTCTCTCTCTTGTTGACTAAAACAATTCTAACATAAACTTTACATGTAAAACTTTAACTTTTCCCAATCTACTTAATGATATAAATATGTTATCTACTTCCGTCAGTTAGTTATTTATTTTATTTGTGTACACAACATCCACTTGTGTGTTAATGCTTTGTAACAACTGTGTTGGTGTATAGTTTATCAGTGTAGGTATAGTTTAGATGTTTCATTCATGAGTTACAGATCAACTGTGATGCTGATAGGGCCACTGCCATATTTGGAACAACCTTGACCAATCAAAACACATCAGATATTGTGGGGCAACCATGAGGTGAAATGTAATGCAATTAAACAGTTTTACTAAGTATCTTGTAAGCAAGATGTATTAAAAACAATACACTTACTGTGTACTCTATCATGAATCTCTTAAAATGACATACCAATGTTAATAACGGAAGGATTATGTATGGACAAAATGCATAAGATATACATGTATATATAAGAAAATTAAAATTATGAATTCATGTATTTTCATATTACATGTATATACTTTTAATTCATGGCAGTCAAATGCCAAATGCCAATGCTCTACTATTAAATACCAAACTTATGCATTCATTTAAAGATTGTTGAATTTCAATTTCCCTTTAACAGTACAAAAGTTAAAGATATTTATTTAGATAGGTCTAGGATAAAATTTCACTGACAGCATCATATTTCATCAGGTACATAAATTAACCTACTGTGTTGTGGTATGTTTCAAAAACTAGATCATTTTAAAAATACATCATACACATACAATTAAGAAAAACTAAATTTTAAATACAGATATAATACTTGGTTTGTTATTCCCCAAGAAAAGTAAATTTAAATATTCTAAATTTGAATGGTTGGTTTTAAAACTAAATTTAACATTCATCCCAACCTGAATCGATACAGTTATAAACTTAACACAAATATATAAAAATTATAAAACATTTTTATACTGCAAGTCTACCAATTGTTTATAGATCTATATACTGTGTACATAAATAAACACTACAAGGTGGTTGTGTATAACATGTGTTTTTCATAACACTACCAGACATCAACAACATGTCTAAATTAATAGCAGAATGTTTTACAGTACCCTGCTGTCATCCATTCACTGAATGTACAAGTACTATTCTGATAATCATGTGAACATTACAATGGCCATGCTTTCTATTAAAGTCTGAAGTACTAGTGCAATCAAAAAGCATATAAAAATGGCATTCTTGTTCTAAATACTAGTAATGTTGATTATTCAAAAAGAATTAGACTTTCATTCTAAAGTTAGTCTCAGGACTTCAAAAAATAATAGGACCAGTAAGTTGTAACTTTGTTAGAATCAGGCAAAACGAGCTTGATAGGTGGCAATATCAACAAATTGTTACATCATCCTGCTAAGATGGAAAGGTATCAGGTTTTATTCCCATTTTTTTTTAAAAATTCCCCTTTCCTTTAACATTTAGGAAGCTCATCCACCACTCGGAAGTGGTTGACCAACAGTTTGATTCTAGGGTGAAAAACCGTGAAACTGAGGGATGTAATCAAGATAGTTGTCAACTTGATTCGAAAAAAGGCAAGGAAGAATGTAGCATGCCAATTTCAACAGGCTGTCTGGCTCAATTTAAAGACTTAGTATTGGATAGGTTGCGATTTTGCCTCTTGGCTTGGTCCCCCTTTCTTGTTACAGAATTTTATTGGTCCAAAACAAAAACCAAGTGAGTCTTTTTACTGACTCTGAAAATTGACAATTTGCAAAATTTTGCAGATTTTACAGCATGGCAATAAATTGCAATGATACTAATTTTACTTTTAGAATCAATAACAGTTGATTATAAAAGTTACTAGTTTGACTTACTATTCAATTTAAAATACAATAATAATGATAATAATCAGAGTTTCTTGACCTGGGACCAAGTAGACTTTCCAATTCCTATAATATTACTATTAAAAAGTACATACTTAAAGCACTTAAGCTTATATAAAACCTAAGTATTCAATGAGTATGGTAGTCAGTAAATAGTTGAAAAATGTGCATACCTGTATACACATAGTTATGAATACATAAGCAAAAGTTTTACTTATAGGTTCATACAAACCCTGGCATACACATGTAATAACATGAAACACTGTTGTTTTCCACAAATTAGATAATAATAGATTACTGAATACATTTTCAAAGAAAATTCTTAGAAACCATTACTAATGCACCATGTAAAATGATGTATTCATTTTGGCTACCAGTATTGTGTGCAACACACATTTCTTAGCAATAACTGAATAAGAATTATAATTACCAGAAAAGGAAAAGCAAGAAATTAAACAATAAAGTTAGATTAACTAAGTTTTAACCATTGTGATAGGTCAATTGGTAGAGTGCTTGCTTCGTATGTGGGAGGTCATGGGTTCAAATTGCAGACAGGTCTAACTAAGACTAAGCACTCTGCATTTAGAAAAGTCATGGGGTCCTTCTGAAGAGACCTTAAAAACCCATGACCTGTGTCACGACAGACATGGCACATTAAAGAACTCTCCCTGCACATTGCCCTGAGAGCACGACAAAGGTCAAAATTTTTACCAAAGTACCTATAGCTGGTAACATCTCGATATCAGTAAAAATTGTTGACTGGGATGTAAAATCCCCAATCAATCAATATATTTAGATTGGAAATAATAAATGAATGATTGTAGATTTACAATGTATCTTGAACAAAAAAAGTTACTTTGCTTACATGAACATGGTTAGTTGGTTCTTTGTTTTGGCAACAGAAATACAGACAAAGTAGAGAATTATTAATCAGAAATCCATTAATAAGACGCATACATAGAAGAACTATAAGAGAAAAGATAAGATAATTTATATAGATGATCAGATCTATATATAATTCTGTGTTGCTTTGATATTGTCACTTAATACTAAATTAATTATTTAGAGATGGGGCCACAGACACTTGATACGGTCAATAAAAAGTGCATCCTTTCACAAGGTGTGAAACTTTAAATGTAAACAAACATTACCTCGCCTCACTTCAGTGTCCAAAAGTACTTTTTTTTCGATTTAAACATGAAAAAACTATATATCATTCCTTTCAGGAATAATTTCTCAATCAAATGATGCATTAAAATATGAAAGGATAGAGACATAAGCTGATTTTTTTTATTGCCTCTGGATGGGGTAGTTAATTTAGTAATTATTCAACTTTTATATTTGTGTTGAGCTGCAGTGACTTAAAGTTAAAATACAGCAAACTTCCAAGTTCCATCATCTGAATTAATAAGTATAACTAAGGGCACATACTCTGACTTTTTACTGTGCACCTGCTGAAAATGCTTCAGCTGAAACATATTTATATTTTTTATAAACCCCTTTCTAGTACCCCTCAGTTTTTCTCAGTAAAAATGTAGGTCATTCTAATGAGTATGTACATACACCTTACCTCTTCAGAAATTTTTATAATGAATAAATTTTAACCAAAACCACATATTTAACAAAAATATTCCAAAAAAATATCTATGTTAAGCAAGACAACTCAGAGTCAGCAGGGGGTACAGGGACCAGATACAGAGTCTACCTGGGCCGTCCTGTTTACAAACTTCATCCCTACTTACCCTTGGTTCAAATCATTTTCTGTATTGTCTAACCAAACACGAACTTGAAGAGCATTCCCTTCTCTAACTTGAGTAAATATATCGTCCATTTTTATAAACTATTTCAACAAAATACAGTAAATTCCAAAATTAATAATAATTTCCTCAAAAATCAGCAGGACATTTTAGTCTACTCTATTTGTTCACCGACTTCACACGTCTTTATATGCGTTATCTGGATGTCAGATCCATTGTTCTACACGTGAAAGTTAAAGATATACTTTTATGTGATGTTTTAAATGTTATATTACGTTAAATATGTCCCTAATATCACAATTTTTCACTCTACAGCATTAACCTCTTTTAACCCCCACACACTCCAAAGGATAGTCGAAATTAATATCAAAATCGAAAAACGAACTGAACAAAACCGGAAAGGTATCGGTACCTGGGGAATGAATTTTAAGCATTTAATCATAATAAAAAAATATATGTATGTGACACTCTATTTTTTTAAAATCCATTCCCGGGTACCTGTGGTCTGTTACACTGGGGTCGTACGCGTGTAAAATCGTTGTCGTCCAATATAACTTTCAAATCTATGTATATACTCTGATCTGTAGAAAAGGAAAGTTGACTCAGCCTGCAGTATAGAAAAATTAATCACCGTTTGTCATACAGTCCAAATATGAGGTAGACTTAAAGAATCAGCCGTATCTTGTTTTATTTCAAACTCACTAGGACTGTAGGATGCCATTCACATACATGTAGTTCATTTATATTATCTGTAACTGAAAGTGGCAAAGTTATAAGTCTCATTTTCACAAACATCCTTTAACTGGGATTTTACTTAAACATGTAACACTGAAAATTTGAACTGAATCAGAATGACGTTGCTAGTTTTCAAGATATTCAGGAGTTAATTTTTATTTTGAAAATTTATCAGATGTTAACTTGGTGACATTTGTGAAAACGTTTACATGAAACGGCCAAAGTTTTATTTGTCATTGCACCATAAAAATGTCAAACCGTTTCCTACTGAGCTGAATTAACCCAAGTCTTAATTAAAGAATAAAATGCTAGGAAAAGTTCAAACATGGTTGATAGTATAACTATATTTAAAATTATTATAAAGCACAAATTGTTTCTTTTCTTTTATTTCATATTAAAAAAGCTTGGAACTAACATAAGCGGTTTTTCCTTATTCCGGAATATCGCCCTCAGTCTCTTTCTATTTGTGCAATATTTTCACCGGAAGTACTGTTGTTGTATACAAAATGGATGCCCCCATGGTTGAAAATGTGGCCAGAGTGGTTCCCTTAGAATTTGATCGTTAACAGTTGACGAATCATTATATATTTTAACACAGCTTGCGGAAAACCGACAACAAAAGGTGTTTAATAGTTGATATGTAACAATTTAGAATTATGCTGAATAGAAGGACCCCCTCCTACCATATTTAGTGGCAAAATCAGAACAGCTGTACAGGACTCGGAATGATAGTTTTCTAAGTTCATTAGGTCATAACCAGCCACTACGATATGAAAGAAGAATTTTTTGTGGCGTAAAA
Source organism: Anadara kagoshimensis (assembly GCA_021292105.1). Classification (NCBI taxonomy): domain Eukaryota; kingdom Metazoa; phylum Mollusca; class Bivalvia; order Arcoida; family Arcidae; genus Anadara; species Anadara kagoshimensis. Next base: position 3,790,805 of record CM037873.1, read on the forward strand.
CACCACTCCATGCACCATGCACCACCTGGCTGGTCACAGTTGTCCAAATTTTTGAGTGGATATTTTTTATGCAAAATGCAGGATCATACACAAACAAACCAAACTAACCTAACTACTTTTCTCAGTCTGTTTCAATCCATGCTTAGTTGTAAGCATCCTCTGTAGCAGCCAAAGGTAGCCTACTCTTTTTCAAAATCTATAGAGGTGTATTTAGCGTGCACTGAGACACTGGTTGAGTCTCATCCGAAAGACTATACTAGTATTTTAGCTTTTTACAGCTCTAGTATGGGCAGGAGATGAAAACCATCTCAGAAAATTTCCAAGTCCTGAGTAAGGTTCAAACCTGTTACCTGTCTGTAGAAACCAATATAGGCGCTGCACCTCTCTGGTCTGTTTTAATGTGTTTCTCCCACCTGAACCCACAACCCTTGACAGTACCACTCAGCTATGTCCACCCATAAAATCCTTTATAAATGCAAATTTGTACTGATTACAGATTGACATAAGTCCAGTGGTTTAAATTCTCTTGCTGGTATACTGTGTTCAACCTTCCAATGAGCAACAGTTAAAACATTAATTTTGAGAAGATGTGAAAGTTTTAGTTAATAATTGCTAACCATAAGTATTGTACAGTATTCAGGTACTGGTAAACTATTCATAAAACACTGAATTCTTAGAATTATTACCGGGTATTTAGATTTCTGGAAAGTATATTACACTCTAGTGGAAGAAATTGTCCGACATTTTAATTATGAATATTCATTTTAAAAAGTGTTTTCGAAGACAGCACAACATTTTTTCAGTGTACCAGTACTGTACTCTACTTATGGTAAGTATCTTGTCTTATGTACTATTAGTTTGATATAACCAAAATTATATTCAGGGAAATGTGTAAATGATAAATTGTTATCATATGTTGACAATATAAAAGGAAAAAAATTTTGCAGTTATTTATCTGCATGCAATACTCTGTCATATATAAAATTCAAAACACCGTGTACTGATTTGATTAAAAATTTAAGTCTTATTCATGATAAGTAAAATGTATAAACCATGAATTGGCATATTGTGTGACAATAACATATTTTCAAGATAATTTGTGAATTTTTTCTTTTCCTCTTTTATATAAAGTATTGTTTCAAGTAAAGCTGTTTTTTAAAGAACCAGATTTGGTTTAGAGTAATATCAGATGTACATTTACCTGTATTGAAAAGTAAAATGAATTTGTAAAAGTAATGAAGGTATTATTGTTTATTTTCAGATTGAGGAGTTGTTCATATTTATTGAAAATGGCAGTTGCTCCTATGAAATTGAAGAAGTTAGAGATAAACCTTCAAGATGTTGAAGTTTTTGAAAAACCCAAAGTGTTACTGGAACAGTACCCCACTACGCCTCACATAGCAGCATGTATGTTACACACTATATATGCCACATTTGATGACTTGCAAGATAAACGTGTGGCAGACCTAGGATGTGGCTGTGGTGTTTTAAGTATTGGATCTGTGATGATGGGTGCCGCATATGTGTTGGGTATTGACATTGATGACGATGCATTGGCAGTGTGCCAAAATAACATAGAGGAATTTGAAATGAACAATATAGATCTTTTACAACAGGATGTGACATTACTTGAATCAGACATATTGAAGACGTGTGACCACAAAGAAAAATCATGTGATGTAGAGGATACAACTTCTCTGAAAACCAGACTTTATAAAGCTTTTGATGTTGTTATCATGAATCCACCATTTGGAACAAAACATAATGAAGGAATCGATATTAAATTTTTGAAGTGCGCTTTAGCCATGAGTACTGGTGCAGTGTATTCACTTCATAAGTCTAGTACAAGGAGTCACATGGAGAAAAAGTCACATGACTTTGGTGTAAATATGGAAGTTGTTGCACAGCTACGATTTAATTTAGCAAAGACACATAAGTATCATAAAAAAGAATCTGTTGATATTGAAGTTGACTTTATCAGATTCTCACACAAATAGTAAGATTTACATACTGGATAGTCTAAATGAAATTAAACATATTTATGTGTACCAATACATGATATGATAATATGGTAAAAGTGTAAGAATTGATGTGAAGTTTTAGCGATTAACACTTTTCATAATAAAATTGTACAAAAATGCATAAAATTTTAATCTTTAATTTATTGTACCCATGATGATTTTGTGCAAATTTTTACATACCATATTACTGGTATAACATGGACAAGTCCAGCAAATATTGAAATAAAAAGTTTATGAAATTTGTTTTGGTTAAAATACATGATTTTAAAATTTTATATTTAGAAAACAAGTATAGTACAGACCTATCGAAAATATACTGACCAAATAGTACTGAGTCGACATGTCGTTTTTTTTTATGCCTACTTAGCTATATATAAGCAGCTTTTGATCTGTTTTCTTTCTCTCAGTGAAAGCTAGTTATCCATAACTCGGCCACTTGGCGACCCACCTTCAACCCCTGTTCATTAACTCATTGTTAAACTTATGATAGGTCTGTACTGTGTATGACATCATCTGACACAATTTGTAATTGTTTCCACAGTTCTTTGTTTTGGGATATCACAGTTTCTGGTGGTCAGACCCTTTATTTACTTACCATAGAAAACTAATTATGATTTCTAAATGCAGTTTTTGTACACATTAGGGTTTCACCAGGATGCCACATTATACCTGAAGCAGTTGCCAAGTGGTCTAAACCATGCACTTAAGGAACACAACGCCTATCACCACCCAAGTTCAAATTCTACTCAGAGCAGATGTTATTTCGAGAAAGTTTGTCAGTTTGCTTGCTGAAAATTGTTGGTTTTCTGATGAAACTCTGGTTTTCTCTACCATTCATGAATTGATCATCTCAGTGTAAGTGAAAGAATTTTGATTAGGACATCTAACACTAGTACTACACTCCACATTAATCCTTGATGACATTTGTGTTGGACCATCATTTCTACTAATCTGGTAAATGTCTACATTGCATATTCCTCAAATTATGTCATTTTTGATGGGAAAACATCAAATTGCATGATTCAGTATCAAATGAAAATAATGGTTCAAGTACAATGTTAAGATGTACATGTATTTGACATGGTGCTCTGGTGAACTCCATTGATATGGATTGTATGTATTTTAGGTTTTATTACAATGTATTTGTAAATGAAAACAACAAATAAAGAAATTTTAACTTTCTGCATACAGTTAAACCTTGTTCTAATCCCCCTTATGTCTTTTGACATTTATTAACACAGTATGTGGAAGTCCAAAAATCTTTTTGTTGTATTTTTTCTATATATGTTCTCCTCAATTTATCATCAAACTCCTTTATGGGTCCTCAGTGACTGAGCAGGCTAAAGTCAACAGTTAAGAATTACAGTACCTCTTACCACTAAGGTTTTAATCACATTCATGCAGATTCTAGTGTGAGCTTGTCAGTTTGCTTCTGGAAAGTTCTTGGTGTTCTCTATAGGTATGAAGTCTCCTCCACTAACCTAGAAGTGAATAAGTAATGGTGTTTAACGTCCCAGACAAGAATATTTCACTTATATTGAGACATCGTCAGCGATAGGCGAAGGTGCAGAAATTGTGCCTGTGCGTTGCGCTGATGGCATTATACAGCAGGATTCTTTATCATGCCAAGTCTAGCTACCGCAGTGGTACTAACCTGGAAGTGACAGCTGTAGTGATATACTGACTTTGATATCAAACACCATTACTTCACTCTACTCCACTCCTTCATAATGCAAATATTTTTTGTAAATTTTCACAACATTCATAAGCAAAGCAAATCAGAAATACTTTCACAAAAACCCAAATTAACTTGTGTTTGAGGTTTATGAAGAAAGGTCTCATCACAAATGCCTGACAAATTCCTGGTGTGACATAAAACAACATTGAACCAACCAACCTTTGAGGCCAAAATCTTAGGAAGGCAAAGCTTAGCAACAAAAATTGACTTGGTATTTGACATCTAAGGTTTCTTTTGCATGTACTTTATAAATGTAGTGAAAGTTTGTTGAAAAATAGTTGAAAGTTTTTTTGTTTCTTATTTTTTTTTGCTTGAATTTTAGAAAATGTTATAATTGACAGATTGGTTTCTGGACAATAACTTAAAAATATTTAACAAATTCATTAAATGGACACAAACCCAAGCTCAATTTTTAAGATATTCAGTTATGCAGAAGTTATTGTGCTTTATAAAAAATCTCTAAAAATCTTTTTCTTGAAAACAAAATTTGGAGGCAAAATCTGACATAATATTTAATTGTTATTAGAAATGTAATGTGTTACAAAAACATAATTTTTACACCGCCTTTACTTGATACTATTTTAGATGGATTTTGATTCAGCAGAGAACTGGGGAGTGGAACAGACAGCTTCAGACTTAGATAGAAGTTTATTTGGAACTTTAAATGGAGTAAGACATATAAACCATTTGCTTATTGTACTAGGAACTTTAACCCTTCTAACTACCTGTATGGTCACTTACTGAAGGCATATGCAAGGGTTTTCCATTTCTAACCACATATAAATGATCCATATGATCTGTAATTGTTAATGTCTCTGTCAGTGTGTCCATCAGTCTGTTAGTCTATCTATTCTGAAACTACTGAGTACTAGATTTCAACAAAATTTTATGTGTGGGCTGCAGATGTCCATATAGTGTGCAAGAGCTCCATATTTGCCTCTTATTCCTTTGGTTAAAGTGGGTCTTTCATGACTGAGTTATCTAAAGTACAGGCTTACAGTTCACATTTTCACTAATTTGAGCAGATCCTTGTGTGAAAAAAATTTGTCTGTTAGGTTACTGGAGATCCTCTGGATTTTATGGTTTTCTCCATCATTAAAAATGAAATTAAAAAAACATTGCCTCGATACAAATAAAAGAATCTTGATGAGGACACGAAAGACTTACTGGTACTCTCCTTGTTCACTTATTGGATAAAGGAGCAACAGGCTTGGTGATTTCTTTATGGTTTATTATCACAAGATAATTTAGTTTTATTCTAAATGATAACTGGTACTTAAAGTATCATATGATGTTTTATTTTTTAGTTTACTGGAAATAAACATAAGACAAAGAAAAGAAAGTTAAAAACAGAGCAAGTAGCAGATGACAGCTCTCGTGTTAAGAAGTCAAAAAATAATTCCTCTGTTAATAAGATTATCCAATCAGAGTCTTTGTCAGGTGATACAGACGACAAAAATCTATCAAAGAAAAGAAAGAAGCGTTTAAAAGATAAGAAAAGGAAATTAATGAAGAAAAAACAAAAGTTGCAGACTCAAGATAGTGAAACTTTCAAGAAAACATCTGATGGTTCAAAACAAAACAAAAATACTGATGAAAATCTTAATGTTAAAAAATTAGATCGAAGAGATGGCGAATCAGTACAAAAGGAAAACAAGAAGAAAAAACAAAAATTAGAATCTGATCATGATTCAGGAAACAAAGAAAAACAAATCAGTAGTGAAAAAACAAAGATAAAAGAATCAGACTCTTTGTCTGGTGATACAGACAGCAAAAATCTATCAAAGAAAAGAAAGATGCGTTTGAAAGATAGGCAAAGGAAATTAATGAAGAAAAAAAAAAAATTGCAGACTCAAGATGGTGAAGCTATCAATAAAACAGCTGATAGTTCAGAGCAAAATAAAAATACTGATGAAAATTTGAATCTTAAGAATTTAGATAAAAAAGATGGTGAATCAGTGCAAAAGGAAAAGAAAAAACAGAAAATGAAATCTGATCATGATTCAGGAAACAAAGAAAAACAATTCAGTGAAAAAACAAAGAAAAAAGAAGTCACAAAAGGTGAAAAACATGTGGATAAAGGATCTCCAGACAATGAAATAATGAAAAATAATAAATCATTTAACAAAAATGAGAAAGATAAACAAGAATTGTCTGGTAGTAAAAAACAAAAAGTTGATGTTAAAAATCATGTTGAAAATCCATCAACAGATAACTGTGAACTTCAAATTAGTGAAAATCTAAAGCCGAAAAAGAAGAAAAAGCGTAGTAAAAATAAGTCATCTATAGACACTTTGAAGAGTAATTCAGAAACTGAGTTACACCAAGATAGTTCAGATATCTCAAGACAGTTGGCTAAAGGCAAAACATCAAATAGTGAAAAATTGAATTTTTCTCAAATTAAAACCCCTGATACTAAAATTGGTCAAAAAAGATTTAATATCACTGAATTGAAATCGGTTTTGTTAAAGGATTTATTGAATGCTAGTGTGTCAGAATCTGCCCATACTAAAGATGGAAACTTTAAATCCAAAAAGTTCAAAAAGTCCGGAAATGAGAATGAACATAGGAATCAGGCGAAAGGAAAGAAAGTTGAATCACCAGTCAAGGACAAACAAGAAAATAAAGTGAAAGGAAAGAAGGATGAGTCACAAGTGGAGGACAAACTTGATAATCAAGTAAAAGGAAAGAAAGTTGTACTTTCATTGAAGGAGAGAATGACAGAACAGTTAAAGTCGGCCAGATTCAGATATTTAAATGAGCAGCTATATACACAGACTAGTCAAAGTGCATATAAAATGTTTCAAGGAGACAAGGAAGCATTCCAGGTGTATCATGATGGATTTCAGGGCCAAGTGTCCAAATGGCCGGTCAATCCAGTGGATGTTATAATCAGTTATATAAAAAATAAGTAAGTTAATGATTTTATGAAGAGTAAAATATTCATTTAGTGTGAATAAAATACTGTAATAAAAATAGTAGAATAAAATCTAAATAGCTCTGTGGCTACACATGTACATGTATATTAAACTGAAATTGTACAGATTTAAATGAAGAATAATATTTAGTTGAAAAACAAGTTACTGATACTTATCTTCACTACCGGTAATCAGATTTTCATATTTCTAACCTCATACTTATCTTCACTACCAGTAATCAGATTTTCATATTTCTAACCTTTGTTGCACTAAATTAGGGCACATTAATACAATATAGTTGGTCAAGAACCAAGCAAGACTCTTTCTAGACAATACATGTTTATAGTAAAACTTGGGTTAAGAAAGTACATTTACAGTTTCAGTTAATTATTTTCTTGTTTTGTTTTTTATAGACCAAAACAACTGGTTGTAGCAGATTTTGGATGTGGAGATGCTAAAATAAGTCAAAATGTACCAAATAAAGTCCACTCTTTTGACCTGGTGGCTGTTAATAAACATGTTACTGTGTGTGATATGTCAAAGGTAAGACATTTCTATAATCTAGTATGTTATATGTATATAATGTTTATATGTATTTGAATGTTTTTTCGGTAAGCTCGCACTTGGGTTTTTACATGTACAGTAATATTGGAATATTAGAGGCTACCATGATATTTGGTGGTTTATCTTGTTAAGTAAGAATGATAGAGCAGTCCACGTGTCAGAGATTTGTAAATACCGGTATTTAAATTGCAAATTTCAGTCCAATATGTAATATTTTGTAAATTTTGTTGCATTTTCTTATATAATGTTGTACCTGATTAGAACTTTAGTCTAATTTCATACTGTGACTACGGTACTTATTTTAACATTTTGGTCAGACCCTCCTGGGGTTTGAACCCCAAGCTCCCACATACAAAATGAGCACTGAACCAACTGAGCTACCATGAGGTAGTTTTGTAAATAATGCTCTTGGTACATTTCATATTTGCTTTAGTTGTTAATACATGTACATTTACTAAACTTTAAATGATTTGTTTTAATATATTTTATTTGTTGCCAGAATACTGCAAGATTCATATTGCCTGTAACTTGTAACATATTTATTTGGTTATTTTAGGTTCCATTAAAGGATAACAGTATTGATATAGCAGTGTTCTGTTTGTCATTAATGGGTACAAACCTCAACGATTATCTGTCTGAAGCCAGTCGAGTACTCAAGAAAGGGTTTGTATATGTATTTTGTTGTACATTTACCTTGAAGAATTTTCAAGGTTTCTTTAACCACTATCTTCACTGTTTCTATGCCTTTATTCTGCTGAAACTTTGTTTACTTTTAATTGAACATTTGTGCAATAAAATAATGGCATTGTTATAACTTTATTGCCAATATACACTTTAATCCATTATAATAATTCGAACCATTTCCTTGAAAATCTGTTGCTTCTTAACATAGTTTTCTTGGTCCCTCCAATTCTGGTTTAAGCTTTAACTGGTGTTAATAACCAAACTTTCATCTTGTGCCTTCTGTTTTATTTTAGGGGTACATTGAAGATTGCAGAAGTAGCCAGTAGATTTCAGTCATCAAGTATAGCTAGGTTTATTATTGGTGTAGAACAATATGGATTCCAGTTTATACAAAAGGTAATGATTGCTATATGCAGTCTGTAGGCTTTTTCAGTCATAAATTTGAGTGTATAGTTGATTCTATTACTGTACAGTGTACATATATTACTTACATGCTGAGACTGGTTAAAATGTCTTGTATTCAATTGTGTTAAGCAAGAGCAAGGCTTATAAATACATCAACAAAATGATGTGAAGGCCTTGGGTTATACCAGGGAGTTATTTTGATATAGATTTATCCAGTGTTTTACTTTTATAGAAAATAGCAACAACACAAACAAATGTACAATGTACAAGTAACATTCCAAGTAAAATTTGAGTACTGAGTACCGAGTAGATGGAGAAATTCTATCCAAGGCCTTCAGTAATGCAATTTATATTACAGTTATGTTGCAACTTTAAGGTTTGCTTACGATTCAGTACTGTAGGGTGAATATATTTACCTGTGTAATGGTATGCACAATTGCTTAATTGTAAACTCTACTGTAATTGATTATTATAGATGAACATTCACATAACACCTAAGACAGTAACATTTGTGTTACATTTAGAGATTGTTTTTAAGACAATTTACATGTTAATCATTATAAGTTGCTCAGGATCTGACTACAAAGTATATTTTAATATTAGGGTAATTGTAATGAATAAAGTGTGAGCTGGTATGGCAATAGGCTACTGGCACATACATTGTATATGCATTATTTATACCCATCCATGTTTATAAACACTGCTATCAGATTGTGGACAGACTAATACCACTATATGTTGTCGCTTTTATTTTAGGACACTACAAATAAAATGTTTGTTATGATGGATTTCAAGAAAACCAAGTCTCCAAAAGCCTCACTGACAGAACTTCAGTTAGATCCATGTGTGTACAAAAAAAGATGATACACACACATCATATCAACAAAATTCACTTTTTAACCTGTGATCATCTCTTCATATAACATCTAATAAAATTTTAATCAACATTATTTACTTTTGTTCATGTTTAATAGTATGGACAAACAACATTGACCTGTTATCTTGACCTTAAAATTTGAATATTTATCATAGACCAACACATTTGTGTATAGGACAAACACGTGCTTATTCCATATATGTGGGGAACATGTGTATGCATTAACTGCAAATCCTAACAGTATCCATATATTGGATTAATCATCGTACATGGGTATCGTATTGAATGTCAAGCAGACAGGTCATGTTGTTTACCTATATAAATAATGTCTTATTAGATAATATTCAATATTCTTTCACTTGTATTGAGGTGGCCAGTTCAGGTATGGTGGAGAAAACTGGAATTCCCAGAGAAAACCACAGACCTGTGGCAAGTGAATGGACAAACTATCTAACACTAGGATCTGCCCCAAGTTGAGTTAACCTAGGCAGTGAGAGGCGCTGTGATCCACAGTATACAGTATTGACATCTCTGTCATCAAGGACCTTCAATTCAAGCAGAGAAGAATAAAGGCAAAGGATAAATAACACATATACATAATGATACATACATGTATTGTACAAGAAGTTGAAAACAATATCTGCTTTTAATCCACATGGCCAGTAATATATATATATATATGTAATAATCTTAAGTATTGTAAATACACAGTATTTATAGTATAATAGTAAATCCTGAAAATTATCTACAGAGTATACATCGAATCACATGTGTTTAGAGTTTTATTACTAATGCCGCAAATCCTTCTTTCTTTAATCATCTCAAACAATAAGTAAATGGATTAGGTCAAGGTTGTTTCACTTTTATCAAGACATCACCGACTATAGTCATGATAGTTGCATAAATGTATAAATCTGCAATGCACTTATTGGAATATAGCAATAGGGAAAGAACTTTCCTTGCCAAGAACCCACACATTGGTTTTTATATCTCATCTTAAAGACTTAGTTCCTTCATTTATATCATCACATCACCAACTACCAACTGCATTAATTAATACTACTGCAATGCACTTAAAGTGTCGTTCTTCTAAGTCTTGCTACTTTGAAAGTCCAGGCCATTTATAATGTTGGTACAACAAGGTTTAGCTATACAACATGTACAATGAAAACCGTCATAGATCCATGTCATCATCATCTGTGTTCTTATTACTCCCCTCCCTGAGAATCTCTGCTACACTAACATGTGTTCTATTTATAGCCATTATCGGTTTTATGGCCGACATCATACTGTTGAATAACCGTGGAAACATGATCTCTTGTGCTGCTAAAAGCTGCTTAGTTCTGTGACGTTCCTGAAATGAAGAAAAAGGGGGGAAAATAAAATGTTAATTATATTTACTGGACATGGATTTTATAACAAAATCGGAGCAAGGAAAACAATTATGTGTTAGCACAGGTAATTACAATTATGTGTTAGCACAGGTAATTACAATTATGTTTTAGCACAGGTAATTGATAATGGAAATACAGCAAACAGCAGAAATTATAAACTGGTACATCATTTCTTACCTATACATGTACCAGTGAGAATGTAGGAAATATCTTTTAATAAAAGGAATGGTGTAGAATCATACTTATCTAAAATTAATTAAGAACTGCCAAACTTGACTAATAGTACTTTATCTCATAATGCAGATTATGTCAACTGATTTAATTATCACAGCAAATTTGAATAAATTGAAGTGAAGGATATGTATTGGTAAATCTCATATTGCATATAAAAGTCCACATTTCAATTTTATATCCCATCATATTTATTTCAAAGTATCAAATACCTAAAATATGTATTTCAAGTTTTCATTTGTAATGTTTATATGAGTAGTTACCTTGGGAGCTTCAAAACAAGCTGGACAATTCTCTGCAATTACTGGTAGTTTGTTCTGTAAAGCAAAATTAAAATTGTTTTCGTGAATTCATGTACATGTATATACATAGAACATATAGCAAAACATATACATGTACTAGTATTTTAGCTGATTTGTCCTTTTATGAACACGTGAAAAATGTCTTTATGAACAGGTGAACCTAATGCAGAAATACTATCAAAAGAATATTTGACCATGCAAATATTAATTAATTGCAATTACAGCTATGACTATAAAAGGCAAAGATTTAATAAGCAAAGCACTGTAACAAAGCATTTGTTATAAAGAAACCAAGTCTACAGGGAATATTTCATCTTTCATAAGAATTTCTTCATGATGGTTTGAACGAATAAAAGATGGTGTTGTCTGAAAATGAAATCTCCTTAAAAACTTATCCAAGGTTTGAAATCAGTTACCGGTAATTCTGCCTCATTTGGAAAAAGTGACCTGACATAAAACCAGTTTCAATATACACATATATAAACTAGTTTAAATCTCTTACTTTTTCTGCAAAGCTTCTCAAATCTTTTTCTCTGACATATGCAAATGGTCGTATCACTCTCAAATCACCGTCCCTATTGTTTAAAGTAAAGTGTTAATTAAATAGAATATATTTCTATATCAATAGCATTAAAAAACTTTGTAACAGATACATGTTAATTAACTTGACCATGGTGACTACTGTACTCAGAAACTCTGTCTATATGAATATGATTGTATAAAATCTATACACAAAACATAAAAAAAAAAAAAAAAAATTATAAGATTAGGGTTTTTAAATGCTGATTTTTTTGTAAAGAGAGATGGTTCTTATAAAGATTTGGTTCCTAAAGTACTAGTAGATTATATTGTACATGTAACATGTAGACCAGTTGAAGTTAGATGGAGAGTCTTCAACCCCATAAAAAGTAGCAGTTACATGAAGTTGGTTTTTATATGTGTGTTTTTAGTTTTAGTCCAAGGCATCAAGCACAAAAAGGGTCCCCCCGAAAAATAGGAACGTTAGATGACCAAGAATAGGAATTTTCGATAAATTAGGAATGCCTGTCGTCCAGATAGTCCTCAAACATTTTCTTCTTTTTTGAACTTGATATTTTGACCCACTGACATTTCATGACTACATTGATCGACTTATTTACAATTACACTTATGAAATAACTTGTTATATGACTTACTGTACAGTATACTGGGCTTTCATTGTCCGCAGTATTCCATTATGAAATAACGACATCAGAAAACTGAAACATAAACCATAAAAAAGTTATTATAAACATTCCTTGGAAACTTAACAGTGATATCATAAAAAATCCTCAGAAAATTAAACAAAAATGTCCTCGAATGTAAATTTAACAAAGATATAAGGTATTCTAGGAAAATTCAATAGTTTTAATAAAATATTCTTGAATAAAATATTGGACAGGTACAACTACATGTTCACCTGTCACTTGTTATAGATATACAGATTTAGTATAAGACATTACCTTTCACATAGGTCATCTAAATGTTGACCTAGGGCCAGTACATTGTATGTTATAGATATACAGATTCAGTATAAGACATTACCTTTCACATAGGTCATCTAAATGTTGACCTAGGGCCAGTGCATTGTATGTTATAGATATACAGATTTAGTATAAGACATTACCTTTCACATAGGTCATCTAAATGTTGACCGAGGGCCAGTACATTGTATGTTATAGATATACAGATTTAGTATAAGACATTACCTTTCACATAGGTCATCTAAATGTTGACCGAGGGCCAGTACATTGTATGTTATAGATATACAGATTTAGTATAAGACATTACCTTTCACATAGGTCATCCAAATGTTGACCGAGGGCCAGTACATTGTATGTTATAGATATACAGATTTAGTATAAGACATTACCTTTCACATAGATCATCCAAATGTTGACCTAGGGCCAGTACATTGTATGTTATAGATATACAGATTTAGTATAAGACATTACCTTTCACATAGGTCATCTAAATGTTGACCTAGGGCCAGTACATTGTATGTTATAGATATACAGATTTAGTATAAGACATTACCTTTCACATAGATCATCCAAATGTTGACCGAGGGCCAGTACATTGTATGTTATAGATATACAGATTTAGTATAAGACATTACCTTTCACATAGATCATCCAAATGTCGACTGAGGGCCAGTACATTGTATGTTATAGATATACAGATTTAGTATAAGACATTACCTTTCACATAGGTCATCTAAATGTTGACCTAGGGCCAGTACATTGTATGTTATAGATATACAGATTTAGTATAAGACATTACCTTTCACATAGGTCATCTAAATGTTGACCTAGGGCCAGTACATTGTATGTTATAGATATACAGATTTAGTATAAGACATTACCTTTCACATAGGTCATCTAAATGTTGACCGAGGACCAGTACATTGTATGTTATAGATATACAGATTTAGTATAAGACATTACCTTTCACATAGATCATCCAAATGTTGACCGAGGGCCAGTACATTGTATGTTATAGATATACAGATTTAGTATAAGACATTACCTTTCACATAGGTCATCTAAATGTTGACCGAGGGCCAGTACATTGTATGTTATAGATATACAGATTTAGTATAAGACATTACCTTTCACATAGGTCATCTAAATGTTGACCGAGGGCCAGTACATTGTATGTTATAGATATACAGATTTAGTATAAGACATTACCTTTCACATAGATCATCTAAATGTTGACCGAGGGCCAGTACATTGTATGTTATAGATATACAGATTTAGTATAAGACATTACCTTTCACATAGGTCATCTAAATGTTGACCGAGGGCCAGTACATTGTATGTTATAGATATACAGATTTAGTATAAGACATTACCTTTCACATAGGTCATCTAAATGTTGACCGAGGGCCAGTACATTGTATGTTATAGATATACAGATTTAGTATAAGACATTACCTTTCACATAGGTCATCTAAATGTCGACCGAGGGCCAGTACATTGTATGTTATAGATATACAGATTTAGTATAAGACATTACCTTTCACATAGATCATCTAAATGTTGACCTAGGGCCAGTACATTGTATGTTATAGATATACAGATTTAGTATAAGACATTACCTTTCACATAGGTCATCTAAATGTTGACCTAGGGCCAGTACATTGTATGTTATAGATATACAGATTTAGTATAAGACATTACCTTTCACAAAGGTCATCCAAATGTTGACCGAGGGCCAGTACATTGTATGTTATAGATATACAGATTTAGTATAAGACATTACCTTTCACATAGATCATCTAAATGTTGACCTAGGGCCAGTACATTGTATGTTATAGATATACAGATTTAGTATAAGACATTACCTTTCACATAGATCATCCAGATGTTGACCTAGGGCCAGTACATTGTAACCTTCTCTACGAGCACAGGCATAAATTCTACCTCTTTTCATTCTACTACAAAAACTACAGATAGAGGCACACTCATAGTCTAAATTCATAGCAGACTCCATTATACCTACAATAATATATCACAATTATAACATAGTCTACATAAATCTGGTTGTGTGGTTTACAGTGCAGTTTATGGATGATAACACCTCTCATTACTTACTATAGGTTTAAATCCCACTCCGGAGAGATCCTAGTGTGAGAAATTTGTTGGTTAGCTTGTAGCTATGTACTCTACAAATTATTCCTGTACCCTAAAATTACATGTCTTGCTGAGGTCAGTACACAGTTATAAAGGACCAATGCTGAAGCCAATACAGACACCATGAAATGCTATTTTTCGCTGGAATGAACATCTTGCAGTACAGAATATGGCATCATGTTATGGTGGTCTAAATAATGATGTGAAGTTTTTTACCAATTGCAAGCAGGACATCGACAATAATTGGTCTTCATTTTAGAGATGAGGTTTTGCAATACCAGATTCCAATAACTCAATTCACAGAAAAATTTGTCTGTATTGACTTTGTGAAAATGGTTTTACATGGTATCATTTGCAGACTTATCAAGAATTAAATTGGCCATTAAATGAAAATAATAGTTTATTGTCATTATGAGATATTCCATTTTATTAACCAAAAACAGACAATTTGGTAAAAATCATAAATTAACTTACACTGTGATTCATAGAAATATGGTACATTTAGACTTGCTAGATATTCTTTCAGTGGACTTGGATCATAAGATGGAGTCTGTGGGTCCACAGTTACTGCTCCAAACTCAAACTTGATACCCTGTTAATATAAAAAATATCTAATCTATAGCAATAAAATTTTACCCTGGGTTCAACTTACGTAAAATGAATGAGAATCAATATCCTAATTATAAATGGATGTCATTATGTTATTATACCACAATGACACATCAAGTTCATTATTCTGACTACTACAGTAGCATTTTGAAATGAAAGTCACTGAATCTTTTACCAGAGACTTAAAAACTAATGCTTCGTGTCACGGCCTTCATGACTCGTTGAAGAACCCTCCCTGCATAATGCCCTGAGTGCACGGCAAAGTTGCAAGAGTAATTAATTCTGACACTTCACCTATAGTTTGTGATGTCTTGATATAAGTGAAATATTCTTGACTAGGACATATAACTTTATTCAATTAATTACCCAATCTTTTTATTCTAATTACTAGATCAAAGTACTGAAAGTACTAAAATTCGCGAAAGATTAGAAAGACAGGGAGTTCAGTGTCTCCATCAATGTAGTGTCAGGTATATGAAGTTGTCAGGTAACTGAAAGGAGGTTGTTATGTTCACCTTGCATTGCTCCCAACACAACATAGCGGGTTCATGTAGTGTGCAATGTGCAGACTATGAGCATGGGGCTGTTTTAATATTCACACATTGGACCAATATTAAGGATTCATGTAGGAAATAGTTCAATCCGAATAAATGCATGTATGGAACCATCAAGGATGGTCAAAGTTACTTCCATCGTCATGGAGACCCTAATATTAAACAAGAGGTCCATGAGCCTTAATGCTCACATGCAGCTGAGTACATATCTCATGCAGAGGTTCAATGGTCATTGACATTAATTAAAGAGAATGTCCAAATACATTTTCAGCAGTAAGGGCCAATTATATGTAAGGATTTTTGCAAATTTATTATAACATAACTAGTCATAAGAGTGCTACATATAATATATCTGAAATCTAGCTACAATATATTGTTTATAAACAACTAAAAAGGTAAAGAAAAATTTGAACCCATGACCTTAATCTAAATATCGCAATGAATATTAGGTCAATACCTACAATTTAGAAGCCTATACAAAAAGTTTATAGTTTTTGAGATAATTAACCATGTCAGTATTTGTTTGCATCAGTGACCTTGACTTTTAAACTCATGTCCTTCATTCATATATCAAAATGATCGTTAGGCCAATACCTACAATATTTTAACATATATGCCTATACAAAAAGTTAATAGTTTTTAAGACAATTAATCATTTCAGTATTCATTTGCATCTATAACCTTGACCATTAGACCTATGACCTACATTCATATATCAAAATGAACATTGTATAAATGCCTATAACATTCTGATATACATGCCTATAGAGAAAGTTTATCATTTTTGAGATAATTCACCATTTCAGTATTTGTTTGCATCTATGACCTTGACCTTTGAACCTATGACCTTCGTTCATATATGGAAATGACCGTAAGGCAAATGCCTACAATATTCTAATATACATGCCTACACAAAGAGTTCAAAGTTTTTGAGATAATTAACCATTTCAGTATTCGTTTACATCTATGACCTTGACCTTTGAACTTATGACCTCTATTCATATATCAAAATGACCGTTGTGCAAATGCCTACAGTATTCCAATACACATGATGATGATGCCCATACAAAAAGCTTATAGTTTTCAAATATATTGACAAATACATTAATTTTGCAATTTCCCCCTCAAGTACCTTGCCATTATCTCATTTTGGCCCCTAAAGCTACAATATGTGCAAATCTAAAACTAGGTGCCCATAGTGTTTTACATGAAATATCTAAGTTATATCTCTTGTAGGTTCAGAGCAGATGATTTTTAAAGATTTTCACAAATTTCCCCTTTATGGGGCCCCAAGGGGACATAATCCTTGCATTTGTGCAAATCTGAAAACCCCTTACTTGACCATTACTGTCAAATATCATCCAATTTGGCTCCGTAGTTTTGGAGGAATTGATAAAAAATGTGAAAAGTTTATACATGACACACATCGGACGAAGATAGATGGCAATTGCACATCTGAGCCTTTGGCTCAGGTGAGCTAAAAAGTTTATACAAGACGGATGAAGATAGATGACAATTGTTCATCTGAGCCTTTGGCTCAGGTGAGCTAATAAGCTTCTGATATCTTTCATGTCATAATTGAGGATATTTTTAAATAAATTAATAACTTGAAAAAATTAACTATTATTTTATTATTATTTATATCACCAGAGTTGTGTTTGAAGAATTCGATAATTTTTGGAAGACTTTTTATTCCCGAGACCAGCATAATTTTAGTAAATCTTGTAAACAACAATTTTTTCAATCGGGTGGCCGTTAGGATCCCCGCTGACTGGGTTTGACAGGTGACCCCTCTACAAAGGTTCTGTACATGATAAAAATGTAGTTGACAGATGACCACTCTACAAAGTGATCGCTATCCCAGATTTCACTCTAATCAATTTATAATTTTTTAAGGATGACTTCACGGAATGCTTTGAAAAACGGGAAAAGCAGTATGATAGCACAAAATTTTTGTCTTAATATGGGGAGACTCCTCACATCAGCAGGGATTGAGCTTAACTTTTCGATGAGCCATACAATGAACTGTCAAGAGTGATGGTTGATCTGAATATATCAGGCATATACATTTGGATTATTCTATCCCTTGCTTTACTTTTCGATATTCAACATCTGCAATTACATTGACGAATGGTTTTGCAGAAAATGTTGATCTATAGGTACTGCTAATGTCAATGACTGTATAATTTTGGCAGATTTTGATTTATTAGCAGGAACTTGTTTTGCATTACTAAAGGCTTGGGCCTGTTTGTGAGATTCAAAAATGTCATGTTTATTTACACTGTCAAGTTTATAACTAGTGCAACCCTCGGTAAATACAGATTTTTTTCCTGTCGAACTCTACACAATCGGCACACTTCATTCCGTCCTGCGTATCATACAACCAAGGCCTGCCATCTTCCCATGGCTTTTTATATGCTCCGATGCGTTTGGACTTATCATACTCTTGATAGTACTTTCGTTTTTCCGCAGGTCCTTGTTTAGCCTTTGGAGTCGATGCTCCTAAAAATTTCCACATGGCAGAAAGCCGGAAGTATCATTTTATACATAAATATCAGAAAAGGAAACGAAATGGCACCGTATTTGAATTCCGGTCGGAACACCGGTCCATTTACACTTGTTAACTATATGATACCCATTTTTCAATTTTACTATTATTGTCGCCAGTCAGAAATATAAACAGGAAATCGGTAAACGGATCGGAATGTCAAATACACCGAACTGAAAATTCTAATCGCCACCTGGCAGCCCTGGGCGACCTGTGTATGATACATTTATCGCCCAGAGCGAAAAACTGGGCGCCCGTTAATCTCAATCCCTGATCGGGAGGGTTGGCAGGTATGATAAAACCATTAAAAGTTAATTACTGCTAAAAATAGCTAACATCTGGGTCAAGAAGACGATCTCAACCAATCAGATTTCAGATTATAATATATACAAGGAAAAAAATCTGTTGACCGGGGGGATCCGCGTGACGTCATCAACATATTCTATCCTCAAATACAACAAAATGCAGCGTTCTCTTTTCAATCTCGTATCAATTTCTTACTAAATCAATATTACTCAATACATAAACCCCATTTACATGACAATTTACCCATCAAATCCATAGAATACAAAAGTTATTGAAATTTGAATTATCTCCCTTTATTCAAACTTCGACCTACATACGAGAGAGAGTTGATTTTCTGTAACGGAAGAATATTCGGGTTGAGAAATCTGCATGTAACAGCTACATTCGAGAATGATCAAGATCATTCGCGAATAAAAAACCTGAATAACTAACATCAAGTGTAAAGTTCTTCAAATTATGAACATTTCACTTTATATATACAATGATACATACCTTTCCCCTACAGTAGAACTGGAACTGTCTAATAGTGTGTAGTAAAGATAAAGAATCTTTACCACCAGATAAACACACCAGTATCTTGTCACCATCCTTCACCATCATGTGTTCCTCTATTGCCTGTAATGATATAGAAACCATTGCCAATTATGTGGTTTTACAATTTCATGGTACAAAGACAATTAGTCTGGTTAGGTACTGTGTTAAATGATGTCACCTAACAGTTTATCTTTTTGACATAAATTGATGGTAATGTTTGTTCAGATTAAGAACTAATTTGAATAATCTCTTTAAATTTAGTCTCTGGGATGCCATCTTGAATCTAAGGCAAACAACTTTATGATAGTGATAGTTGCTGTTGAATGGTATGTTCATCAAAGAGAGAGCATACATACACACTGTTGAACAAGCCTCCTGTGATAAATTAGTGATTGTTTTATCCATGAATCACAAACTGATGTCACCTAATTTAATGTATGAACAGGAAATACACATCACAATGAAAGTAACAAGGTAACTTTCATAAAATAAATTATCCATGTATATATACATGTAAGTATACTTACACTAACAAATGGTTTAAATATCTGCTTTGGAGGAGAATACCATTTACATACTTTATGGACAGGTCCAGTATCCAAGGTTTCCTTAGTCTTTGTTTTAGACAATACACATGTGTCCATAGTTCCATCAGTCTTTGTTTTAGTCAATGCACATGTATCCACAGTTTCACCAGTCTTTTTGTTAGTTAATGCACAAGTAGAACCACAGTTGATTTTATCACATGAAGTGTTTACAAAACAATTAGAAGACGAGTCATCAAATTTCCTTTTCTTGTTAGTCCTACATGAATCTGTCACTTTGGATCCATCATCACAGACTGTAGTTTTATCACAGATTTTTTCATTATCTTTGCATTTTCCCGTTAACTTATTTTCCTCTTTATCAGTAATCTCACATGAACTTGAGTTATTAGAACTTTCCATACTGTTTCCTGTCTGTAGTACATGTATTTTTGTGTCTGTTTCAACGTCTTCAGAACTTATTGTTGTCTCAACCTCATTGCTAACTTCTGAATTTGATACGGTTTCCATTTTATCTTCCTCATTTTTCTTTGTTTCTTCCATGGCAATTTTTTCATTGTACCCTTTGTCTAGGATATTAATCATTCTTTTTGAAAATGTTTCACTTTTATCAGTAGTTTCTTCAAACTGTTGATCAGAAGCAACAACAACATAAGAACTTGTGTTCCTTTCTACTTGTATATAACTGAGTGGATCACCATCATCATCTTCTAAATTTTCAAAAGAAGGCAGTCCTATTTGCTCTCTAAAATGTGGAGGACAGAAAGGAAGCTTAGATGAGAAGTCTGGGATATTGTCACCATGGAGACAAGCAGCAGCTTCACTTGGCAACAAGAACCATCTATATTGCTGTGATTGGTCATCAAACATCTGTGTATGGTCAGGTAACTGATGTCTCATCTGTAAGAAAAGTCAACAGAATTTTTTACATTAAGTCACTTGTGATCAAGTTTTAAAATTCTAGACAGTGTTTAATCTCACAGATAGGGCCATTTAAAAAAAGCTTTCCTATAAAACGCCACAACATCAATATTCATGTTAAGTTAAATATAGCCTTAACAATGGGGACATTTAGCACAATAAGGGATCGATGGCCCCAATGAGAATGAACACAACATGTATACAGTGGATATACCACAATTCAATTGGAATGAGTGAACTAAAGCCTATATTTATAAATCACCTTGGATCAGGTGTTCTTATTTCATAGCAAAATGATGTTCTATATCACACATTATCCTTTTTTCATACAACATTGATACATTTAGATACATTTATACATGTATGTAGAAAAAATGTCATACTACATGTGTTTGATGTCAGATACCAACACATGTGTTTTTGTGGCTTTCAGTCTTCAAAAGTTAAAAAAGTTTTGTTTTAAGATTTTTTATATAAAATGTACAGTGTGGTAATTAGATACCACTTTATATCTAAATCTTGTAAAGGTATATACACATGTCAAGTACCTTCTCACTTTGGTTAAACAAAGTTCTAGCTTTTTGCAGGCAATCCTGAAAATAGAAAATATATTCAGTTATATTGTATTATTATTATTAGAAATTATTTTTAATAGAGTCTGTAAGTATTTTTTGAAATCTTTAATTTTGTTCCTGTGTATGAGTGTTCACGAAAACTAGTATCAGAGAATAGAACATGTAGACATTGTCATTGGTCATTGTTTTGTGATTTCATTTGACATTTTTGCTAGTCATACCTACTATTCTTGTACCAAGAAATTTAATATTTATGCTGGTCACATGATGGGACTATTAAACCAGTACTTATTTATTTGATACTATTTACTTATTGAAAAATTATTTAATTTTCTCCCATCTAAAATGTTTACTCTTAATATAAACAAATTTTACAAGAAATAATTAAGGGCACACACATTCCTAAATCTGTAAATATATCAATTTTTTTTTATTTATTTAGTGACCAGCCAGTTAAACTTGTACTCTCTGGGCTGGTAGCTGACCTGTTTTTATGGGGTACATTTTGTACCATGTACTGTTACAAGCATGTAAATCATCTATCCAAAGTTATATGTAATATGACATAGCCATTTTTGTCTGCAAATATCTCATTCAGATTAGCAACATCTGGTAGTGGACCTTTCAGGACAGGTGGGGGCACCTTGTACTTCATTTCTCCAGAGTTATAAGTAATATAACATACCTGATCACTGTCTGGTAGTGGACTTTTCACCACAGGTGGGGGCACCTTGTACTTCATTTTTCCAGAGTTATAAGTAATATAACATACCTGATCACTGTCTGGTAGAGGACCTTTAACAACAGGCGAGGGTACCTTGTTCTTCATTTCTCCAGAGTTATAAGTAATATAACATACTAGTACCTGATCACTGTCTGGTAGTGGACCTTTCACCACAGGTGGGGGCACCTTGTACTTCATTTCTCCAGAGTTATAAGTAATATGACCTAACCATTTTCTGTCTTTGAACACCTAATTAAAATTAAAAAGCAATGTCAGTATATCAAATATTATTTTTGACAAAAATCAAAAGAAATAGTATTTTTTATGAGTCAGATCTTTAAATAACTTAACACACTTCCTATATGTGAACAAGAATGAATTATTTATGTCTAATCTTCCCACCTTTGATAGCATAACAACAAAACAACTTTCTAAGATCACAAAAATAACATCTATATGCATTACATGTACTCAGCTTTGGTCCTTTGTACCACAAAAAACATTTTCAAAATTTAATCCAGACATGTGCATTTCCAGTAATGAAGTTCTACTGTATGTAACTTTACACCACAATATTTGATATTCTACTTCAAAGTATACTTAAACTATTTATAAACTATTTTACCTGGAAATTCTTTTGTCTCCATTCACCTGTCTCAGGGTTAAACATATACTGAAAAACAAACAAATAATTTACTGTTAAACTGGATTGTATGACCAAAAATAATCATGATTTTTACACATTGCAGTCAATGTCTGTTCATCGATTGATTATTTATAAGAATAGAGAAGTTTTTTAAGCATGGCAAATTGTCGTGAATCTTATTAATAAATATTAAGTTTAATTTTTTATGAAAAAGAAACAAACACTTTACTGATAAATTGTATCGTATGACTAAAATAATCATGATTTTTACAAACTACAGCCATAAATATCAGACCATAGGTATTGACCAGTGATAAGATAGATCACTTTCAAGTATAGAGATTTTAAGTACAGCAAAACTTCATGAATCTTGCTAATTCATAAATCTTTAATCTGTTTTTTTTTAAGAGAGAGCTGTCCATGCATATATTTCCATAATAAAATTTTTAACATTTGACGCTAACACTTAACATCAGATTGGAGGAGTTTTGTTCTTAAAAAGAGCTGTCAGATCACCATAGATTCATTAAAAACAGTTAACACTGGATGGCAACTCCAAAGATTACATTGGGGCAAGTTTGTGGGTACTTTGTACTTAAGAGTAGAAAAAAAATTGTTGTATACCTGTGGTAGAAGTTTCCATCCATGTTCTGCTACAAGTTTAATGGCATCTAGTACAAACTCTAATTTGTCATCATCCATGAAAAATGGTAAATTTATTCTCACAAACCCAGGCCTAAAATGAAAACAGCCATTATCAACAAATCTATGAAATGTATATATATGACTGATACATTTAACATTTATATCTGCTCTTTTATCAGAGTATTACATTCCAAATGATGGATCACAAATGGTATGAGTAATGCAAAAGTTTGATTAAAGATATATTCAGTGGTATTCACTAATCCAAATATGCATTCCAGTAACTGTACAAGAACAGGTTCATAAGAAACAATCATACAGTAATTCATAATAATTATAGACAATTAACATAGCAGATGGCAACTTCACTTTCTGATGTCATATAATGGGAACAGCATTTTGGGATCTGGGTATCAAGAGTTTCAAACAATATTTGTCCGTAAATAAAGATCACCTACTAATAAAGTCTGTTTATTTTTATAATAATAACCTTATTTGACTTTTTGAGTACCTGTGTTAAGACTATGAGCAGACAGGTGCTCTTTATAAATCACCTACTAATTACCTGATTATTTCTCTAGCAGACAGGTGCTCTTTATAAATCACCTACTAATTACCTGATTATTTCTCTAGCAGACAGGTGCTCTTTATAAATCACCTACTAATTACCTGATTATTTCTCTATGTGAATACTCTCTGTATCTTCTAAGGTGTGTTCTATCCAGTCTTTCATCTTCCATTAATAGATTTTCTATCTGTGTTGCTGTTTTCTCATCTAGTCCAAGCATGTCCTAGAAATAGAAATACGTTAATCAATACATGCAGTAAAAATGATATGTAGGTTTTGTCTGAAATCTTTGTGTTGTTCCTTTGATAATGTACACCAATATTTTATGTCAAGTTAGTTATAAAACAGCTAACATCTAACTGTCTTTTTTCAATCACAATACATTGTTACTTTATTACCTGGACATAAAAAAGATTCAATTGGTCTGAGACACTCAACTAGTAAATGATGATAGATTCAAATAATAGTTGTCAATTCAAAACAACATGCTGACTTGACTCTTTTCATTGTCACAATAGTATTTAGCCCTGCATATGGACATATCAATCCATGATGTTATCTTACCATTGCATACGGCCCTGCACATGCACATCCACCTCTTGCTTGAATTCCAAACAAATCATTTAAAATAGCAGCCACATAATTATGATGTAGAAACCTTCCACTCTGG
Organism: Anadara kagoshimensis; assembly: GCA_021292105.1. Lineage (NCBI taxonomy): Eukaryota > Metazoa > Mollusca > Bivalvia > Arcoida > Arcidae > Anadara > Anadara kagoshimensis. The sequence goes on from CM037873.1 coordinate 3,815,440, forward strand.
GGATTATATATTAGAAAGGAAAACACTGGTAAACGTGGAGCTTCTAAATTTCCAAGTAATACTAAATTAGGCACATCCTTCCAAGCTTCCGACGCCTTTCTGAAATGTTTAATGGTATTTGTTTGACACAAATAAGAACTAACAATGACCTTCTAACATAGTGTGACATAAAACAGTATAAATCATGACAGTTGTTACATTTGGACTTTTTTATAATTGAATTAAAAGATCAATGTAATGTTGGCATTTTAAATTATCAAGTATTTACATCTTGTCTATACATGAAGTTTAAAAAACCTCACCACCAATCCATTCAACCAAATAACCCATCCATAAGTCACAAACCAACTTCCCACCCCTTCGTCACACTCCATCAACCCAATCAACCATCCATCCCATCAGCCAACCAATCGCTCAACCAACCAAGTATTTTCATTATCTTTTAACATAGTTGTGTCCTAATAAACGTTAACATCCTTGTACCTGTATAAGTGATGTTCTCTCTCCATAATGATATCTGATGTAACAGCATCTTTTAACTGAAACACCAGACCAGCACGGATTGACTCCACTATCGCAGGTGTTCCGCTCTCCTCCTTTAACTCTGGTTCTTGTAAATAACGATGTCCCTCTCTTCTCACCTGAAATACAAAAATTACAATAAAATGGAAAATGTTTGGTCAATCATTATCATAAGATTTTTTTCTATACCTTACTTGGGGGCCTCAATTGTCAAGACTTGTAAAGTGCTGACTAATAGACAACAGTGCCTCTTGTCCCTGAGGTTCAAATCCCACTATGACTGATCCTAATGTGAAAAAAGTTTGTCAGTTTGTTTGCCAAGGCTGGAAGTTTTCTCTAGGCACTGGTTTCCTCCACCATCCCAGAACTGTCTGTCTCAATATCAGAGAAAGAATCTTGACTGCAGTGTTAAACACCACTACTCAAATCCTCTAAACCCTACTTTGAATTTTTTTAAACTATGAAGATTCAAATTATAAGGGCATTTACAGGTACTGTATAACGAGAAATATTCGCAGGTAGAAACTTTCACGGTTTTACTTTCAGGAACTTGTTCGCGTGTACTTACTTTCGCGGTTGACGAGTTGGCAGAAATGTAATTAAATTACCGATATCTACTTAAGTTCACCAACGAATTGGCAAATAAATCGCCGATTTGAAGCCCCACATAATAAGATTGTCTGGCAGGTGTCAAATGTTATAAGTAAGTAATTGATACTAATTATACTAATTATCTGTCAAATAAACACAGGTAGCTTACTTTACCGTGACCACGGTTGTGTTCAATAAACCATGAAGATGAATCTAGGTAAAATTATACAACATATATCAGCATTAAACTCTATTCATTAAGAAATTTGGTTCGAGAGTATGCACTTGCTTCCTGAAACATGTAAACACTGAAAGTCACGGTAGCCATAGCTGTTCAATTGTCCTTGGGTGTCAAATAATGGATATAATAACATTAGTAATATGTGAAATAAACCGTAACAAGACAAAAAAATTCTCATTTATTTTGTGCTGATATTTTATTTCAAGCAGTGAATTGAATGCAATAAAAGACGACACCGGCGTAGGGGATGTGTTAAAATTGCCGCTGATTGGCATTTTTGGCGTTTGTGGGCCCATTTTTATTTTTTCACATGTAGAAAACTTAGGGGTGTACTTATATTCGCTGTTGAGAATTGACCGTGAAAACCGCAAATATTAATACATCTCTAATATTTCTTGTTATACAGTAATTTTAAGTTCAAAAGATAATCAACTGTATGAAAGATTAACTTACAAAGAAAACACTTCCTCCACCACATTTATCAGGTACTACGTTCTTAAACAGCTTTTTCTTGGCAACTAGTACACCTAAAATGTAGATCAAAACATATAACCATACTTTTTTTCTCCAATTTATTAAATAAAACCATAAACAATTCCTATATCTCGCACATACTGTTAATTGGGTAATTTTCGAAAGCGGAGTGTTGAAGGAGTGACATTTCATGTAATTTATATCATACTTTTCAGTCAGTGCAAATACACAAGATTAATAATGAAGTAAAACGTCTGCAAGATTTTTTTTCTCCATATATTTACAGTACATATCAATTACACATCATTCAAGAAATAAGTGAACAATTATTATCTCTAAGGATCCCAGCACTAGACACATTTTCAAAGATTTTACAATGACATTCCAAAGCTTGTGTCCAAAACTTAGTTTCTAGCATACAATTAAAGTATCTCTTCTGAAGTCTTATTGATTAAAGTCATGTATATGTTCAGTAAAACCTTGTTATAATGACACCTAAACTAAAGCCACATTACTTCGGGTTTTTTTTCTTTGAAAGCTTCCCAAATTTATCACCAAACCCCATTTACAAAAATGTGTCTGAATAAACAGTGGCAACATTGCAACTGTACTTGCAACATCTAAACCAGATAATTCCAGGCAAATGGAAGGAAATGATATAGGAAGAAAATTAATGTTACCTGGAGTTGAGACTCCACCAATAAATTTATGAGGTGAAATAAATACGGCATCTTTGTAAATATAGGGCTGGTCTTCACTAAAATAATAACAATAATATTTATATTTAAAAAAAAACAATAACAAAATCATTAAATTGTAGAATTCCCATACATGCTTGTCATCGTTTAAATATTGCCTTATATTTCATTACCATTATGTATAGGAATGTTCAGATTCAATCTAGTAAAAGAAACAGAATGGTACAGTCTGCTGAGTTTACAGTGCCTTGAATTTATTTTAAATGAAATTTACATCAGTAGTCTGATGAAATGAAGGAAATTGTCATAAAAATTTGTAGCCATTCTGCACACACAGTTCATCAAAAAGAAATAAACAAATACTGTAATCTAGATAATCTCACCTGTTAGTGGAGACTGGATTTATATCAATTTTGACGTAAGGTGCAGCAGTAGCGTAATCCCAGAAAGCTAATGCTCCGTGTTTATGAAGACATACAGTAATATCATCTGTATTCACTAGTATACCAGTAATATTTGACGCAGCAGAAAAACACCCAATCATCTGTCGGTTCAACGCTTTCCATTTCTAGAATATATATAAAATCTAAATGATCATATGAGTACATTCTTAGTGGTCTGTAACAGAATACTGTCAAACAGATCAATGTAAACTATAATGTGATATTAAACTTTTTGTTTTTCTTCTATTTACCCAATCTGCTACAACAAATCTTGTCAAGTGATTTAAAGCAAAAATTGAAACAGCAGCCAGTCTGACAGTCCCTGACTGAAAACTTTTGGAGCAAGCGAGTGCAGAAATGGAGATTTACGCCCCAGTCAAGATTTTTTTCACTTATGTGGAAGCAGTCAGTTCAAGAGAAAATAACTGGAGGAAACCACTGATCAATCTACAGCAAGCAAATTGACAAACTTTCTCACATAAGAATCAGTTAGTGGGATTCAATCATAGGCAGTGAGAAGTGATGTGACCTGTGCATATTTTAAACAACTTGACCATAAAGCCCCTCGATAACATTTAGGAAGGACTGGTAGCTTTTTCAACATTTTCTATATACCATGATAGAAAAATATCAAATAAATATCAAACAAGGACTGGTTAAAAATTTCCAACATTGTTTTCAGCATACTTTTTTGACTCCATACTTGCAGCACTAATCTGATTGATTTTTTTTGACAACATTTTTTATAATCTAACTACATGTATATTATGTGTACAATAAAACCTTGTTCACTTCCATCTTTAGGAGAATAAAGTGATGTTTGATACTATGGTAACAGTAAGCTGTCTTTTTATATTTTCACTACTAGTATATTACACCTTGTTCAAGAACTTTTGTTTACATTTTTATGTACAATGTATATGTTTTTGCATTTTAAACAGAATCAGAATATACCTGTAATTTCTTTGTCAAATCTTCAGGATCTGGTACTCCTTCAACTGTAGCCTTGATTCTTATCACCTAGCCAAAATAAATAAATAAAGCATTATTAGATTATACTGGTATTGGATCAGTGCTGTTGACCATAAACTCTATTAATTTTTTAATGCAAGAACATTAAAGTATTACCGTTGAGAGGTGTATATCATAAAACATTGTCAAAGACCCTTTACAATGTAGAAGTACGAGGTCCTAACCATGTATCTACAGTTGGAAGCTGTTACGATGTATAGTATAATATTACCTTTGATCCTATTTCTTTCCATGGTAATAAGTTAGAATGATGTTCATATGGACCAACAAATACAACCTGAAATATAGTATAAACATATTATCAGATGTATTACTTGTAAATGGCATTGTCATTCATTTTGTGATTTCTAAAACAAAATTAATTTATATTTTTGGAATTATTTTTCCTAGTTATAGAAGATTTATTAAAACCAATTTACAAATGTGTGTAATTTCAAACTCCAAAGACATTGTACAATTAATATTTTATACTGAAAGAGATAAGCATATTGAAATAGGAAATTAGATTTTTCGACTTTATAATATCTAAAAAGTTAACCAAGACAAGACACAAAGGTCTCCCATAAAAATTGAGACTACCCTAACATTGAGTATCTTCTGTTTTTTTTAACTTAAATAGTATCATTACGGTAATTTATTCAACTTTTGAAATAATGTATATATATGACTGTATAATTATCATAGATCATAGTTGAGTAAGAATCTTACAGGTGGTTTAGGCAGTTGTAAGGCATGAATTAGTTTGTGTACTGCAGCAGTACATCCACTTCCACAGAATATCACAGAGTCGTGTTCACTGGCATGTACAGAGTTTCTTATGATGTCTCTAAAAATATAAATAATACAGGGTTCGATTTTAGCAATATTTACCACTAGCAAAAATTAGCTCGTACAATTTTTATTCACTAGCTAAAATGAAAAATGACTAGCTAAAATTTATGAAACAGTTTTAAAGTTTTCTACAGTAAAGCATGACGGTAATGGGATTTCCACTGGTCTATTTTAAACAACGAATCAAGAGTCGAAGACTAAATTAAGCAGCCAATCGTAGCCACGTGTGGAAACCTAATATTATACATTGACGTATATGCCCGAGTAATCCGAATTTGTTTATGATAGAGATGCCCAGACAATATGACTTATTTCGGCCGCTTTTCGTTTTGTTTTTTTTTTTTTTTCGTTTTAAATTTCATTTGGAACATACAATGTGACAGTTAATTGAAAAGTAGATTGTAAATGATTTAGCTTCTTTTATTCACTCCCTCAACTACGCGAGTGGCTTTTATTTCCACTCACTATTCGGCAGATCTACAAGCTATTAGCGAGTATGCGTGCCTAATTTCGAACCCTGTAATACATTGCATTTGTCTTTAATACATGTATATGAATCTTTTGTGAAAACAATTTCAATGAAATAAATTGTTCTGCAGTCTGTGTGTTGTACCAATGAGGCACATCACATGTATCTACATACATGGTGTTGTGATTAAAAGTGTTATATTTGATTATAGTCTTGACAGCTGACGTGGTTTCTATTGATCAGGTGGGGAGATATACATTTTGTATCACTATCATATTTGTTGTAATGCTTTTGGTTAGAGTTGTGTTGAGTAATGGTATTTAACGTCCCAGTCAAGAATATTTCACTTACCAGTATATCAAGATGTTGCCAGCTATAGACGCAGGTGCAGAAATTATGTCTGTGCATTGCACTGATGGCATTATACAGCAGGGTTCTTTATTGCTCCAAGCTTACTGTGACACAGAACCTCTTTTAAGTTCCCATCCAAAAGAACCCCGACTTTCATTTTGTAATGCCGAGTGCTTGGCGAAAAAACAGTCACTACCCACTTTTAAGTCTTGGGTCAGACGCTGTCAGGGTTCAAACCCATGACTTCCCACTTACGGTGTACGCACTCTACCAAATGAGCTACCGCAGTGGTACTATTAGTGGTACCACACAAGTATGTAGAACTACAAACTTTGGTTAAGTACAGTTTAGTGACTAATCATTAACAAACCTAGCTTCATGTCTGTATAAAGTAGTTTGTAATGATGTTATACTGGTTGTTGTGTGGGTGTTTCCATAGTCCGGTAGCACCTCCTTCTGAATGTAATCTTCAATAAACGACAGAGCTCTAAAAATATACAAAAGTTATCTAAGTCATTAAAACATATATAAATTTATTCAATGTCAAAATCTTTTTTCTGGAACAGCTATAAAAGATTAAACAAATATTCTATATTTCTTCAGATTTGTAGCACCAAATTTTATCAGGATTTCAAATGGGTTAGTTTTTCATACTGTATTTCATATATTGTTTGAGCATATTTTTATTGTCTGTTATTCATACTAACAGAAAACAAAACAAAGATTGCCAAGTCTTACATTTACTAGTAAGGTTAGTGTCTGAAATTACCATAGATGGTCTGAATCTCAAAACTTGTTTTATAAAACGAATATAAAGATTTGGGACTAGAAGAATGGCCTAAATTTTAAACCCTGGCTAGTGTTTTTGTACTTCTGTATCAATTGTTTAAATTTGCCACAGAAGAAACAGTGGCAAATTGGCAATATAGCAAATATTTTGAAACAGTTTTTCTTTGATGTATTATTATCTGATGTTATAAAGTCACTGAAATCAGAAAATGGTTAAAACTTACCTTCCAGATGCAATGAAGTCCAAATATGTCACTGAAATTAGAAAAATGAAAGTTATTCTAAAATCAACTTTAGGTGTATATGCCATACTGTAGAATAGCATCAAATCCATTTTTTGTTACTCGATTCTTACTTCTTGGTACATGTAGAAGAAACAATTATAGTTATTCATTGTCAAACTTATTCAGATGCAACATTTCACAAGTAAAAATAAAATCTGTTACAGTAATACTTTGTAATTTAAATTTGCTACCTTAAGTATCAAAATATTATTTTTAAAAATTCTCTATCAAAACTTCACCAAAATTAGATTCAAAATGACCAACATCATCATGTATTTGTAAATTTATTTACTAGCTACCCCAAAAATGTTCATTTAGATAATTATCCTCTTGATGGCCCTTAAATACAGTTCTTCACAGGTTCTATACAGTAAAACATGTTTTCTGTGATTTGTACTTTTTGTCAACAGTATGAATTTCATATTTATAGGTTTTCATCAACAAAGAGCTATTCATATTAAAGAAATATGAGAGAAATGCATGCAATTAACTATGATCAGACTTAATACAGATCATGTCAGATGTGAGCAAGAACTCTTATTACACTGAAATAATGGACTAACTGGATTTAAACATGAATCAACTTTTAGTTTGAGTTTTTACAGGTAAAGTGAGTAATTTTCTCTCTTATAAATCTTCTAAGCCATCTAAAACCTTCAATGAAGCCCAGAGGCCAACCAGACCAGTGGGTTTGAAGAAATTGATTGAAAATACAAGACTTATTGGGTAGAAAGCCAGTGTATCACAAGGTGAACATCCTGCATTTGTGTTGATGCCTATTCACTTTGTTGACTAATTCATGTGTGATCAAATGTCTTGCTTAAAAAATCAAATATCATCTGATACAGCCTGGCTACACATCATGACACCAGTTACTAAAGATACTTAACCCCACCCCCTCCCCCAGGTAAGTTTAGTTGTTGTTGAATGTTGCTTAACCTCACATCAGCAATTTTTCAGCGATTCACGGCAAGAACTATTTTATTATTAATCTATGAACAAGTTTTGTATGCATGTGAAGTGCTAGTGTGTTTTATGGTCTGCCTTGTACCAGTGTGCACTCTTTGCAACTGTAAGGTGCTAGTTCACCAAGTCAGTATGCCACAGACAAGCGTACCGCTCCCTCTGAGTCACATTATATAGACACTTGGTGAACCAGTTAAGGCCTACGGCAAGGAAAATTCACTTTCCCACATGTGGTCTGAGCAGGACTTGAACTCACAGGGGTGAGAGACCCTGGATTTGTAAACTGACGTCTTATCCATTAGGCCACTGCGGCCTTTCCAAGGTAGGTTTAAAAACCGAGATGGGTAACAGTTACAAATAATTCATCCCTGTATATTTATAGGTGTTGAGTTCTTAATTGTTCAGAAAGTACATGTTATCTCAGTTATTCAAGTTCTTGTGGACTTGATTGGTACCTGAAATCGTTTGCTATTTGCATTATCAACAATGCTGGTTACTTTCTCCACATAGTTTTTTGACCATGAAGAATGTTGACAAAATGCCAATTTTTAACTTCAATGACTGTACTCATCAAAATCCAGCTTGGACATAACTGATGAGGAAAATGTACATGCTGTGTAATGAGATGGATGGCTATTGTTTGGTGGAGAGTGTTGCTGTTGTAAGTTGTGGATGTTACATATATGGGCTCGTAAGGCGTTTTCAATCGCCAGGTGTTTCCGATCACTTATGTAAATTCCGAATGGTGAGCATGGGCGGCCGAATTTTTTAGGCCAAACGATCTATTTATAACGACAGAAGCACGTTTTTTCTACCAGTGTAAACAAATAGTCAAAAATGCTTTCTGGGAAGGTAGGATAACTCACATTCTGTCCGCGTTGACAAAAGCCGCCATTTTTGTTATTCCCGTTTTTCATGTACCATAATATGTCCAATTTCTTTTGATCTAATCATTTTCATGCAATCCGGTGTCGTCTGTTTATTCTCTGATCGTTTTGACAAATATCAGTTCATGTGACGTCACTAGTTATAGTCTGTTTCAAGAAAACCGAGACTGTAAAGTGGCACCACGTGTTATAGCATAATTGTCATATATCGGGAGCAAGATTATACAACACTTGGTTCTATAAATGCAATTCAACAACATAAAGTGATAACCGCTACCTGCTCCATGCTTCACAAAACATTCTCAACAGATTTTTACATTTAAAACTATTGATGTTGCATCAGTATATATATTTATATTATATATATAGACATATGTCAATATAAGGTTTCTAATTGTTATGAAATCGATGGATGACACACAAATGGGTACATGGTTGCTGGAATATTCATTAACTTAGAATTTAGATGAGGTAAGATATAATGTTCATGTTTCATGTTAACATTGGCCCGTTTTGAGCCTCAAACACTTTTACTTTCTTGTGTAATATGTCATAACATCACGTGATCGGATTCACCTTTCCGCCATTTTTGTTTACATAGAAATGGGGACCGGTAGGGATTTAGATAAAACATGCTGTGTAATGCTTTGATTGAGTTTTTGTCAGTATAAAAGCATTCATATTTATTAGTATTAACTACGCTGATGTACATTTGATTCAGTATTATTTAGCAAGCTAAGCAATTATTCCAAAATCCACTAAGTGATCGAAATCCCCTAATACCTCCTAGACCAGCCCTAGTCTTGAAGAGGCGATATTCAATATTCGGACATTTTTTGCCTCTTTAGAGACCAGTTTTTGTCCGTAGCCATCATCGTAGAAAACCAGTTGTCCGACAGAGTGATTTTGAAATCGGCGTCGTAATTAATCAAATTCCACTGGCAAAAAACTGCAACTGTTTAATTGGATTCATAAATACCTTAGCTTTCGATCGGTGATCTCTTATTAACCCAGTAACCTCCTCATATTTAAATATATCCTGTTAGTTCTCTGTTGTAATTGGTTTGTGAATTCATCCTGACACTATTTAATTTGCACATGCGCATTGAACGAGAAAAAGGTCGAGCTAATAGTACAGATCGAAAAAAATGCGAAAGAAACGAAACTGTTTATGACAGTATTGTTTAATAAAAACTTAAGGAGATCATGCATGTATAATGTATACATAATTGTGTACTTTATACGTGTTACAATAATCATTACCGAACTAATGACGAGACGTTTGCGTAATTTCGTTTCGTTAATATTTCCCGCGCTCAAAGTTGAATAACACACCGAGCATGCGCAGTAATCACTGTTTATTATGAATTAAGTTGAAAGTTGATGGTAGTAGCTTAACGAGGCATTTTTTTAAGGCAAATTGACATGGTTGGAGGAAATGAATGATGTCAATCGATAGAAAAGATATTTTCCTTTAAAACTATGTTTGATTTGGGTTTCAAATTAATTTTAACTACAGAAAAACTTAGTTTTTGCTAGGTTTTTTTTACAGCCGGGAAGAATCTACGAAGAAAGAGGGGGTTCAGATGAAGGCCCGTAAAAGGCAACATAAATGTCCGATTGAAAATAAGCCTTTGTAGGGTCTTTATTGAAGGCTAAATACCTCCATACATGTATGTAGCTGTATCAGTATGTTGCAGCAGCCAACTGTGGCGTATGCACAATGAAAGGAGGGGGTGGGGAAATCTATTCCACCAGTTTTTCACCCAGGCTTGCCTTAAGCCTTCAACACGGTCTATTCACACTGTTTTCTCCTCAAGATGGTTTTGGTTGATCAGTGTTGATTTGATTGACTGCAAAACATCTGATTACACCTCTACAGATTTTTTCACAGCTCTGGGAAACTAACAAAACGCCTTAAGGAGAGTTAGGTAGTGGTATGGGTAGCTAAGTTGTAAAAAGTCAAAAGACAAATTATTAACATGAGCAGTAATTCTACATCAACAGTCACCAGGTCACAGCTGATCTACCTTGTCTCAGTCCAAACGGTCCGCTAAACACCTTATCTTTTCCAATAATGTTATCAGATATGAAGTTTAAAAGTTTGTCAGTGTTTACAGTCTTTGAAACACCAATTTTACTGGTCCGATCATCATCTGGTAACGAATAAAACAATCGATCTCTGGGTCTGGATGTCTGCTGTTGCTCCATGTTGTTATCAATGAGGTGTTTGTAAAATCTTTGTCGTTAAAACGCTTTATCTTCACAAATAATATTCAGAACTGAAAAACGGTCGGAACTCATTCCGAAATAATTAAAATGAGATGAAACATCAGAAAGTCTTATTATTTTGCATTAAAAACTTTTAAATTAATCAAATGGTTTATATTGAAAGTTCAAAGCTAATGACTATACCAAATACTTTAACAAGACAATTGCTCCTCTACAACACCTTGAACTAGGAGTTAATGGTCTACCACAGCACTTTGTCTCAACAGACAATTGTTCTTTCACAGAGCCTCATCTCACTATACTCAGACCAGGAGACAATTGCTCTTCCACAGCACCTGATCTCATCCTGATTGAGTCAGGAGACAATGGCGTTTTCACAGAACCTGGTTTCACCATACTGGATTGATTGAATGGGATTTTACGTCCCAGTCAAGAATATTTCACTTATATAGAGACGTCACCAGCTATATGGGAAGTGGCAGAAATTTTTACCTTTGCAGCCTGCTTAGGGCAATGTGCAGTGAAGGTTCTTTTACATGCCACTGGGCATCAGTTTTTAAAGTCTGTTCCGATGGACCCTAATGACTTTCATTTCAAAATGCAAAGTGCTTGGCCAAAGAACAGTCACTACTTATTTTAAATTCTTGGTTAGACATGGCCTGGGTTCAAAACCATAACCTCCAACATACAGAGCAAGCACTCTATTGATTGCGCTACAGCAGTGGTAATCATATTAGAGATCAAGGTTAAACTCGTCATACAACATTATACAGTAAAACCTCGTTGTAATTTCCTTAGTAAATCCGCCATCTCACATATTATCACAGTGCACTTGGGGCAATGTGTGAGGATGATTCTTTAGTGTGCCATGAATATAATGACACAAGGAAAAAAGGTTTTTAAGGTCTCTTCCAAAGTATCAGTAACTTTCATTTCTAACTGGCGAGTGCTTGGTGAAAAAACAGTCACTACCCCCCCCCCCCCCCCCCCCTCAAGTCTTGGTTAGACCTGGTCAGTAACTGAACCTTGACCTCCCACACATAAAGTGAACCTCAGTAATTGGAGAACATTCTATTTTCAACCAAAACTTTCTTACAAGTTGATATTTCTATTTCAAGTATTTTTTTTTTACTTATCAGTAAAAACAGCATAATATATTCAATCTAAAATTATTTTAATAATTTATAAAAGGCCTTTTAGATGTACCAGTATCTACACTTTGTCACAATCTAGCCAATACTATATTTAGCAGATTTGTATCAGTACTTGATAAATTTCAGCAATCTGTGATTTCAAATTCAGTTTTTCTAACATTCAAGCACATAAAAACAAATAATTATTCTTATTGCTCGAATTATTACAAAGTTTACTGTAAACACATCTGTAATTTATACAGGTGTGTTAAAAAATATACAGGTGTGTTGATAAAATAAGAAAATCCACAAAGTTAAATAAAAACAAATTATTTATTATTTACATGATATTGACATATATTACAAATATACAACACTATAGTAAAACTAAATAAGATGTTGTAGTATTAAATGCAGTATCAATACCAAGATATACAAAGTGGTTATCAGAGAAAAAAACACAGGGGTAATGTGAAAGGATGAACCACAGGGTGTTATAAAACTGACTGCAGTATAATAAACACTGAGATACAACCAGAGGCTCAGTGTGGCTGAGCCTGTATCGCTCACCTGACTAAAATGCGTTTTCCCATAGGGCCCAATGTTAATCTTGTTTGGCCCTGGTGGTCATGTTTTTTGGCGGATCAGAAAAATTTGGCAATCTTAGTAAATGACCTTACATACATTATTCCTGTAAAGTTTGGTTCAATTTGCTTCAGTCATTTCTGAGGACATAGTCAAAAATGCGTTTTTCCCATAGGGTCCAATGTTAAACTATCTTCTGCCCTGGCGGCCATGTTTTTCGGCGAATCAGAAAAATTTTGGCAATCTAAGTAAAGGACCTTCTATACATCATTCCTGTAAAGTTTGGTTCAATTTGCTTCCGTCATTTCTGAGGACATAGTCAAAAATGCGTTTTTCCCATAGGATCCAATGTTAAACTACCTTTTGTGCTGACAGCCATGTTTTTTGGCCAATCAGGAAAATTTTGGCAATCTATGTAAAGGACCTTCTATACATCATTCCTGTAAAGTTTGGTTCAATTTGCTTCTAAAGCTTCAGAGGAAATAGCATATATATGCTTTTCCCATTGGGTCCAATGTTAAACTATCTTCTGCGCTGGCGGCCATGTTTTTTGATGGATCAGAAAAATTTTGGCAATCTAAGTAAAGGACCTTCTATACATCATTTCTGTAAAGTTTGGTTAAATTTGCTTCAGTCATTTCTGAGGAGATAGCCAAAATGCGTTTTTCCCATAGGGTCCCATGTTAAACTACCTTTTGCTCTGGCAGCCATGTTTTTTGGCCAATCAGAAAAATTTTGGCAATCTATGTAAAGGACCTCCAATACATCATTCCTCTAAAGTTTGGTTAAGTTTGCTTCAATAGTTTCAGAGGAGATAGCCAAAATGTGTTTTTCCCATAGGGTCCAATGTTAAACTATGTTCCCCGCTGGCAGCCATATTTTTAGGCGGATCAGAAAAATTTCGGCAATCTTTGCAAAAGACCTTCCATACATTATTCCTGTAAAGTGTAATTGAATTCGCTTCAGTCGTTTCAGAGGAGATAGCCAAAATGTGCGTTTTCCCATAGGGCCCAATGTTAAACTTTGTTTGGCCCTGGCGGCCATTTTTTTTGGCGGATCAGAAAAATTTGGGCAATCTTAGTAAATGACCTTGCATACATTATTCCTGTAAAGTTTGGTTCAAATTGGCTCAGCGGTTTCAAAGAAGATAGCAAATATATGCTTTTCCCATAGGGTCTAATGTTAAACTATCTTCTGTGCTGGCGGCCATGTTTTTTGACAGATCAGAAAAATTTTGGCAATCTAAGTAAAGGACCTTCCATACATCATTCCTGTGAAGTTTGGTTAAATTTGCTTCAGTCATTTCTGAGGAAATAGTCAAAAATGCATTTTTCCCATAGGGTCCAATGTTAAACTATCTTCTGCTCTGGCAGCCATGTTTTTTGGCGGATCAAAAAAATTTCGGCAATCTAAGTAAAGGACCTTCCATACATCATTCCTGTAAAGTTTGGTTAAAATTGGTTCAGGGGTTTCAGAGGAGATAGCCAAAATGTGAAAAGTTTACAGACGGACTGACAGACGGACTGACTGACGGACGACGGACGCCGAGTGATGGCAAAAGCTCACATGGCCTTTAGGCCAGGTGAGCTAAAAAGCAAAGGTAGGGCAGAAATCACATAGAGAATAAACCACAGGGGTAATGAGAAAGGACATGCAGGAGAACGACTGAAAAGGAAAGAAACGCTGCAGAATGGACCAGCTGAAACACAGCAAAAACACCAGCAAAGGACAGGCAAAAATGGAAAGATAGCGTTATGGCCTTATGCACCTCCTGGCGAGGAGAGCATTAAGGTTAAGGCAAGGTTAAGGTAATGAGAAAGGATGAATAAAGCACAGGAATAATTAGAAAGAATGAACCACATAAGTAACAAGAAAGAATAAGCCACAGGTGAAATGAGAAAGAATGAACCACAGGTGAATGAGAAAGAGTGAACCACAGGTGAATGAGAAAGAATGAACCACAGGTGAAACGAGAAAGAATGAACCACAGGTGAATAAGAAAGAGTGAACCACAGGTGAAATGAGAAAGAATGAACCACAGGTGAAATGAGAAAGAATGAACCACAGGTGAATGAGAAAGAGTGAACCACAGGTGAAATGAGAAAGAATGAACCACAGGTGAATGAGAAAGAATGAACACACAGGTGAAATGAGAAAGAATGAACCACAGGTGAAATGAGAAAGAGAAAAACCACAGAAGATTGTTATTCTAAATTGATTTATACCATTAAATATCCATCTACACTTGGTCATGTTCCTATATAAATAATAAACATGTGCTAAGACTATTTTCCTAACAGAAAAGAGTTTAAGAATAAAATCTTAAGGTAAAACTTTTATTTATTCCTCTGTATCATAACGGTAATTAATTCCGCATTGCCAAAAAAAATTAATGCTCAATTACAGTAATTATATTTAACAGTAAATTGTAACTGTACAGAGAAAAAGAGAGTGAGAGAGTTTTCATTAATTAAAATATAAAAATAAACTGTAATTTTAATGAGTGAGTGAGAGAGAAATAAGAGTTAATACACACATGTTTGGTTTTAATGTATATGTACGGTAAATAGGTTCATGATTGCTTATAATGACATCATCAACAAACAGGCTAACTTAAAGTTATCACGTTGTGCAGCTTAACAAGAACATATAACAAGGTACATTGTAACACTAATTTCGTAACCATGGTAGCACAATAACATTTTAAACTAAAAAAAAAAAAAGTTTAATTGATTTTATCTTGAATGCATTTTAAATATCACAAAATGATTCAACATTTATCACATCATAAGCACTTAAGAATGATGGGTTTACATAATTGTTACTTATCTAGAGCTTTGTTTCAAAAATTATATCATATCAGCGCCACATTTAAAGCCAAATTCATTTACATCTAAACAGTTAATTCCATACTTGTTTAAGCTCATATTGTCCACCAAATGATTCTAAGAAGTAACATCAATCGAGTCCAGGAATTAAATGCTCTTTAACCTCGGATAAGATAAATGCATACACCTCTTATTTGTAACAATGCCACATGTATTTAAAAAGAAACATGTTGAGACAATAGCACTTTAATTATAATTTTCATCATCACAATTACAAGTAATATCACTGACAAATTGTCTGTGTCACAACAACAATAATGATAAAACATTCCATATCACTATTTTGGAATTTGTTTTACAAGATATTTTACTCTGAAAACAGAAATATGGTCACCCTAGACATAAACTGACAGAAGCAAGTACGATCCTTATGGAATGGAAAATATATTTAATATATATTATGATCAAAAACAAATATGAGACTATTCTTGTAGATTGATTTATCTTCTCCACAAATGTTAAACTTTATGAATTTTGTATTAAATGACTGTGGCATTTTGACCCATGGTATGGAATGCAACATAAGGTTTGCTTCCATGGATTACCAACAAAATTTAATTGAATTTTATGAATCATAAACCCATTATATATTCCCTAAATATGCACCAAATATTTCTACTTGTCACCCTTCAAAGAAATTTCTCGCATGCTGATTGGTTAACTTGCCAGGGTACATAGAACTATGTTCAGAAATCTGCCGGGGTACATGAACACATGCAATGTTTAGTGGTAAAAGGGAAGTAACTCGTACATCGTGGATGTCTAGTCACGTTAAACAAACATGGGGACATCATATGATGTCACACAAAACACAAAGTGGAAGTTAAAAAGATCCAACTGGTAACGCTTTGAAGGGTGACAAAAACGTTATATAGGGCTTTGGCAGGTTGCGGCTCAGGGTACATAAATCTTTGACGGGGTACATGGGGCCGTGTAACCTGCCAAAGCCCTGTAAAACTTATAATGCAGTTCTACATTTGTATATATATTTTATATTCAACTGTGTAGTGCAATCAATATTTCTATCAAGGGTTGTAAGCTTTAAGTTAAATCACATGAATACATACGGTAATGCACAATGGACACAAACTTCCAACAAGTTATGGATTACATTATTATAATGTTATAATAACCATTCTTGCAAAAGAGACAAATGTGTCAAGCATACATTCTATATCTTAAATTTGTGAAACACATTTAATAAGAAGAAAGTGCTAGGGTTATGGGCTTTGCAGCTGTACCACATGATCAACACCCTTTCACATTTGTGCTGAACATATTGGCAAATGTTTATATCATGAATTCCCAGAACCAGCTTGTGATTTATGTTTATTATCAGGGTTTACCACTGCTATCTGTTCAAAATAGTCTAGATAACACTGCTTCCTTATTTTATACTTATCAATTGTTATTAAGACATACGTTTTATGTGCTGCAAGTTTAACATTAAGCATAAAGTGGAGTGGAATTATGGTATTTTATGCCCCAGTCAAGATTCTTTCACTTATATTGAGGCCATAAGTTCTGGGATGGTGGAAGAAACAGAAGTGCCTAAAGAAAACTACCAATCTTTGATTGTCAAACGAACTAACAAACTTTCTCTCACTAGGGCTGCCCCAAGTGTGGGATTCCAATCAAGGAGATAAGGGACACTGTTATCTGTTAGCTGGTGCTTTCATTCACCAGACCCCTAACATTTGATTATTTTTTGTTTAAATTCAGACTTCTTTAGACCTACATCTTCTTGAAAGTTTATTATCTCGAGTGTTCTAGACAGATAGCAGTTTATACTAGATGTATATCTAAACTGACAAACATTTTTCCCATACTCAAAGGTTTATTGCACATAAAGATGCACATCAGATATTAATAATAATTAATAGGTAAGTAAATAGATGTACTACATGTACTAGTAAATGGTGACAATGACTCCTAGACTTAGCTTTATCACATTGCCACTAGAACTTTTGACTAAAATGAACACTTCTCTCAAACATTTCATCTACAAATTACACATCTATTGTACTTCTGGTTAATAATATTGTACTACATGTATGTAATAAATAATAAGTTTTCTCAGATTAATATACCAGTTATACTTCAATAAATAAAATCTAAACCTAGAATCTAGAATTTTACTAAGTGTAAAAGATCCATAAAATAAACAGATATTATAATAGTACATGTAAATCCATTAACAAGAAGTCCTATTTCACAAATTTTTCTTAACAACATGTCTGGAAAATGTTAAATTTTGATAAATTTGTTACCGGTAATTTTCAATGTGAAGAGTTATTTTTTTAGCTTTAAGACCACAGAAATTTCATTAATAAATTTATCTAAATTTTAAAAATGACTGAAACTCAATCATGTCTGAACTATTTGGTTGAGCTTTTTTTCTGGTTAAGATTGAGCCGTTGGATGCAAGTAAAAAATTACAGTAATTCAATTCAGATTAAGTAAGTTGTGGTAAGTCCAACCACTGGTAATGTTTGTCCAGTTAGTAGTTCAGTGAAACACCCACCACCTTTGGTATGGAACGTTGTTAAAGTTCAAAGATTAATTCCTAGACCTTAACCCCATAACAATTGTAATGACCGTTTATTATTATGGTTTTTCGTTTCATCCTCTGACAATTAACTTGATTAATTATAGTACCATAATGTACATGTAATTAAATATTACTATCTTACACAAGATTATATGTAATCTGTACATATCTTCCTATATTAACAATATCACATTAAAATCAACAAGTTTTGTACAATTAAGTTACCATGGAAACAACACTGTGCAACAAAACAAATAAAACCTTCCAATTTTTGGTAACTATTGTTTAACATTACAATAAATAGAGTAATAGAAACATCATTTACTTTCAGATTTTAACAAAAAAGAATTCAAATCCATTCATTCTAAACATACAATAACTGTAATAAATTCATTCTTTATAAAGTTCTTCATAAAGTCCTTTTGTACTGAGGTTTAAGTGTGCACTTTAAGATCAGCTATGATTCATATTTAAATAATTACCTGTATCTCCAGTATAAGGAACCTGAGATTTTAAGGATATTATTTGCTCATATGTATCTTGCAAATCAGACAGGATTGAAAATTAATTATATATATCTACAAAACCTCATTTTTTATAAGGAAATTTCTAACTTTAGTATACTGGTTATATATATTAATAGTAACAGCGAAATTCAGTGCTAATTGCAAATCTGTATTTGTCTAAACATCTTACATACAACTATCCACTAAAAAGCTGTAGTGAAATGTGGAAATTAATGTCTGTGAATATCTTGAAATGACAATTCTTGTAAAATTTGACACGAAAATTTCCTTCCTGATTTATAGTAATATTTTATAATCAGAGATACTTATGCAGAAAACTGTAAACATTCACAATATTTTTGTTGATAATTAACACTCAATATAAATTCATGATAATGTATTATCCTTTTTCACAAAACTAAAGTATAAAAAAGGCATGTTCCAGTGTAAATGGACTGACCATTGTTTCCTCAGAGTGGCCTTTATAGAAGGAATTGACTGAAAATGAACCTTCAATAATTTCCCTAAGAAAACCAGTGGTTATAGAGTATATGCATATTGTGATATGTATTGTTTAAACATTTTTTCAGGTCTTAATGTTTTAATGCCCCACATGTATTATTGTAAACATTTTTCTACACAAGTCTTTCATTAAAACATTAAAACATATTCATAAGTTGTTTGTGCAGATTGTGTTTAAAATTAAAACTACAAAATTACAACGGTACCATGATTGTTTTGTTTCTTGTATGTTTAACACATGATAATGCATTCTTTCTTATTTTCAATACATGTAAGTGATATCAATACAATTCTTTAATGTGTGTTCACCAGTGCAGTGTGTGATATCCATAATGTTTATGTAGAACTATCTGATATGGAATTGGATAATTTTCCCATACATAAGGCATATTGATGCACTACAACAATTATCTATACCCAGTAGAAAACATAAGTTTTAAACTCACGTTACGGAATACTACTTACTTCATTGTAAAGTTTGTGCATCCATCTGATATGGAATTGGATCATTTTCCCATACATCAGGCATATTAATGCACTACAACAATTATCTATACCCAGTAGAAAACATAAGTTTATAAACACACATTATGGGGTACTACTTACTTCATTGTAAAGTTTGTGCATCCATCTGATATGGAATTGCATAACTTGATGTTTTCCTGTGTATGCATTACAAATGTTATCTATAACCAGTAGAAAACATTAGCTCTGACAACACACTACAGAGTATCACATACTACACCAGTAAATCTTGAGAGCCCATTTATACACAGATTGTCAAAACATAAGTATTATTACCAGATAAACATTTCTTAAAACTATTACAGAACTTGTCACTTATAGTTATATAGTAAACTGACACACTCACTCTGGCTGGGACTGTAAAATATGATAAAACAATGTTTCTAACAAACTCTGCTAACATTAAATATTAAAACAGACTCATTCTCTCGACTGATAAAATAATATGTATCCTGTCTCTGAGTTTTTCTGAAGATCAGACGGTAACCCATAAAAATCTTCAATTGCACTGGCATCAATTTTCTGAAAAAAAAGAAGTTATTACAATAAATAAAGATTATACTTACATATGAAGAAAATTAAATCTTTTCTTTAGGCATCTCAATATGTATGGTAAAAATATACATTAATGTTATCAGTTACTAGAATTAAAGAACACACATTCATTGAGAAATATCTAAGGTTGGTGATCTAAATATGATGACTAGGTTAGGCCAACATAATCCGGTATTTTTAGCAGTTCAGGTGATATATTATAGTCTTCATTGTTCCTTCAATCAATTTCATTTAACAGTATCTTATTTCAGGTGTGTGTGTGTGTGTGTGTGTGTGTGTCTGTGTGTGTGTGTGTGTGTGTGTGTGTGTGTGTGTGTGTGTGTGTGTGTGTGTGTGTGTGTGTCTGTGTGTGTGTCTGTGTGTGTGTGTGTGTGTGTGTGTGTGTGTGTGTGTGTGTGTGTGTGTGTGTGTGTCTGTGTGTGTGTCTGTGTGTGTGTGTGTGTGTGTGTGTGTGTGTGTGTGTGTGTGTGTGTGTGTGTGTGTCTGTGTGTGTGTGTGTGTCTGTGTGTGTGTGTGTGTGTGTGTGTGTGTGTGTGTGTCTGTGTGTGTGTGTGTGTGTCTGTGTGTGTGTGTGTGTCTGTGTGTGTGTGTGTGTCTGTGTGTGTGTGTGTGTGTGTGTGTGTGTGTGTGTGTGTGTGTGTCTGTGTGTGTGTCTGTGTGTGTGTGTGTGTGTGTGTGTGTGTGTGTGTGTGTGTGTCTGTGTGTGTGTGTGTGTGTGTGTGTGTGTGTGTGTGTCTGTGTGTGTGTGTGTGTGTGTGTGTGTGTGTGTCTGTGTGTGTGTGTGTGTGTGTGTGTGTGTGTGTGTCTGTGTGAGTGTGTGTGTGTGTCTGTGTGTGTGTGTGTGTGTGTGTGTGTGTGTGTGTGTGTGTGTGTGTGTGTGTGTGTGTGTGTCTGTGTGTGTGTTTCTACGCTTACATCAACTATATCATCATCAAATAGTAACCAAAAGCCATCACTTTTAACAATGCTAATGTAATGACCCCGGTTTAAACTGCTACCAATGTGTATTACCACGGCAACCAAATCATACATTCTATCTGGATTAAATGCATCATCAGACTAAAATAAAATTAAACCAATAATTACATTAACTTTGTATACAAAGTGATACATTAATCATGTTGAGTGAAATATCTGTTATAAATTTATTCAACAGTAGAAATAAAACAGTTTTTTTTAATTATCATTTTGGAATTCTAATCTGACAAAATCATTCGTAACATAGAGCTACCTGTTAAAAGGTAAGTCATGGAATGTTACTGCTAGTCAGTCAGGATTATTTCACTTGTAGTTTCAATGTTTGCTAATGACATTTATCCATAAAGGAAGTCCCAGTCAAATAAGGTAAGTTAGATGACAAATATAGGCCAAGTTGCTGATATTTATACCTTTGTAATGACAGGGTTATAGGAAGAGCAGTGAGGTTAATTTTGGGAAAAAATCCACCATGTCACATTACATTACTTTTAAGGTCTCATCCAATGAAATGAATTTAGATCTTTCATTTCTAAATGCAAATTGCTTTGCAAATCATGAAATCCCCCAAAAATGTCACCAGACATCCACCTATTTTCATAGGGTTGGGTGACCCAAACATGAATCACACCATTTATATGACAGATCAACCACAGATAAGACTGTAAAAGGGTGTCACCCTTTTTTTCCTAAATCTCTTCATATCACTATATTTATGATAATATGAAGTTAAAAGGCTTTAAGTCTATTTTAAGACACATCCTGAATATTTTTATAATAAAGATTTTCTTAATCTCTTCTACCTATAATCTGAAATATGGGTTTTGGGTTCTGTATTCAACCTAGTTATAGGATAAATAGTGAAAATAATAAATCACCTACTGACAAGAAAAGGGTCTTTCTGCATTATAAAATTACAAATACTACAGTAATTTGACTTACAGTGTTAAATAACCTCAGCTCTAAAGGAAAGACAACACGGTAGGATAACTTAGTAAAGCGATTTAACTGTTCCATATACTTAAATCTCTTCAGATGTAAAGCTAATATTTGTGGGAGTTTCTTTACTCTCATCCTGAAATTAAAAGATAAATGAATATAGAATCATGTTTTAAACAGATTTAACCTCCAAATCAAAATCATTTACTTACATTGAGAAGTTGGCAGCTGTAGACAAATTTCCTGAGATTAAGGCAACATATGCATTAGTTAAAAATGCTTATGAAGGTTTAAGCTCTAATAACAACAGTAACAATGTGTATCTGACAACACCAGTTATTTTCCATTTACAAATCTTGGGATCAGACCCTAGCAGAAATTAAATTCATGACCAAACTATTATAGTGTAAACATTTCAGTCAAAACTACAACAGTGAATTATTGTATATTTATTACTGTAGTCTACCGTATAACTGGAAATTTTTGCGGTGTAAATTTTTCGCGATTTTATGAAAATATACCTTTGTAAAATTTTTCGCGTTTTTAATTTTAGTGATTGAATGACTGTAAATATAATACAACCGATGAGGCTGCCAATTCTATTTTTTATGATTAGTCGATGAGTAGAAGTAAATACCTGGTCACCTGTAATTAACTTTAATCAAGTCTTCCCGGTAACATCTCCAGTGTGTCTTGTTTGTTTAATGATTGAAGCCATTCCCGATTCCTTATTCATTGATATACGGTGACCGTCCATAATTACCGGTACGTATGTTAATATGTTAAAGAAACTGCCGTCATTACAAACACTAATTATATATTCCTATGTCAGAGGTCATATGGCGCTTTTTTATCTGTCGGGCCGTCATTACAAACACTAATTATATATTCCTATGTCAGAGGTCATATGGCGCTTTTTTATCTGTCGGTTTTGAGTATAAAGTGCCAGGACTCGACAATTGCTTATCGGGATATTAATAAAAAAAATTTAAAAATTTAATTTACAATTCAAACGACTGTTTAGATTTCAAACAGAACAAAATAATGAATAGGAATATTCCTTCACAAAAGTTCAAACAACCAAAGACCGTTCTAGTTATTGACCAATACTCTCGAATGCAAATCCTCATTATTTTTCACGATTTGATGTCCATAGCGAAAAATGGCGAAAATTAGATTACCGCGAAAATTTCCAGTAATACGGTATTATGATAACACATAATTTACCTCTTTTGAGCCTCTTGTTTACTACAGCAAACTTCACAATAATATTTATGTTCAGCACACAGAGTTTCTGTACTGCTAAATCCTCGCAAACAATGTGTTATAGATGTGTTCTGTTCTACATCAACCGATAAATCTAGAAAGTCTTCATCCTTACTACTCACCTGAAAATTACACAATAGATTTGTATATACATGTATAAAGTTATTAATGAACTTGTTCAAAGTGGTTTTTTTCAAGACGCTATTTGGCAAGAGAATCTTTCAGAGTTCTGCTTTCTGAACATCTAGTAATAAAATTTGCATTGAATCTATCTGTTCAGTTTGTCAAACATTTTAAAATTCCATCAAGTGTGTGTTACTTATATTGTATAGGTGAAAATGCATAAAATATATACATAGCATTACATACTTAGATTTGAAATGCTTGGTGTTCTATGACATATAATATCTACTGTGACAATCGGTCTTGGGACATTTATGTTGTGGAGTTTTCTAATGATTGCTGTGGACTCCAACAAGTTTTAAACAACATGAAAATGAAAAATGTGACTTTCATCAATCAGTATTATATCTGTAATTGTAATGGTCCCAAATAGTCCATGTATTTTTATTATGGTGTAATGAACCATTTTCCATCTGCAAAATGATTAAAAATGAGCAAATATTCTGTCAAATGAACAAAGGAAATGATAACCATGCTTACTGTTTCACAGTTCAAACAACGAGTCTCATTGGTAAATGTACCCTGGAATAGATCTTCTACCCATGTCGGTTCTGACTTACTTTGGCTTTCATTTCCTACACTCTTTGGTTTATTACCCTGTTTTTCTGCTGAAAAGAAATAAAAATTTAGATCAGAGTTCACAGAGCTAAAATACAACACTGTAATACATTAAACTGCATCTGATATATGGTTAAACAAGAGGCCCATGGGCCTTAACGCTCACCTGAAGAAGAGTACATATCTTATGCAGAGGTTCAATGGTCAATGACATTAATAAAAGAGAATATCAAAATTTTCAGCAGTAAGGGCCAATAATATGCAAGTATTTTTGCAAATTAATTATAATAATTATTATATAAGTATGCTATATATAACATATTTAAAGTCTAGCTACAATATATTATTTATAAACAGCTAAAACATCTGTATATTAAAATGTGCATTATTCCAATATACATGCCTATACAAAGAGTTTATAGTTTTTGAGATAATCAACCATTTAAGTATTCGTTCGTGTTTATGACCTTGACCTTTGAACCTATGACCTTCATTCATATATCAAAATGATCGTTAGGCCAATACGTACCTTATTCCAATATACATGCCTATACAAAAAGTTTATAGTTTTTGAGATAATTAACCATTTAAGTATTCATTTGCATCTATAACCTTGACCTTTGAACCTATGACCTTCATTCATATATCAAAATGATCGTTAGGCCAATACATACCTTATTCCAATATACATGCCTATACAAAAAATTTATAGTTTTTGAGATAATTAACTATTTAAGTATTCATTTGCATCTATGACCTTGACCTTTGAACCTATGACCTTCATTCATATATCAAAATGATCGATAGGCCAATACCTACAATATTCTAATATACATGCCTATACAAAAAGTTTATAGTTTCTGAGATAATTAACCATTTAAGTATTAGTTTGCATCTATGACCTTGACCTTTGAACCTATGACCTTCATTCATATATCAAAATGATTGTTGTGCAAATGCCTACAATATTCTAATATACATGCCTATACAAAAAGTTTATAGTTTTTGAGATAATTAACCATTTAAATATTCGTTCGCAGCTATGACCTTGACCTTTGAACCTATGACCTTCATTCATATATCAAAATGATCGTTAGACCAATACCTACAATATTCCAATATACATGCCTATACAAAAAGTTTATAGTTTTTGAGATAATTAACCATTTAAGTTTTCGTTCAATTCTATGACCTTGACCTTTGAACCTATGACCTTCATTCATATATCAAAATGATCATTAGGCCAATACCTACAATATTCCAATATACATGCCTATACAAAAAGTTTATAGTTTTTGAGATAATTCACCATTTAAGTATTCGTTTGCATCTTTGACCTTGACCTTTGAACCTATGACCTTTATCTATATATCAAAATTATCGTTAGGCCAATACCTACAATATTCCAATATACATGCTTATACAAAAAGTTTATAGTTTTTGAGATAATTAACTATTTTGGTATTCTTGGACATCTGTGACCTTGACCTTTGAACCCATGACCCTGATCTATGTATCAAAATGATCGTCATGTTAATACCTACAAATAACTGAAAATCCTACGCCATTTTCACGAGAAATGTTAAAAAAATTGCATTTTTTATCAAAGGTTAAAAACTGGGACATGACCTTGACCTTCGACCTTGACATCAATTGGAAGAAAATTGCAAGACAAGATCAACAGTGAAAACTCTATACAATTATCTTCAGCCGTTATGAAGTTATAACAATAAATGTCTCATTTTAAAATTACGTAATTTTACGCAAAAAACGCGTAACCTATTTTTCGTCTAATTTTCATGAAAAACACAATTTTAATGTTCCCAGGTATGCTGAATCCAAATATCCAATCAAAATTTGCCTGCACCTTTTGGTTTCAGAGAAGAAGATTTTTTTGTCTTTTTGCTATTTTTAGTAACAGCGGCCATCTTGTTGGGCGTGGCCAAACCCCGAACACAATTTTGAAAGGCTGCTACCCAGGCATGATAATCACTAAGTTTCATCAAATATGGCCCAGTAGTTTTGGAGGAGAAGATTAAAATGTAAAGTTTACACACGACGGACGACGGACGACGGACGACGCACGACGGACGGTGATAGATTGCAATAGCTCATCTGAGCCTATGGCTCAGGTGAGCTAAAAACCCCAGCATAGCTTGTTTGCATCCAAAAACTGTAACAATTGTCAAAACTTACCAATTGTCATCAAAAAGTTACATAGGGTAAATAACAGAGGTCTTCCTCCAGTGAGACCAGTTTGGCTAAATTACTGACATTGGACAATATCATAAGAGAATAATTATTAAAATTAACTCACTAAGCACTTTCATCATGAAATGATTGTGTCTGCACTGAAGTTTGAATTTTACAGTTAAAAAAACAAAAACAATTTCAAGATTTTATCCAATTCATTTATTGCTGATTGAATTTGGCTTAATTTTGTATCCCTTTTTTGAAGTTACAAATAAAGTTAGCAATATATTTACCTTGTAATAATTCAGACACTCTGTTTAACAGGTAGTTAAGGAACTCATGGGCATCTTGTTGCATGAAATTATCAAATAATTCTGTAAAAAAGAAAAGACAATGAACAAGATTAGTATGATGATTAATAGTTTTGTTTTAATACATCTATATAGACAAAAACAGATAATCTATTGCAGAAATATTTCCTTTAAAATGAATCATTTAGGCACATTCACAAATAAGTCTGATTCTGTGCATTTTAAAATGCAATACTTGAAAATCTTTCAAAGGCAACAGGAAATCTGACTTTTTTAAATGTACCAAGGATTTATTACAAGCATTTGCTTATGATTCTGATTATGTTTCAATGTATAATATCAATGGGAAACTTAAGTTAATCAAAAGTTCATAGGCTCACTAAATCAGAATTTATTGGTTCAATGACATAAAGCCACTAGGAGTAAAACTGTACAATACACCCCCACTCTCCCAGGATATGATGCTAGTCCATTGCAAGGTTAACCCCAGCATTAAAGTTGGTATTCTTTCACTAATTATCATGAAAATTACATATTGACTATCATTGACACAGTTGTTTATGCCTTAAATGTTGTCAACTTGTCATTCTACTCAATGGTCTTTAATCTTACTAAACTTATTTGGGCGACTGTAAAACATAAAGAGATGTACATGTATTTACCATATTCCTTCCTGAGTCTGGTTATAAATTTCTTTGGTGCTATTGTACCAACTTTTTTCTTCTGTGTTGCTATGCTATAAAACAAATCTGCTAAACAGGTAAGTAAAGTTTCTTTTT
The DNA here is from genome assembly GCA_021292105.1 of Anadara kagoshimensis. NCBI lineage: Eukaryota > Metazoa > Mollusca > Bivalvia > Arcoida > Arcidae > Anadara > Anadara kagoshimensis. The sequence goes on from CM037873.1 coordinate 3,842,719, forward strand.
TATTGTTTTTCTGGTGTTGTTTATAGGCTAACACCCGCTCCCTGAATGGTCGGCAGAAGTATAATGCCTGTAATACTGAATTACTGTAACATGTATTGCCAAACTGAAAAACAGAAACAAGAAGCAATGGTCATTTTAATGATACAAAATCCATGCAATTCAAAATGTATAAACACATTAACTTGCACAATATATGACAGAGAAAAGGAGAGACTACTTCATTAATATATGAAAAAGTAAAGGAAGGAGAGAGAGAGAGAGAGAGAGAGAGAGAGAGAGAGAGACAGAGAGAGAGAGAGACAGGGAGAGATTGGTTGGTTGGTTGAATGTTGCTTAACGTCGCATCAGCTATTTCTCAGCTATTCGCGACGAGAACTATTTAATTAATCTCTATGGATTAATCTATAATGAACAGTTTTGTGGATGCATGTGAAGTGCGAGTGTGTTGTATGGTCTGCCTTGTACTAGCGCGCACTCAGGGCGACTTTACCGTGCTAGCTCACAGAGTCAGTACGCCGCAGACGAGCGTACCACTCCCCCAGTCCATTATACTGATACCAGGTGAATCAGTAAAGGCCAACGGCAAGGAAAATTCACTTTCCCACATGTGGCCTGAGCGGGACTCGAACTCACAGCAGTGAGAGACCCTGGATTTGAAGACTGACGTCTTATCCATTAGGCCACCGCGCCCTCTAGACAGAGAGAGAGATACACACACAGACAGAGTGAGAGAAAACAAGAGAGAGAGAGAGATACACACACAGACAGAGTGAGAGAAAACAAGAGAGAGAGATACCTACATTTACTAGACCAAAATAATGTTCATTTGCTGGCAACTGTTCAGATCCAATTTCTTTTTCTAACTGGGAAGCATTGTTACCCTGCAAATATAATCAACACATATATAATTTTGGTAATTAAATCATTCAACACTATAGTAAAGTTAGTATTAGATTGCAGATTACAGGTGTTTTCTGTTAAAACAATTTAAACAATTTATCTCCTTTTTGAAGCAATGTTAGTAGTGTATTTTGTGTTTCAATGTGATAGAAAGTTCAGAAACTATTAGGTGTCATTTTACTACTTATTCAGTCTTTTGTGATATCAATAATTCCATTTTTTTTATAGATTTATTTTAAATTAGTGATATCACTCATTCAACTAGATTTAGTGATATCCTTTATTCAATTTTTGATACCACTAAATAGAATTAGTGCTCAGATTTTCAAAAGTAGACATTTTCAAAAACTTTGCTTTGAAACACCATAAAATCATTTTTTTTTTTTTTTTTTTTGCATTCTTGTAATGTTAGATATGACCCTTAAGGCCTTAACAATGGGACTATTTGGCAATATAAGTTGCGATGGCTCTTATTTTAGGAAGTGCAACTTTCAGATCTGAACTTGTCATGTTTTGGTTGCTGTTTGCCTCTCGCTTGTGGTTTCATGATGCCATTTGCCTTTACATTAGCATATTCAGTTGCTGGTTTCGTTTTTATGTAAGCATATTTATTTGCTGTTTATTACATGTCTTCAAGCCAAATTAAATTATGTTCACTGCATTAACATGTTTCTTGCTTGAATATTTATTTGTATATGCATGGAATTGTTATTACTGTTTTATTGTAAGATATGTTATCATAGCAAGCACAGCTTTCACCATAGATAATCTCACACATCAATCCATATATACTGGTGAGTTGAAAACTTTGTCTCAAATTCATGTGAATTTTCCCACAATACATAGCCATTTTGATACAGGATCTCACAAGATCTCAAGAGTTTTCTTTTCAGAGATCCCATCACTTCCATGCACCATTGTTAACAGTAAAAAACAGAATATGCATATACTGTCAGTAACTAAAATTTTCGAATGATTAAGGGATTTTTTTCTAAGAAAAATAGAAAAGTATGTAAGAGTTTTGAAAGGTTTGACCTAGTAAATAATCTGCATTTGTATTTGACCTATGCTAAAATAGAATAAAAACTTCTGTCATAGTTGTCTCTTGTGTTTTTTAACAGTCACACAGTCAATCATATTATTCACAAAAAGCTGATACAGGGCTTAGATTATTTTGCATATCAAAATAAACGTTCTTAACTTTTCTTGCACTGTAAACAATCCCAATGATTTACATTTATTTATCGATTGTAAAAAAAGTATGAAAGTCTGTGTTAGTAAATGCATACTACAAACAATTAATTAAACAATATCATGTATTTTACAAACACTTTAAGTGTGACAATGTGAATTAAGTGTCATCACATCATTATTCACCATGTTCACCGACTTGTCAACAACAGCAACAACCTTCAGGCAGAAAATCTGCAGTAAAACGTTGTGACATCGTCTATGTATTTGCAATTAAATATATTGAAGAATATGCTTTCATGTTTTAGCAATCTGTAATTTCTACACATATCATTTTGTGTTTTTACACTTACCATTTCGTAATCTTTTGCTAAAGTTTACAAGTTCCTGATCCGCGCCATCTTGTGAATTCTAATATACTTCTAGAAAACGTATCAGGAAACATAATCCGGATACAAATGCACATATGTCGTCTAAGGGACAGACATATGTTATAATCAATAACTATAAGGCATTACATTTATTAGTTTTAGCTAGTAGTTTGTATTCATTGTAATATTGGTCTCTTAAAAGAGTATATAGACATGGTTGAGATATATATTCTTTTTTACATTGTTATGTAATTACCTTAATTCAAAGTTTTCATATGGCACCTTTGTTTTAAAAATTATTTTCTAAAGAGACAAATAGTCCTTTTCTTTCTAATTTTATATATATACTGACATAAATGTTTTGAAATTCGATGACTATGATTATTGTTACTAGCGTCTTGTTATATGTATATTTTTTATGAATTAATTCTTTAGCAACAACTTGAAAATGTTCTGTCTACTAGAATCTATTTAATTAAGAGATAAATGTCATATGAAGACTTTTCTAATATAGATGTATATATACTATTATGGTTGTTTTAAAAACTCTGTGAATACTTAGTAGTGAGAGAAATGTTGTTATATTTGTAGGCGATAATTTAATTTTTATACAACAACATGGACATTCTCTGTAAGCTGTTTTCATAATTTGCATAGTGCATAAGGTAAAGAATTGACAATTCTGTATGTTAAAAATACTCCATAATAGGGCTTACAGCAGATTATTATGATAAAATTATCTCTTTAAATCAATTAGTAAAAATGATATGAAAAATTACAGAAATCAATTACATTTTATTTACCAAATTCAGATCAAATTACTTAATGTTATGCCGATCCCAACACATAAATATTTCAACTATGAGTGACAATTTTAAAACTGACATAAATTTTCTGAAAATTGGAACATGGAATATAGAAGGGTTATCAGAAGATAAAACAAAAAACCCTCATTTTATTAACACATTATCGAATCTCCATGTTGTATCATTTGTTGAAACATGGTTGGATGAAAATCAAATGCGCAACATCCAAGGGTTTAGATATTTTGATAGTAATCAAAGGAAAAAACACAAAAAGGACTGGCGTAATTCAGGGGGTATTTCTGTTTATATTAAAGAAAATATTTATAAAGGTGTCTTAAAAGTAAAATCTAATCACACTGATATACTTTGGATAAAACTTGATAAAACTTTTTTCTTTAAACTTTTTAAAGATCTTTACATAGCAACAGTTTACATTTCCCCGGAACACACGAAAGGTAATGTGCCTGAAGTAGAAAATGTTTACGCACAGTTGCTCAAAGACATTGAGAAATACTCTAATCTTGGTTCTGTTATTATACAAGGTGATTTTAATGCCTACACCAAAACTGAGGAAGATTTTATCATTAATGATACCACAAAACACTTGGATAATTTTGACGACCGATATATAACTGATTCAAATATTCCTAGAAACAATATGGACACAAAAGCCCCAAATAAAAGTGGTCGATTTTTATCAAATTTATGCAAAGAGACAAGTCTAAGAATACTTAATGGTAGATACATAGGCGATTTATTTGGTAATTTCACTTGTTATAATTATAATGGCTGCAGTACTGTAGACTACATTATCTCTTCTGAAGAATTCCTAAATAATATACAAACATTTAAAGTAAATAACATCTCCGCCTTATCAAACCATTGTCTAATAACTTGCTGTATAAAAACACACTTTTCAATAACTCATAGAAGTTGTACTGACCTAGATCATTTACCTGCCAAATTTGTTTGGGCTGAAGAATCAAAAATTAAATTCCAAAATACACTTACAAACCAAGATATTAAAACTAAACTAAAATGTTTTTTAAACAAATCATTTAATACTGCAGACGAAGCTGTTAAAAACATACAAGAAATTATAACAGAAACGGCCGAAAAATCACTTAAACTTGTATACCACAAACATCATAAAAACAAAAGAAAAAACACTGGTACTCCCAATCATGTAGAGATCTAAAAATTACACTACGAAAATTTATTAAACAAAAATCCAAGTAACAACAATAACAGAAAAATGTTTTTAACGTAAGATCAAAATACAGGAAACAGTGTAAATATGAGGAAAAACTATTTAAATCTAAAATGATAAACCAGTTGGAGACTGCAAAAAACGACAACAATTTATTTTGGAATATAATTAACAAACTAAATCCTAGTAAACATAACTTACAAGAAGATATACCAATAACTAACTTCATTAAATATTACAAAGAACTGACCACCAAACAATTCCCAAATAATAATGATCAAGTTAACATCTTAAAGAATATAAAAACATTAGAATCTAACACACCAATAAACACAGAACATCTACAACTACTGAACCACAAAATCACTCCAACAGAAATAATTCAAAACATTAGTAATCTTAAAAACGGAAAAAGTGCCGCAGCTGACAAGATCTGTAATGAAATGTTAAAATATGGTATAAATGAATTAATTCATCCACTTGTGAAATTGTTTAATATTGTTTGAGATTCAGGACGTTTCCCTCACCAGTGGAACGAAAGCCTCATCACACTTATTCACAAAAAGGGAAACATGTACGATCCATCCAATTATAGAGGCATTTCAGTTACTAATTGTATAGGAAAAGTATTTACTAAAATACTCCTTTCTCGTATTTACGATTTTTTGAATAAACAAGGCCTTATCTCTGAGAACCAAATTGGATTCAAGAAAAAATGCCGGACGTCTGATCATATTTTTATTCTTAAAACTTTGATAGATCTACAAAAGAAAAAGAAAGAAAAAGTATTTGCAGCCTTTATAGACCTGAAAAAAGCATTCGATTCGGTATGGCGAGAAGGATTATTATATAAACTGTTAAAAAACGGCATTCATGGTAAAACATATAATACAATAAAAAACATGTATTCAAAAACAGAAAATCGTATAAAATTCAAAAATGGAATGAGCCAAAAATTTGTATCAACAACTGGAGTAAAACAAGGTGATAATCTAAGTCCAACATTATTTAACATATACATAAACGACATTGTTTCATTTATAAAAAATTATCAATGTGATCCTAGGCGATAACAAAATCAACATTTTACTTTACGCTGATGACATTGTATTAATATCTAAAAGCCCAGAAGGACTTCAAAACTGTTTGAACGCTTTATCATCATACTGTAATCATTGGAAACTGGAGGTAAATACAACAAAATCCAACATTGTTGTATTCAATTCAAATGGTAAAACATATACAGACAAATTTTATTTTCAAAATGTCACATTAAAAACTCTAAAGTCTGCTTCCTATCTTGGCATAGACTTAAAATATAATGGCATTTTCAATATAACGCAAATCAACCTAGCAAATAAAGCCCAAAAAGCATATTTGAAAATCAAGAAAACAATAGGCTTGAACCAATCATGTTTTCTTCTTAAAAAATTATTTGATTCATTAGTTATACCGGTTCTTCTTTATTGCAGTGAAATATGGGGTGCATTCAGTAACTATAAAGATTCTGAACCACACGAACATATTCACACAAAATTCCTCAAAGAAATACTGGGTGTACATTCTAAATCCTGCAATAATGCATGTAGAGCAGAGCTTAGTCGGATACCATTAACAGCAAAAATAAAATATAACATGATTAAATACTTGGCCCATATCGTTTCACAAGAAAATACTCTGTTATACAAAATCTATATAGAAACTTATAAAACAAATGCGTGGACAACACATGTGAAAAATATTTTAAATCGATTAGGTTACTCTTTTATCATAAGTAATCCAGAACTTATAAACTTGCATCTTACAAACATTAAACAAAGAATTATTGATATAGAAAACCAAGAACAACTCAAAATGATAACAATGTCTCATAAACTCATAAACTATTCAATCAATTAATACAATCACAATATGAACCCCCATACCTTAATCTTCTCCATACGCGCAAAGACAGATCCACCATAGCTAAACTCAGATTAAGCGCACATAAACTTGCTATTGAAGCGGGAAGATATAATAATTTAGATATTAAATCCAGAATATGCTTAAGTTGTAACAAAAACCAAATTGAAACTGAAATTCATTTCTTGTTATCCTGCGAACAATACATACAAAATAGGAATATATTATTTAAAGAAATTTCAAATCATAATCCTTATTTTACGAAGATGTCAGATGTATCACAAATAAAATATTTATTAAATAATAACAATGAAAAAATATTAAAAGAAATAATAACCTTCATAACTTGCAGTCTTGACATCAGAAACAACACGTGACTCACAAACTTAAAAAATGAGACAATCAAAACCCTTCGGATGTTGCACATTGATCTTAAATCCACTTTTATCTATAACATGTGGTTTTTTTTCTTTATTTGTAAATTTGTATGGTGTTTTTTATGTTAAATATTTTATATTGCCTTAACCAATTATGTAAATTGTGTTTGAGCAATAAATTATTTTTATTATTACCAATCTTAACATATTTTCATATATATAAACAACCACATATAATATTTGTATTAAATCCTGCTGATCTAAAATATTTAAAGATATCTCTAAATTAAGGTCATTTATTAAAGAAGAGATGTCATTCATTCATTCATTCATTCACGCACGCACGCACGCACGCACGCACGCACGCACGCACGCACGCACGCACGCACTCACTCACTCACTCACTCACTCACTCACTCACTCACTCACTCACTCACTCACTCACTCACTCACTCACTCACTCACTCACTCACTCACTCACTCACTCACCATCTTATTGTCTCGCTGACTCACTCACTTACTCACTCACCATCTCATTGGCTCACTGACTCACTCACTGACTCACTCACTTACTGATTCACTGACTCACTCACTCGCTCACTCACTCACTCACTCGCTCGCTCGCTCGCTCACTCACTCACTCACTCACTCACTCACTCACTCACTCACTCACTCACTCACTCACTCACTCACTCACTCACTCACTCACCATCTTATTGGCTCACTGACTCACTCACTTACTCACTCACCATCTCATTGGCTCACTGACTCACTCACTGACTCACTCACTTACTGATTCACTGACTCACTGACTCACTGACTCACTCACTCACTCACTCACTATCTACTGACTCACTGACTTGCTGACTGACTCACTCACTCACTGATTCACTGACTGACTGACTGACTGACTCACTCACTCACTCACTCACTCACTCACTCACTCAATCAATCAATGACTTACCCGCTCTCTCACACACCGACTCATCCACTCTGACTGAAGTAAACTCACTCATGGAGTTATTCGCTGACTCAATTATACTTACTTATTTCACTGGTGCCAAACCGTAGATCACATTACACTACTGAAAAGACATGTTACTAATCACTTTATCAGTTCAATAGTTAAATCATATTTAATAAGTTTGTCTTTTTTTCTTTGTTTTTTTTACTAGGTGTTTTGAATTGCTTAAGTGTTAGTTTTTAATTTTTTGGGTTTATCTTTTTCGTTTATTTATTTATTAGCGCATACTTGCGCTATGACAAAAGTCACCAGACCATTGATTAATAAGGCTTTTAAAATTATTTAGTGTGTTTTCTTTTCTGAGGTGATTTGGTAACTGGTTCCACAGTTTTGCATCCACTGCGCATAGAATTTAATCCGTACCTACTCTGTTTATAAACCCTATTTTTATGAAATTTTGGAGGTAAAGAGTGGTATTTTTGGAAATAATTTTGAAAACTTCTATTGTCATTTTCATTCCTGTCAGTTATTTATTTTATTTTTTTTTTATTTTTTTTATTTTTTATTTTTTGAATTTTTTATGCTTTATTTTGTGTTACGCTTGTGTCAAATTTTCAGGTATGTGTGTGTGTAAATTTGATGTAGATTACTGTCAGTGATTGTATAGTCAATTTTGAAGCCCAACACTTGTTTGGTTATTCGCTGCACTACACTCACACTCGGATCTCGACTTCGATTAAGGTGTAGTCTGTTTTCCATTTTTACTTTTACAATTGTTTGAAACAGTAAGATTTTCGCATATTTATTTTATAAATAGTTTTTGTACTGTTTAAAGGAATTAAAATTATTGTTTAACTAATTTAATTTTAATGAAATAAGAATAAAAGAAAATTATTTATAAGAAAATTATGTATAAGCCGAATGTTTTTCCCATCATCCAAATCGTCACATTTCCTTTTCATTTCCGGTCGACCACATTGTAAGGTGCGATTCACATGCTTTCTGATAAAACAACTTAAACTAGCCAACTTATCACCTGATTAAAAGCAAAATAACTTATTTAGATATCCCTCTTCATTATAGTTTTCAATAAACTTGGATAGTGCGTTTCACCACTCGGTTATATTGTCATTAACATTCAACATTGAAAGTTGATGGAAAAGGGGGGGGGGGGGGGGTGGGTTGGTTGGTTGGTTTTCTGAAGGAAGGCATAGGGTTGGCTTAAGTGTTATTTTATATTCGGCTATAACGAGTATGTTTGAGATTGCTGGGGCTGCACAAAGTTTTTAACATGGATCTCAAAGCTCGAGTTTTTGGAATATTTGAAATTCCCCCACTCATTACTATGAGTATGACGGAATAGTTAAAAAATTTAAAAAAATTATGAACTTAAAGTGGTATCATTTTACACTTGCATGAACCTAGACTTAATGAGAAATTACAAGACGCATTCGTAATTCGTGATTAACAAATATATATGTAGGAAAAACATTGTGCAACTACATGTATTATTCATGTTATAAATGGCAATGTTTCACCTGTTTTTTCAAATGTATGAAAAACAGCAAATTGTGTTTAGTTCGCTGTACCATGTGATGCCCTCTAATGTTTATGCGGAACACTTATTTGCAATGGATATGGAATCTCGTGAGATGATGATTTCCTGCGAAAACTACATCATTCCTGGAATCTGCGCTGTTGACGTTTTCCAAAACGTTGACGGTTCCACACAAACGTTAAGAGGTATTGGTCATGTGGTACAGCAGCAAACCCATTCAATTTACTATAAATGTTTTGCTAAATTCATGTTCATACTGTCTTGACAGTAGTTTGTACTCTGGTATCTGACCGTAAAGTAACTCAGTTGATAGCTTCCTATGTTGGAGATTGTGGGTTTGAACTTCAGTCATTGTCTGACCAAGACTTGAAAATAGTTACTGTTCTTTTACCAAACAACCAGTGTTCAGAAATGAAAGTCAACGGTTTCTTTGGAAAAGACCTTTAAACCAATGTCTCCTGTTATGGCAGGTGTGGCGTGTTAAAGAACCATTCAGGACATTGTCCTAAGAGCACTGCAAAGATGAAAATTTCTGTCACTTCACTTATAGCTGGTGATAAGTGAAATATTCTTGACTGGGACTGAAAACTCCATTGAATCAACCATCAATCTAGTATCTTGGTTGGTAGATTGCACAGGAGGTCAAGGTTTAACACTGATCAACAAAGGGCTCTGAATGAAAAATACTAATTCAGTTCCCCTTAAACACATCTGTCTTTTACCCAGAATTTTCCCGATTTCCAATAAAAACACCCAGTCTTTGAAAAAAGATAGTAATTTTTTACCTGGTAAAACGGGCCTTGAACCATTGAATTAAAATTTAAGGGAGAACCAGAACCCTGCAAATAGCCCAAAATTGACAGATATAAATAAGTCAAGCTGAACATTTCTGACAAATGCTTTTTCCAAAATGTCATATAGAATTGAATGGATGTTGATATAAAGATATAGATACATGGGTATCTTTAGTGTGCAGTGGGACCTCAATTTTTAGTAGTCAAATTTTAGTTTCTTTACAAACCAAAGGTTGTCTGGCCTATTTATAGCACTAGTATGTGTAGACAGCACTAGTATATGTAGTAAAGAAAATTTTTTTGTGTCTGAGGTTTGAATCCACAGTCCCTCGCTCTTGAAAACAGTGACATACCAGTTTCACTGAGATAAATACCTATAACGTTATAATTTATACTCTAAAGTACTTCTTGCATAATTTTAAATATTGGTGTAAATAAAATGAAGCTGAGTGAAATCTGGCATATTCCCTTAATATAAATACTCCTGGTTTTTCTTCTTCAGGCGTCAAGATGACTAACACTAAAGGTTATAGGCGTGGTACCAGGTATATGTTTGCAAGGAAGTTCAAACAAAATGGACCAATACCACTGTCTACATACATGAAAATTTACAAAAGAGGAGATATTGTGGACATTAAGGTAAGAATAAAAGTAAACAGTGTCCAGGGACTCTTATTGTTAATAGGCAATTCCACTTGTCCCAGGCTGCAGGGCTGAACTAGTTAAATTTTCTTTTTTTTTTTTGTAATTGATATTTTTTATTGGCCAGACTTAACTAATGGATGAATGATGCCAGGGTTGGAACCTGCCCTGGGTTCATCATACTTACAAATTTTAGCCACAAAATATTTTTAACAAAAATTTACATAATATTTGTATATATACTAGGTATATTTAACATATACCTACTTAATATATTGTCAAATTTGGTACTTTACATTTTATATAGCATTTGGCAAATAAAACTATTTCATGCAGTCTGGTTTTTAAATTTGTTTTGGTATGCATGCATTTGTGTGTGTGTGTGGTGTGTGTGTGTGTGTTCATGTTAGCATATGCATGTGTGTGTGTGTGTATATGTAAGATAAATAAAATGGAGATTGAGAGATAGGTTACCAGAAAGAATGACAGTGTAGCATAATAGTGAAAAAAAGGAGAAAATCTGGTAACAGGACTAGAAAACTAGACTAAGGAAGGAAGGAGGAAAGGAAGAAGTACTTGTCATATATTTTGTGTTTGTTTATATGCATACATTATCAATATTAAGCACAAAAGATGGACAGTTCACAGCATTAATCTTAGAGTGACAACAAAAAAAGAGAAAAAACATATCTCATAATTTAAATTCTGTTATTACAGTTATATCTAACAAAGCTTGAACCATGGGAACCACAAAGTGTAAAATTCATCATAACGACAGTTTTTAAAAAGGATATAACGTTCTATTTCCAAATTCTTTTTTATTATGTTTTGAAGAGCAAAAATATTTAACTGATGCTTTTGTATTTTAGTTCTATATATATATTGTTTAATATTTAGTATTAGCCAGTTAAGCACTTTGTTTTGTTTATCTGTATATCCTAATAAAATTACTTTTTTACTTAATTCTATTTGTTCATTTTTTGTGTTAAAGATCCATCTTTGAATATATTCCCATAGTTCGTACACTTTATAACAGTCATAGAACAGGTGTTCCAGTGTTTCAACTTCATTGTTACAAAATGTACACTTATCTGAGTCAACATAATTGATTTTATATAAGAATGAGTTTGTAGCTAAGATTCTATGCAGGATCCTGTACTGAAACCATTGGGAAGTTGTATTTTTTGTAATTTTGAATGGTATAATATAGTAATTTCTCCATTCTAATTCAGAGATGTTATAGTTTAAATTTGCATATTTAGTCTGAGCTTTTGGATGGATATCGGTCCGCTTCAGAACCCCATAAATCTCTTTGCAACCTTTTTCATCTTTAAGAATGGATTTTAAATTATATGACATTTTAGGTCTATTGAGATTCTGAAATGGGCAGACATCCAATCCCAAAACTTTTTTTTGGTATGATTTTACACTACTTATTAAAGAATTATACTCTAGAAAATTAGAGTCTACATCATATCTTGCAATAAAATTTTCATACTTAAGAATTTTCCATGAACATCCATTAGATCATGTATCATTGTTATATTCTTTTCTATATATTTTGTATAAATAATTGGTTTAAAATCTTTCCTTATATTACTGTTATAGAAAATATTAACACTTGCCATATCTTCAAAATTTTTTGGAATTTCTTTTTTTGGAGAATTTTCCAACTTTGTAAAACATCATTCCAAAAGTTGTTTATGATTTTTCTCTGTTTTATATCAATAAAATAATCTCCACAATTGTAAATTTCATCCAGATTTATATTTGTTATTACTTTGCTAAGTTTCGCCCATTTTGATTCACTATTTTTAATAATTCTTCTAATCCATGTACATTTCAAAGCTGTAAAGAATTTTGGTAAACTAATCATTTTTATGCCTCCGTAACCATAATCTTGAATAAGTATATCTCTTTTTATCTTCTCTGGCTTGTTTTCCAAATGAAATTAAAAAATAATTTCTCTAGATCTTTTACTAGTTTCTCATTTGGATTCGGTAGGGAAATAATTAAGTGGGTAATTTTTGGAATTATTAGAGTTTTTAATACAGTATTTCTTCCTAACATCGTCAATTTTCTATGTGACCAATTTTTTATAGTACTTTTAATTTCTCTTATTTTTAAGTCATAATTTTGATCTGTGATCTGATCTAAATTTACTGAAAAATTTATACCTAGTAATTTAAAGTTTGTAACTCCCCACTCTAGTTTCCATTTATCTCGGTGAAAAACTTCGGATGAAAATTTTTACTCCCAATCCATATAACTTTGGTTTTTGTATAATTAATTTTAAGTCCAGAAACTCCTGCATAGTAATCTAAAACTCTTAGAGTATTGTCTAGGGAACTGGGAGACCCATCTAACATAAAACTAGTATCGTCTGCATACTGGGATATTAAATATTCTTCCCCTTCAATTTCTATTCCTTTTATTTCAGGATTTGATTTTATCAAAATTGCTAGTATCTCTGCACACAATATAAAAATATATGGTGATAAGGGATCACCTTGCCTGCAACCTCTTTCTAATTTAAATCTTTCCGATAAGAAACCGTTTTGTGTAACTGCAGATTCTGCATTATTATATAGAGTTTGAATCCAACACTTAATAGAATCCTTGAAATTAAAAATAGATAAAACTTTTTGTATAAATTCCCATGAAACTGAATCGAATGCTTTTTCAAAATCAACAAGTAATAATAAGCCTGGCATATTGTTAATATCAGTATATTGCATTATATCATATATTAACCTAATATTTTCTCCTATAAAGCGACCTTTTATAAATCCTGTCTGGTCTTTTGAAATAAGTGTATCAAGTGTTTTTTTAATTCTATTTGCTATGCAGCCTGATGCAATTTTGTAGACACAATTTAATAAACTTATTGGTCTCCAGTTTTTTAAGTATTCTTTTTGTTTATCCGGTTTTGGTATACAAGTAATTATGCCTAGTTTCTGTGTATTGGACATTTCTTTTATGTTGTAACTATAATTTATTGATCTTACTATAAAGTAACCAATGTCTATCCAAAAAAATTTAAAAAATTCGGTGGTAAAACCATCCGAGCCAGGACTTTTGTCATTTTTCATATTCTTTAAAAAATATTTTGCTTCAGAATAGGTTATCTCCCCTTCAATCAGTTTTGCTTCATCATCTGAAAGTGTGTTGAAATTTAAGTATTTTAATTTTTCTATAATACAGTCCTCATTTATTTTCCTAGGTTTTGAATAAAGTGTCTGATAAAAATTTTTTGTTTCCCTTAATATTTCTTTTTGGTCTGTTATATTTTCTCCATTTTCTTTTTCAATTTTTGCAATTAATTTACTGTAGTAATTTCTTGACTCCATATTACAGAAGTAATTTGTGGGTTTTTCGCCTTCTTCTATCCATTTTGCTTTCGCCCTTATAAAATGTCCCTTTAATTTTTCTTTTCTTAAATTCAAAAGTTCATTTTTTTTATCTTCTAAAATATCTATATTATTTTTGTCTTCGTTTTCTTCTAAAGTTTTAATATCTTCATTTAAGCACTGTTCTAATTTATTTTGTTCTTTTTTCTTGAAAGATGAATAGGATATAGTTTTGCCCCGGATTTCCATTAATAAGGTTTCTAAAAAAAGTTGGTCATTTACAGTTAATTGTAAATTTTCAGGATCTATAATATTAATCTGATTGATGTTATAAATGGGCACGGCATATTGTAATTTAGTATTTTTTATTACCTCTTTAATACAATCAATATATTTGGAATCTTTTAGTAAAGAATTATTAAATTTCCAGAGACCTGGTCCTTTTTCTATATTTTTAAACTTCAAATTTAATACCACACCAGAATGATCAGATCTATAACTGTTTTCAACTGTTACTTTTTCTACAAATTGCATTAAATTTTTTGATATTAAATGGAAATCTAACCTGGCTTGTTTAATTGGATTTTTTTTCCTCCATGTATATCGTTTCAATTTTGGATATAGTTCTCTAAAGGGATCTACTAGATCGTATGTATCTAAATTGTCTAGTATACAACTCTGCGATTTTGGATTGTTAACATGTAAATAATAATTTGTATCTAAATTCTGATTTAATACAAGATTGAAATCTCCGCAAATTAAATATTTCTCATTTTGGAATTCCTCTAATTGTTTGAAAACATCGAGATAGAATTCTGCATTATCCTCATTAGGCCCATATATATTAACAATAGTAATTTTTTCCCCTTCTATAGTCATATCTGCTAATATTAAGTTTCCATTATTGTCACATTTATATTTATGAATTTCACACTCGAAATTATTGTTTATCATAATTGCAACGCCTCGTGCATTCCCTCTGTATGAATTAAAAATACACTTGTACCCCCATTGAGCTTGAATGTATGGTTCCATTTTCTCAGTAAAATGTGTATCTTGCAGACAATAAATATTGTAACATTTAGATTTCAAATATGAAAACAAATCTGTACGTTTGTGTGCGTCTCCCAGTCCCTGACAGTTTACGGTCATGATCTTAATAGAAGTCATTAATATATCTATCAAATTTTAGTACACTTTGTAACATATTATTTATGCGATACTTATCACAATAAGTTATGCTGTAAGCATGGTAGAATGAATGGCAAAAAAAAGATAACAGGGATAGTATTGTTAAGCATTTAAAATTACAATTAATATAAATCATTATTACTTCTTTTCTTTACATTTGTACCTAACCATAGACAGTTACTATCCCTGTGATGAAAAAAGGGACAGAGATAATATAGAACAACACAATTTATGTAACATATAAACAGCACTGAATGCAACCATATATATTGAAACGTGATTAAATATAGAAGAGAAAAGAAAAAGATAGCAAGAATGAGAATAAAGTATAAAACAATCATTATTTCCAGCATAGGTCAAACTGCAGCACCTGGCGATATATGTTCATATTTAAAATGTCATGTCTTACAGGTTCTCACAGTATGTACATGATGTATGTTACATGTAATATGAAAAAATTCTAAAAAAAACATCCTTGTTTAGCATAAATTCTCAAAATTATCTTTATCTTGTTTTCAAACACAATGAAAACTCTGTATTGACACAGAGGCATATAAAACCCGAGATACGTGACTGTCTGAAATCCGTAACATTGATTTAAATAGGTGTTACCAATCTCTGTTTTATATGTCTCTGATTGACATAAACATGTATCAAGTGTCAGATTTTACCATTTAAGGGAGACAAATCTTACGTCTCTATCCCAGGCAAATAGATAGGTTAGTAAAGATTATCTCCCTTTCCTTTACTATCAATACCCAATACATATTTTTTTTTTTTTTTTTTTTTTTTTAAATGTGACAAATACTTGGTTACATATAATATACATAGTGTTATAGTAAAAAAAATATTTTTTGGACAAATAATTTATCCTTATATGACATCCAACTTTACAAAAAAGCTATTTTTGTGTTTTTGTTGTATACATTCTTATACATTTCTGTCTCTCAGTTTTTCTAATATCTTGCCCATCATATTTTTTCCGTCATAATAAAGCCCTGTTCCCCAAAATGGATTGGGGTCATCATGTATTATTACTTTATTTTTACACTTACTATTTAAATAAGTATAAAATTCTGGGCACTGTTCTAATTTTGTTTCTAAAATTTTTTCCATTACTTTTACTTTATTATTATACCAGGCCGGAGCAGTGGCGATCTGTAAAGATATATTTTTCACCTCTCTGGCTGTGCTTGCCTGCATTATTTTATCTAATATATCATAAGCCTTGTGGAACTCTGCCTTTTCAAGCTGGTACAACTGTTCAGCAGACTGAAATGTTTTGCCTCTACTTTTTAGAGTACACTTGTAAAAGTTAGACAAAACACAGCCTTCACTACGAAAATAAATAGCCTCTAGATCCTCTAGATCCACCTGGCATTGATCTATAAATAGACAGAAACCATAAGAATGTATACAAGGGAAACTACTTCTTGTATTAATATATATAGTGACATCATAAACTATCACATTTCGTCTCAACACTGACAAATAGAGCAATCAATTTCTTTAAGAAAAATATATTACGCCTGGCAAAACACTATTCAGGGGAGGTCAGTTTTTTTTTTTTTTCAAGACTACATGTACCTGTCAGTGTCCTACCAAACATTTAACTCCAAGATTTAATGTTTGTACTCAAAGTAAATAAGATAGATACCCTCTCAGATCATTACTTCCTCCCAATCCGCTGGACAAGTTCAGCAAACTGGGGAAAAACAAAAATCTGCGAGTGTATCTACCCTATTCAATTACAAACTATACAGATCTGAGTATCCAAAATGATTCTAAATGTACCAGTATATAATGCAGGTTGTTAAGACAAAAACATTAACTGAGTGTTTTAATTAATACATTTTCTAAACGGTTAAAACAGTAACTAGACCACCTTCTTACAGTCTAATATCATCCAGTAGAGAGCATAATCCCTCTACTGGCCTAACTATTTACTGACTGTATGATTGTATTTTTCTAAATCTGATGCGACCCGATAATAGGTACTTAATACCGGTCAAAAAGGAACCCCTTTTTTTTCTACGAGCCTCAGATATACATATTTACAGTACTTATATAAACACCAAAAAGTAAAATTTCTCAGTCACCCATCACCATCTGTAAACTTATTGTTACAGAACAATATTCAAATTCAAATATTCAAATTAGAGTTTATTCGTCTGAAGATAGTTGAGTTAGGCTTCATATCTTGACCATGACGTATCCCCTGTACTGTTTTTAAATTCTAGGAAAACATTTGGGCCCCTTTCACGAAGTCTGGTAACTTTACCCTCTTTCCTCATGTCGAATGCTACCCTTAATAGTCTATGTCGCAGTTGTTTCAAGTCTGCTGGGAGGTCTGTCACTATTCTCATTTGTTTGCCTTTTAGCCTTGGACCTCTGGATAACACTAAATCACGATCTACTAACCGGACAAACTTAATAATCACAGGTGGAGGTTTGTTTTCTGAAGCACCTAATTTATTGGAGAAACTATCACTATGCCGGACAGGCAATATATGGGCATTGGCAATCACAATCTTGTCTGCTCTATCTGGATCAATTTCAAGCTCTTTCACGAAAAAATCATTCAAAGTGCTCATGATATCTTTTCTTGCCCTTACCCCATAGATAATTAAATTATATTTTCTTGATCGCCACTCATTATAGTGCATCCAGTCGAGCGCATTATTTAAAGTTTCTTCAAGACAGAATTTTTTTTCACACTTTCCTCTAATTTACCTTGCAAGTCACTAATCTGTCGGTCTTGGAATTCTTGTGACACTTCAATGTCGTTTACTTTTAAATTCACTTCATTTACTTCATTTCTCATTTTATCAATGTTCTCAAACAACGGCTTTACAGCACATTCTATCGCATCTATCAGGTCTTTTCTTACAGTCGTCTCGTGAAAATCACTTAATAGTTGTTTTATTGCTGTTATTGTCAATGTTTCCTCTGTATTTGCACTTGTTTGTGCACCAACAGACGCAACTGCGTCATTGTTCATATCTAGGTCACCGGGGGGGTTACCTTCTGTGTTAGTGGACTGTGACATCGAACGGCCGGTCTGTGCCCTAGTTAATATTGTTTTTATGTCCGTCTGCTTTGTCTGTTTTGTTTTGTCACTTCTGGACATCTTTATGTGGTTATTCACACTGCACTGACACTACCACAGCTTTTTTTTTTACCAGAGCTGAATCTCACGTGTATTCAGTCAGCCATACTACCGGAAGTTCTCATTTTCTATTGGTCAATTTAATTGGTCACTAACTGACGAGAAATTAATTGAAAGTTGTATATTCACTAGTTCTGGACAATTTGAATTAATATACATGTATTTGGTTGTTTTGGTCCATTATGATCCAAAGGTGACCAGTGGGTAAAATTTTTGAGTGCTATTGTAGCAGATTTTATGCTTCATGCATAGGTTGCACCTATGTTCATCTATGTTATGACGCAAAACTTTGGAGTAAAACTGGAACTTTTAAATTTCTGAAAAATATTAAAACCCTCATCATTCAAATTAATATTATTGTAAGAAATAAATTTGTACCTGTAGTTTATTTAATGGTTATCAGTTAAGTTTACTGGGATAACATATAAAATAGGACATTAGTCTATTACAAAGTTAACCACCAGCATTTCTGCTTGTATCCATGTGTTTTAATATTGGATTAGACTGGAACCATATTCCACCTGGATTCCTCGGGACATGCTAACCACAACAGCCACATTTAACCCCTTGATGGTGCACAAAATGGACCTGAATTGTTGATCATGAGTTCATTGGCCTTGACCACTAATCAATATCTCCAACTGCATTAAATGTTATTTATTTATTTTTAGGGAATGGGTACAGTACAGAAGGGTATGCCACATAAAAGTTACCATGGAAAGACCGGCCGTGTGTACAATGTTACTCCACATGCAGTAGGTGTAATTGTCAACAAACGTATCGGGTGAGTTATTAGACAAAATCACACATTTATGTCACTTGCCAGTGCAGATATGACTTTATGATACATATGCAATGTCATCTGACAGCAATAATAAAGCTTCAACTGAAAGTTGAGTTGAGTACTGTAATCAGGGTTCGTACAGGCCTGGAAAAGTCCTTAAATTTTGAGGTTTGCCCTAAAAAGCCCCTAAAAACAAGTCTGACCCTAAAAAAGCCCTTGGAATTTATCCCGAAGGCCCTAAAAAGCCCTTGAATTTAGCCAGTTGGTTTCTGTATTTCGATATTAAGTGGTTGCAAATAGACTGATATAAATAGATAATTATTTGATGTTACATTGAAATGTGCAATTTAAAGGTACCTGGCCCAACTGAACGCCCAACTTCAACCTCCACTTTAAGTGTCGTTACTATGGACACGTTTGACTGATTTAGTTGCCTTTGCTTCAATATTTTTTTTGCTAACGTTGTCCCTTTTATTAGGCCTTAAATTTGCAAATAAGACCCTAAAAAAAACCTAAAAGTCTTTAAATTTGGAGTCCAAATGTCTGTAGGAACCCTGGTAATGGTGATAGGCGTCCCAGTTGAGAATATTTCACTTATATCAAGACATTGCCAACTATAGGCAAAGGTGCAGAAATTTTGTCTGCATTGCGCTGATGGCATTATACAGCAGGGTTCTTTATCTTGCCAAGCCCACTGGGACACTAGACCTCAATTATTTTAAGTTCCTATCCGAAAGAACCATGACTTTCATTTCGTAATGCAGAGTGCTTGGCGAAAGAACAGCCTCTACCAACTTTCAAGTCTTGGGTCAGACTGGTCGGGTTCGAATCCATGACCTCCCACTTATGAAGCGAACACTACCAATTGAGCTACTACAGTGATACTCTTTCAACAGAGACATGTGGTTGTAAAATAAACAAATGAAAATGATTTATCAAGTGTTTCTTTGTCTTAATACTATATGACATGAAACCCTGTCTTACATTGTAAAAGGTTTTCTGATATTTTTAGAATAAAAATAATACTGTTATATTATTTGAATTTTTCCTCAAATTTAATGTTCAATATATCATAGTTGTAAAACCAATTTAGCGATGAAGTGATAAGCAAATCATTGTCTTGAACCTTACATCTTGTTTCCTCTCAAAAAGGTTGCTTTATATCTTATTATTTAGATAAAGAGTCCATGGTTGCCAAGTGGTTAAGGCATTAGCATAACCAGAATTTGATGTTTAATTTTGAAATATTTGGGAGACTGTTGAGAATTGGTAAACTAAAAAAAATATCATTTACATTGTAGAATCTATTGATTAAAGATCTTTCATTTTGTGAAAAGGTTTTAGTTTTAGAAAAAAGCCCTAAAACTGAAGTTATTTAAACAATGCACATGTACCTTTACAATAAATTAAAACTATTAAAACTTTGATTTTAATGTTTTACTTGACCATTTTCATTTCAGTAACCGTTACTTGGCTAAGAGAATAAATGTAAGAATAGAACATGTGAAGCACTCTAACTGCAGATTGGATTTCTTGACTCGTGTTAAACAGAACGAGGAGAAGAAACGCCAGGCTAAAGAAGGCAATGTCAAAGTCAATTTGAAAAGACAGGTAATTTTATAGATATTTACCAGAGTCCCTATAGGTCTCACTCTATATGAGCGCTGCTTTTATGTAACAGTGTTGATTTAAATGTACATGTATATTGTTATGAGGTGGTAGGAGGGACAAAAATTAGCCATGCCATGATTGTGAATTCCTATCATGATAGTAATTAAGAACTTTCAATAGTTTTAGTAGTCGCCATTCTATACAAGCCCAGTCCTTTTGGTAAATTTGAAAATAAAAGTTAGAGCTGTGACGAGTACCCGGGTACCCGTTCACGGTTAGGGTAATGACTGTACCCGGGTAACAAATTGTTTACCCGTTACTCGTTAAAACATGTATCATTGTTATAGACCTAAAATAAAATGTATATAAGTTCAATTAAACTTTGACTTTCATTCAAAATGACACGACATGTCAGTAATCGTGAACATTGTTTATACTTCTGTCAGTTTGTGACACACGAGGTAAGTATCGGAACACCTTGAGGAACTACATTCAACTCAATAATACGATATATGGTTCCGAATGGTGATATTGGTTATCGGGGAACCACTCTAAGCAACTTTAAACATGACCGAAAGAAAATCGGAAATTTGGAAATTACTTTATTTAATAACATTAACAAAACAATGACAGTTATTGATTCTATTTAACCTAGCTTGCAAGACAAAACCTTTGAAGTGTAACTCGTATAAGCATTGCGCATGCGTAGTTAAGGTTTCATCATGGAGAGCCGGGATTCACGATAGGTTACTATATTAGTCTATAATAAAAATACAAGATGCTGATTTATCTGCAATTAACTGCATTTGTTTACGGGAAAATTGTCTATACAGATTAATAATCATTTATTTATTCTGGTTACTTATTCACGGTTTGTGAAATAGATTCTTAATTGAAATTTGTGGAAGTTGAAAAGCATCGGGTACTCGGTACCGGGTCGGGTATAAGAGTTCGGGTACCCGGGTACAAAATTCTCTACCCGTCACAGCCCTAATAAAAGTCAAAATTTTTTAAGTAGACAGCAAGTATGGAGTAATATGTATTGCAAATCATATTCAGCAAATGTAAACTTGATGGAAGTAGGCGACAAACTGGACCAAATTCAAACAAGTAGCTGACAACTTTCAATGCCTTGCTGGCTTTACTGAAACCACTGCAAGTGCATTCTTAATGGGATTACTACTGACATTCCTCAAAATTCAAATGGTAGAGTGCTTGCTCCATATGTGGGTTCGAACCCAGGTAGGGGTCTAACTTAGTCTTGAAAGTCTGTAGTGGCTGTTCATTCGCCAAGCATTCAGCTTTTTGTAATGAAAGTCGCAGGGCTCTTCGTATAAGATCTTAAAAACCAATGCCTTGTGTCACAGCAGGGCAGGCAGACATGTCACGTTAAAGAACCTTCCCTACACATTACCCTGAGGACACTGTAAAGGTAAAAATTTCTGCCACTTTACTTATAGCTGGTGACGTATTGATATAAGTGAAATATTCTTGACTGGGACATAAAACCCCATTCAATCAAACGATCAATCTACTGGCGTTTCTTATACTTTAATGACAATAAGAAAAATGTTAGCATAAAAATCTTTCTTTTATCTTTCAGCCTGTTGGTCCAAGAAAAGCACACTTTGTAAGGACAAGATACAACAAGCTTGAAGTTTTGGAACCAATTCCATACGAGTTTATTGCATAAATATATTAAATGCCTGTACCGAGTTAACCTTTGTTTTCTGTTTTCATTTTGTAATTTACCACTGTGGTAGCTCAGTTGGTAGAGTGCTGGCACCATAAGTGGGAGGTGTTGTGTTCAAACAACGACCACGTCTGACCCAAGACTTGAAAGTGAGTAGTGACTGTTCTCTCGCCAAGCACTCAAAATACGAAATGAAAGTCACGGTTCTTTCAGATGGGAACCTAAAATAAACAAGGTCCTTTGTCGCAGTAAGCATGGCACGATAAAGAACCCTGCTGTATAATGCCATCAGCGCAACACACGGGACAAAATACCTGCAACTTCACCTATAGCTGGCGACATCTCAATATAAGTGAAATATTTTTGACTGGGACATTAAACACCATTACTCAACTCATTTTGTAATTTATATTGTACATTGCAGTGTTCATTCTTGAAGAAGGGGTCATTTTAAAAAAAAACATGCCTCTAAAACACTGTAACATCAATTGGGATGTGTATTGTTAAAATTTTCGTATTGATATATTATGATACACAGATGCTGTATCCCGATATGTATCATATTTCAAAAGTGAAGAAAATAAAGACCTTTAATGTTATTTATATAACTCATCAAATATTGTATGTATGTTGTCAGATATCTTGTTTTAATACCACGTTGTTATGGATGCTGTATCCATATCTAGATAGCTTTACATGTGACATAATGTGTATATGTGTTGCATGTTGGTCTAGACATAATTTGTTTATTTTAACATTTGGAGTGTATGAAGCACTATGACAATTTCGGACATCTACATTACTCAGTTCAAAAAATATTTATATATCGGTATTATTGAAACTTGACAGTTGTATCCTAATACGTATGTATCAGGAAATCATATCATGATATATCGGTATATCGATAATACACATCAATAATATCTTTGCATTTATAGCTCCAAGGCCTTAAATATGTGACCATTTTGCAAAATAAGAGATCAATATCCCCATACCCCCTTTCTATAATGAACACTGTAGTACATGCATACTTGGATCAAAAGTTGTTTTACATACCGGTGCAGTAAAATTTTGATGTAATCAGTATCTGTCCCAGATTATTGGTTGTTTTAGTCCATGACAAAGGGAATTGGGACTCCATTTTTGCTGTAGGAAATTTTATTTCATGTCTAAAACATGCATAAAAGCAAAAGACAATATTGTTCAGATTGAAATTAGGAAGTTTGTTATAGTCTAATTTTGTGCCTGTTTGAAGAGATACTGTAGACAAACTTATTCATGGATATTGACTAGTGATTCTCTTTAAAAAACCAACCACTATGGTACCTCAGTGGTAGAGTGCTTGCTTTGTATGTTGGAGGCAGTGGCTTTGAATCTTGGCCCATGTCTGACCAGAACTTGGGGGAAAAATAGGTAATGACTGTTCTTGCGCCAAGCATTTGGCATTTGGAAATGAAAGTCGCTGTGTGGCACGTTAAACAACCCTCCCTGCACATTGTCCTTAGCCCACTGCAAAGGTAAAAAAAATTCTGCCACTTCACCTATAGCTGGTGTTGTCTTGATATAAGTGAAATATTATTGATTGGGATGTAAAACTCCATTCAATAGATCAATCTTTCCAAAACTAATTCGTAACTGTTGACTTTCATGTTATGGACTTTTAACTGAATATTTGCTATAAATAATACCATTTTCAAAAACGTTTATGTTAATTAACTTTTGCAATTATTTTGTCCTTGTATGTTAATAAAAGTTGGTTTACCGTAAATAGAATGTTGAATAATATATACTTGACAATTATATCCAGAGTGGCCATACATATAAACGAGACACGATAAAGACATGGAGATCACTGATTACAAAACCGAACACTGGACAGGCACTAGACGTCCATCTGTTTGTTCATTCATCCGTTCATCAAGATGAATGACATGATAAACGATCATCTCTAGTGTATTTATGTTATGGATACTTGATAGTAAGGACACTCGTCCTGTCTGAATTGTACAATATACACCACATACATTTAGTTGTTGAATGAAATTGTATCGAGATAACCAGTATTTCACTTTTATTGAGACGGTGAAATCTGGTGTGCCTGGAGAAAATCAACTTTTGGCAAATTATTTGACAAAACTTGCCCAACATAGTGGGATTCTAACCTACTGTAGGTTGTGAGAATCACTGCTCTAAGTTGTCTGTCAAAACAAACATGACCGTAGGCTACGTGTAGATGATTTACAGTACCAAGTATGTACACAGCTGTGTTAGTCCCTGTAAAGAAGTGCTAGAATTAATAGAATTTGTGGAGAAAACCAACTGATCAAGTGGCATTTTGTGAAGACCTTCATCAGTTATGAACTTGACATAAAGTAGGTTGCTACTGGTCTGTGCCATTATAATAGGACATACTTATGAGATGATGGAGAAAACTGGAGTCCCTACAAAAACCACCAACATTCTGCAAGTAAACCGAGTTGCACTGGCATTTGCCCCCAAATAATTGAAATTTATTCTTCGGGTTAATAAAATTGTGTTTCATTATAAAGGCAAGTATGTGCACATTTCAACATTATGAACCTGAAATAAAGCCTTTGAATTTAGGCTACATGATTTTTTTGGGAGTCAAATTTTACCGAGTTTGTATTGGTAATGTGAGGTTTGTTAGTTAGCTTTCTGAAGGTCAGTGGTTTTTACAGGCACTACAGTTTTCTCCACCATCCCAAAACTGGGATAATATAATTAAAAGAATCTTGACTGGGTCATAAAACAATTTCACCACCCACTTCACACTGATTAATGAATTGAGATTCATTGATGAAAGACCTTTCAGTTAAAAGAGTGAAGACTTTACTCATTTCATTTGGATGCTTTTTGTATTTTTCGTAATAAATCATGAAATGTTTTAAAACATCTTTTACAACCATCACACAACAATCTTTAGCAACTGAGCCAATAGATTAGTTGAACAATTATGATGGTCAATTGTTGATTTTCTTGGCCTGTGTAACCTTTTTACATTTTATCTTTTCCTTGAACACTGCTGGATCCTTAATGGAATTCTGTCATGGTGAAATGGTTTCAGAAGAGTAATGTCCCTTTAGGCCAAATGAATTTCTAACTTGTTCCTGTTTAAGATATGGGGTCCCAAAAAAGGACCCAATAAATTATAAAAATATCTTCATTGATGCTAGACCCAAGGCAATTTTAAAGTAACCTCTTTGGACTTGTAGAAATCTTGACCATTGTATACCAAATGGTAAACTGTAGATAAGGTCCTATAGATTATTTTAAAATGCATTTTAGATGATTCTACAAGAGTTAGGCCTTTAATATTGTACATCTAGGAGCCTTGGTTACAGAGTGGTCTAAAAGTGCTTCTTGTTGCCTAGGTTCAAATCCTACTGGGACCACAGCCTAGAGCGAAAAAGTTTGTCAGTTGGCGTAGGTTGACAGCTTTCTTTGGGCACTCCTGTTTCCTCCACTGAACTGACCACAAAATATACTGTTTAAGAAGAAACATTAGCGATAGGAAACTTTTGTGGCTTTGATATTCTAAATTTCACAGTAAGAAATTTTCACAGTTCTAAAAGGAGGGAAGGTGTACCAAGGGAAATAAGAAACTTTCCTGGAGAAGATACATTTGCAGTACAAGAGTCCCTGTGAAAGTCGTGGATACTTCTTCCTCACGAATGTATCTTCTTATACTGTAGGTAAAGAATCTTAAGTGTTATTATACCATTATTCCACTCCACTTTCTGGAACACATAGAATTTATTTATCTCACATCTTGGTTATGGTGCCTTATATGTAAACTTAAGATGGGACCCTAGTATCCTGAATCCAAATATTGCCTACAAGTCATGGTTTTGGAGAAAAGTTTTATTTTTGCATTTTTGGCTATTTTTTAATAACAGAGAAAATCTTGGTGGGTGTGGTCAAAACCTTAGACACAGTTTTTAAAGGGCATCGCCTGGACTATATCCCTGCCACCTGCCAAGTTTCTATGAAATTGGATCAACAGTTTCAGAAGAAATGTTGAAAATAATATATTCATAAAATATTCACACAAGGACATGCATCATACCATGCCATAATCTTGCATGGCCATGGCCAGGTGAGGTAAAGATAAGACAATTCAAAATAATGTTTTTAAATAATTGAATTTTATCACAGATTTTGGCAATGATAATAATAATAATAATAAATAATAATGCTAAAATATAAGAAACGATGAAATAGTGCATGAACAAACCGATAGGTGAAAATACATAAAATTCTACAAAGCATTTAAACATTTATAAATATATAAAAATTGTATATAAGTGTAACAATAAATAGATGGCTCCTACACTCGATAAATTATGGAATGCTCTGGTAATATACTGTAATCCAAATGTAAAAATTGAAAAAATATTTACCTTAAAAGTAATCAAAAATATTTTATACATAATCACAGATTAGCTTGATCAAGTTGATAAAACATTTTGTACAAAGGTTTTCATTTATGAAAATATAATAGTGTCCGTTTTAAACAGATAACGGTGGGAATGTATAGTGTATTGTAGATACTGATGTGTACACACACAAAACCTAAAACTTTCTTGAATATGTCGCGGTATAAAATAATTACATGGTTGACAATGTCTGTCCAAATGATCTGTGATGAATAATTCCACATGGTGCATAAATTACTGGTCAGAAGCTGTTAGTCACTTTAATGTTCATGCTAATTTTGATATACATACAGTAAAACCTCATTTAATGCCCTCTATAACTTTGTCACCTCACTTACAGGCACAATGTTTTGAAGTCCCTGCAAATTTATTTATTTTATGTTTTTCTGTATAATCCACCCTTGATTTATCGACAAATTCCTTCAACCAGTTGGCAATGCCAAAATCTGACTAAACAAACAATGACAATAAATCAAAGTTTTACTGTACTGCAATTATGAACCCTTAAAATAAAGGACATTCTGATTAAAATAGAAATATACAGTAGTAAATCCCAGATGACTAAATTGTGAATTTGATATCAAAAAACATGTTTTGTAATTTGTAGCTGAAAAACAATTACCGGTATGTTCCTGCGATATAGCCAATGCAACTAAAATAATCCATATCCATGCACCAGGCAAGCACAAGTAACTCAAAAGTAAAATGTCTAAAATACACGATAATAACATTAACATCTAACAACAGGGGAAGGTTTACCTACTCCATATGAAGGCCATAACAAATAAAGGTTTGGTACAAATTTCACTAAACAAATGTATCGCCAAAAATAAAACTGATTCATAGTATGTTCCGTCTTTTTGGACCAGTTTATGAATAAAATTCTATCATACATTGAACAGCAGAAAACTTCAATGACTAGCTACATTTTAAACAAGATTAATCTTTAAATTAGCAAAAATAAGTTTCTCAAAGCAAGAATCCAGTAGTACAAAAGACAATTCTGTATATAACGCCCATTTTCATTGGCTGACATAAAAAAATTGCGACAGTATAATCGCTGACATATCGCCAATAAAACTAATTAACTACCGATATATGTCTGCAAATCAAAAATAACAAGATGGTTATCCCATAATTATACACATAGAATGAAACCAGTAAATAACCTTAACTCTATCAATCTGTTACAAACAACTGCTTGTTGGTCACCCATTACCAAATATATCAATCATATTTAACATGTCTTCTCAAAAACTGCACAAATTAAAGTAAAATCATATCAACAAATATCACATATGTATTCAACACTCTTTTCAAAATTAACAGAGATTTTAAATACCGTCATGATCCTACTGCTATAGTTTGTAAAAATTGATCCGTTTTCAAACTACCAGTATTTTACCCACACCAGCCAACATCTTTATTGAGTTCATGAGTTTAACAGCCTTTATCAGTTACCAAATTTCAAATATTCATTCTAGGAACCATTTTCAAAAACTTTCCTTTAAAACATGACAATCTTAGTTCAAAACAAAACACATGTATCTCAATGGGAAGACATTGTTAACACACAACAATAATTGAGCAAATAATATTGGTATCACAAGATTGGCAGTTAATGTTAGGATTAAAGTTCCAGGTTAAATATGATGCACAGCTTAAATATACATAATATTTGTCAAAACAAAAAATCATTGAGAATTCGAGGCTAAATAATAAAATCAGATGAGTTTACATTTATTTTTTGGAGGGACAAAGTCAAATATTTTGACAGGCAAATTGGTGTTTGGTAATGTAACCATGCCCGCCCTCCTCATAACATCTGACCTTGGCCACAAGTTCTACAAAGCTATGAATCTAATGAACTGGTATGGTCTGTACAATGGCCGACAGGTCGTGTGTCGAGCAATTATCATCTAATGAACTAGTATAAATAAATGTATTATGCGAAATATAATGAACAGAATGGACCAAACAAGTCAGGAATTGCTACATGAATCTGAGCCTCACAAAAACTGTTACATGAATTAAACAAGCCATGCTTTATTAAGTGTGGATATCATTGATATTGTATTTCTATCGCTTTGAAAAATACAGATAGTGTACTCCAAAACATGGTCTGCACATAGGCTGACAGGCTAAATGTAGACATTAAACCCCTGACAATCATCACTCTTAAACACAGGGGACAGACTTATTCTTTTATACAACGTACATGGGTATTTTTAACGAATCTGACTCCTGTGTTCCTAAACAAGGAACGTGATTCCTTTAGATATAGCCTAAATCTATTGCATACACTATTGATGGTGTGTTTAAAATATTGATGAATCATAGCACTTTATTATCGTTTGGAAAATAAGAAAGTTCATCTTCAATTTCCTCAATATTTTCCTGTTTTATTGTAAAATATACTGAATTTAAATTGTCAGTATACTTATATTGATACTGAAGCAGTACCAGCTTACATTTTGTGAAATGTTTTATTTTTATCTGTCCATTTACAACTAAATAGCTATACTGTTGTAAGCAGTTTTAGATTTTCTAATTGATTTTACATTTCATCAATTAATACTGTAATGTAGTTCAGATTTGTGTAGAAGCTGACGTATGTTATCTGTCCCCGTTTGATGAAGTGTCGGACATGTCATCCCCACCATTTGGGTCCAACTGTCTAGCCTTCCTTCGTGCCTTTCTGGCAGCTAACTGTTCCTTGTGTAGCTTCTCGGCTTCTAACTTTTCCTTGTCTCTTCTCTCTCTTTTGGAATCTATTACAAGTTTTGCACAAACCTCTAATGGCGCTGGCTCAACAATTTCACTTCCTGTAATTATTAATGTTTTAAATAACTTATTTAATTTGTATTCCATAACAATTTAAATTTTTTTATAGATATTATATACATATGCACTTGTATCTATCTCAAACAATACATATTTATTTCTTTTAATTTTCACCAAATATAACTTACAAATTGTTTGGCATCTGGTATGGCGTCTGAATTAAATTTCAAGTACACGTAATTGATAACGGGCTACCATTAGTTTGTGTGTTATATGCAAGTGTGAAAGGAAATTTCACACTGGTCCACCTTTCCAGTTTTAGATTACTCCCCTTGGTCCAGTATTATACATGAGAATGGTTTTGTTTTCATTTTTGAAAATCAATTTCTGATTTTGAAATGGAAATTAAACTTTATACACAGGTATAAAATATCTTTATGTAAACTTTCTTGCTACATGCATTTTTAAAAGTAATTTTGGGATAAAAAATTGTTGGTAAGATTATACACAATACATGCATAAATTAATGCATCCATTAATGAAATTATATACCCAAAAGGCACACAAAATAAAAGAAATAAAAAAAATCATCTCTGCTAGTCACTTTTATAACTGAAAAATAATTGATTCTACTCATGCAAACTACTTTAAACTCGAAGTACATGTACTTCAATACAATATCTACTTATCTCCCTTGTCTACAAGGGAGCTACAGTAACTGATAGTAATATTTTGAGGTAAATTTCAGAATGGAATGGCTCAAACATAAAAGTAGTTGATAGATATAAGAAAACTGTCTAGTTAGCTACGTCTGCCACATATAAAATAAAACCTATTCTTTATAAAATTATTTAATTTAGAAGGTTAAAGAGATAAAAAAAATTGGTCTGTACATTGGCAAACAGGTCACATGTAGACATAAAAACAATAATTTAGGAGGAATGGGTACTAATTTTACTATAACAAGCAAATTCAGGGAATTAGGATCCCCACCAGCAGGTTTCAGTCAAAGGGCCATAACTCCCAGGAAAATGAGCAAACTAACTCGATGATATGTACATCTCCTATCAATATTGATACTTTGCAATACTATTTTTGTGAAATAGTGCTTCATAGCTTTAGAAAATTAGGGCCAACAAGAATTTTGAATGGACAGGCAGACAGACGGACGGAAGGAAGGATTGACACAAAAGTATTTTACAGAAACTTAGAAAACATGTATAGTACAGGGCCTTAAACATGAAATGGAAATCTTTTTACTCTATATGGGTTCAAAGTACAGTATAAAAGAATAAGAAGTATACATTTAAATAACTATAGTGTTCTATAAGTAGAGAATAAGTCTGAACAAATACTCATACATGTAGTTCTTACAATGGAATTTATATACATTGTACTAACAACATGCATTAACAGTAATAGATAACTATAAAATGTCTGACAAGCAATAATGATGTCATATAATGTACAGGAGCATATTAGCTTCCTTGCACATCTACGGCAGTCCATCAAAAACATTCACCAAACACTGGATGAGGATGCTCTTTATTTTGTACAGGCAAGCCATGTATAATGTAACGTAACCTCAAAATTGCTTGTCAATCATTTACTGGTTCATCACATAAATTTGATATGTATTCAACATGCACTTAAACATTCCACAAAGGTAAAGATGTACAAATATAAAATGATAAGCGCACATCTTTACAGAGATAAGGAGAACTATTTTCTAACACATGTATAATTCTACGTTTGATGGAGTGATCATTAATGGCTTCATACTTATTATTTCTCCCCTCTCATTTGGTTTGCCTGTAGAATTGAATCAATTGTTAATATGAGCACTAAAATGTGAATGGTGATCATGGTGATAGTAAAGGAGTTAAAACCCTGTTTTTAGTTACCTATTCATCTAAGACATCAAAGTCTTAACTAGTACGAGACATTGCCTACATTTGACACTTGATAGTATATTAAAGAAAAATTGGATTTCACTCTAGATTATCAGCAAATGGTTTTATTCTTTGAAGTACAAATAACTATATTTGACTTCTGAAATCAGGATCAAATGGATTATAGAAACATGTTAGAGGCAATCAGTCTTTAACAGATATGATTAAATTTGGACTTCGATGCAAAAATCACAGCAATTCTGTCTTACAAAAGGAAATATAAACTGAAGTGAAAAATGTTACATGTAATTAGTCATTTAGTATATTTAGGTACTTAAAGTTTAGCTGTTGGATGAATTTATAATGAGTTCTGAAATAATGAGCTAATGTGAGTTTTTTAGTATCTTAAGGTGCCAATTTCAGTTGCTTGATACAGTTCTATCATTTGAATTGAATGTATACATATTACAATTTTTCACAAAAAAAAATAAATAAATAAAAAAAAAAGATAACAAACCTAAAAGTTTTCTGGCCTCCACACCATCTATTATAGGGTTCATCCATGTAGACTGTCGAGTATCGGTGAGACCAGTTATCCTTGGGACATAGATATAAAATATACATTCTAATATATCATTCTTCTGAAGACCCCGCTTCGAGTTTCTGTTGGCTGAAAATAACAAATAAAAACAAATCAGAAATTGGACAAAACAGGTAGTCTGTAAGTATTGTCATGCGATGAGCTTGATTTTTTTATTTTGTGGTAGTATAAGAACAACATAGGTGCATTGTTTACTGTGTATTAGGAAATGTCGTTTAATTTTACTAGAGAAAGTCACAGCAAATGTATAATATATGTATGTGTATCAGTAATATTTAAATTGAGTGTAATTTACCAGTACTTTTGTACCAGTATTTGTACTGACTGTTACCAGTACTATAAAAATATAAAGTGTGTAAATAAGTATTGAATTTTTCCCTCTCACAAAATTTTTCAGAAGAGGAAATGGAAAATAAAGATTTTTAACTAGACTTAAAACCCAATTACATTTATGTTTACCCATCCTCATCTTGGAAAAGTTATGGTGTAATTTGAAAACATATTACTGTGATATATTGTTATACAACAAATAAATACTGCATGGTCTCTTAATATTACCGTAATTATCTGCTACTTTGTTGCTGCCAAATTAAAACCAAAACCACAACAACGCTGTTCTAACATGATTACTAATCCATTAAATCTAACAGCACCAAGATAATAAGCAAATGCCTTTGTGGCTAGGGAAGTCTAGTTGTTGACTATGGAATGTACTAAGGTTTATTGAAGTTTTCATAGTGACTGACTGGTCCATTAAAGTTTTTTTAGAAGTTTTAAACAATTTTTCTTAAAATTTAAAGAAAATTAAGAATATTTTCAAGCATACATCTTTGAAATCTTTATATCAATGTAAACAATTATGTATAGGTAGATTCCTGACTTACCATGTAAGACAACATCCAGAGCCTCTTCAATCTCTGACATTGAAGGATATAAATCACATTCTCTGAAAAACTGTTCTAAATCTGTCAACTCAAGTTCTCCTCCAAATGCCTTCCTATCAAACACGCTCTCATATCCTGTATAAAAATTTAAATTTCATAATAATTTATAAACAATAATGAACAAGAATCAAAGTGTTTACTTGTGGAAGTTATGAACACTTATACTAACAGTAAATGTATGTCTTGATGGATCGGATTTAACATGTGTAAATATGAAAATTCAGAAAAACAAAATTATCACGAGTTAAAGTGAAGACCACAATCAACAATATAGTCAGATGGAAAGTTGTTGTAGATGTAAATATGGATGTTTGGACAAAGTGAAATAGATAGGTCATGATCAAGGACAACCTGGTGAAAAATTGGTTATAGCCGATATCATATACCTTCTCCAATAGTATCATCAGGAATTGAACCCAGTATAGATTGTGGATATGGAATAGCACAAATGACTTGCCACATGAACAGCTGTGGCTATCACATCAGAAATAACATTAGTTTCAAGTTTTCATATAACTCCAGCTATCCATTAATACGCGGTTAACCTTTTCATTGAATGATTTTGTAACAAATTGTTCAGTAAACTTTATATATATATGAACTTATAATTATAAGGAGTTAACTTACGACGTCTTGCATCCATGTATTCATTCATATCTTTAAATGTAAATGGCGTAGATGGTTTTTCTACTCCATGTCTGGTCTGACACCGTGACAGTGTTCCCTTGTAATCTCTCACCATCTTCCTAAATGTTGATCCATGCCATTGTGCCTAGAAATAAGAAAATACAGTTAAACCTGCCTTAAAAATCACCTCTATTTAAGGGTCACCTGCTTTTATAGGCCAGTAAAAGTTTATCCTAATTGCGCTTTATTCATGTCAATTTAAACCTGTATATTAGAGCCACCTACCCACAATGGTCAATTTCACTGATTCCCTTCTGTAGTCTTTATAATCAAGTTTGACTACATTGTTATCTACCAGTGGTAAAAAATTGCAAGAAAATAGTGTACTTTTCTCATAGATCTGGTCCAGCAACTTTTGCATTGTAGGCTAACATGGATGATTACCCCCCCCCCCCCAAGTGTTTTGTTCCATCATAATAACTATAACAGAAAACTTCAGCAGTGATACCTAACCCTGAAGTATAGTGTAAGTCTTTCAACAGTTTGTATAAGTACAGAAATTTAAAATATTCTTAATAACTGACATGATGTAAATTTCACTAACTTTATTTTCAGTAATTTGTGTGTATCATAATATTAAGTGATTGAGTACAATGCCATCCAAAATTTTAAAACGTTTACCTTTCTTTTCAATTTCTCAAACTTTTTACGAACAACAAAACCTCGCATGTGTTTTTGTATCTGAATAGCAGCATCTTCTAATTGTTTTTTAGTAGGACCAGTTTTGTTTAGGATGATAAACTCTGAAGTAATGAAGTGTAGTGATTAAATTGGTGTTTTGGCATAGTAGACATCTTGTACAATGTTTGGTACATAAACAATGTAAGGGGAGTAACCATATAAATTAAATCTGACAAGATATTAGCTGTTTGACATCGTTGGTATACATGCGGTACTCCATTACATTTGTACAAAAATTATATTATTGGATATGGAATCATATCAGTTCATGTTTTCCAATACAATCAATGGTATTCAGGAATTCTTGACATAAATATTTTCCAAATATCCTGCCAAATGTTCAGGGGTGTTGATAATGTGGTTAAGTGGGGAGCCCACTATAATGTATTTACTGACAATAAAGCATGGTGATTGTACAATGTAGTTGAAATAATTTGTTATACAAAATATATTATTTATATTACTTGTTTAAGTAAAATTTCTAAAAATGCTACAATTTTTTTATTTTTCAAAATTTGACAAGTGTTAGCAACATGAGCCATGAATCCACAAATATTTGACCAATAAAAAACAAGATACTTACTGATAGATTTCAACATGTGGACCAATCACTGATATCTTTTGAAGAAGCTTGCTGATGGTTGTTATGGAGTCTGAAGTAAGATTAACCAATCAACATGAAGATTTTAATATGAAAATGGAAAATGTTTTTCTAAAAAGTATGGTATTACAGGCTGGTCAATCTGATAATTAATATACTTGCCAACCTTATTAAACAAAGTTAGCTTAGCTAAACTGAGCAAAATTGGTATATTCATAAAAAAAAGAAACTATGTCTTGGACTGAAATCAGTCTCTGAGATGCAACATAATTATCCATTTAATCAAACTGGGTTTGTTTTTTTTCTTCTTTGCAATGAAAGGGAGATAACTCCGATTTGTTGAGTTGTCCAATGTAGTTCATTTTAATATCATACAGTATAATCTCTTT
Organism: Anadara kagoshimensis; assembly: GCA_021292105.1. Taxonomy (NCBI): domain Eukaryota; kingdom Metazoa; phylum Mollusca; class Bivalvia; order Arcoida; family Arcidae; genus Anadara; species Anadara kagoshimensis. Next base: position 3,878,268 of record CM037873.1, read on the forward strand.
ATACTGACCAACCTGTAAAACCTGAACACATTAATACTGGTTAATCCTGACTAGAAATAAACAAGTTTAACAAATATAAAAAAAGTAAGTGTCATAAAAACTGAAATAAAGCTAGCTGAACTCCTATAAATGTTAATCATACATCACATTCAATCAAGCAACTGCAAATAGATATTATATAAAGTAAAGAAAAATCAAACAAACACTTCTATAAAACAATAAATCAGGGTTAAACACAGAAATTTAATTTTTTTTTTAAATCATTACTATCGTATGTTAAAAAAAAATCAATTTTGAAATGATTACCGGTACTACCTTAACTATCTCAATTTTTTTTTAAAATTATTCCTATCATATGTTAAATAAATTTCAATTTTGAAATACTTACTATCTTACACAAGTAGGGGGTGAGCTAGCCAAGCAGGAGGTGCTTAGCCTTCTGGAGCACCGGGCCTCACTTCCCAGATGGAAGTTCATGTGTCTAACCTAACTTGTCAGTTTCAAAGCTTTTACTTTGCTTCTGGATTGCAATTCAGACATGGATTAGTATGTTTGTTTTTGATTTTAACAAATTTTGAATCTGTTCAGACCTAAATCAAATGTTAATTAAGAAACAGAACTACTAAGGTTATAAGTTATTCCCTACAGTATGAAAAATATATGAAATATATGAAAAATACTCCTAAAAAAGTCAGGTTTTTTTCAATTTTCAAAATCTGTCTTGTTAAAGACGATTCAAACCAAATTCGAAAACATAAAACTGTTAAATATCAAAAGTTAAAACATGATAAAAAGCATTTAAAAAATGTTAAAAACTTCTAATTGTAAGGAGATTAATGTGTAAAACTGCTATTTTCCATTCTCATGCCAAAAAAATAAAAAATTTTCTTTTAGATGAATTTTAAATTTCAGGGTTATTTATATCATCAGATTCCTGGTTCCTGCGAAAATGAAACAAATAAAAATAAAGTGATAGTTAAAATACCATGATATTCTGAATACAAATGTTTAAAAGCAAAAGATATTATTTTAACTTCTATTCAATGTTGAGACAATTCTAACTACTTGTCAGTAATTGTAGACTATTGGTAACTGAAATAATGTTCGTAAAAATAAGAGAGAAAATACAAGCATTCTGACTAGACTATTCAAAGTTTAAAGCTAAAGTTTATTAGGAGCTTTGTGCTTCATTGGCTAAATGCATAACCAGAATTCAGTAATGAAGAGGTGAAGAGTGCAAAACTTCAACATTGGGCCTGATGTCACCAAGAGTATGAGACTCCCAAAATATTGGACCAAAGTTATTAAGGGTATAAACCCCCACCCATCTCTTTACTATGTTCTTTCGCCTCAACAGATCAGTCTCAATCTTTTACAGCGACAGTCATTGCAGTGCCTCTCACCACCAAGGTTTGTATCTGTCTTCATCAAGTACTAGTATGATAAAGTTTGTAATTATCAGTTTTACTTGCCAAAGTTCAGCAGTTTTCTCTAGGTACTCTAGTTTCCACCATCCCAGAACTACTGACTTAGAAAGTGACAGAATCTTGGCTGAGGTGTAAATCACCATTATTCCCTCTAAATAACAGCATCACGTTACACATATTTTATTTAATTTCAGTTACTTTGACTGGTATTTGTCTATGTTTGCTGGTACAATCTTGTTGATTTGATTTTATTTACAACTTATGTACACGTTTCATATTATACTTACTGTTCAGCAAGCTCCTCCATTTTTCTTTCTCTTACTTTTGCGTTCTCGTCTCTGATTTCTTTGTAAGTATTTGCCCATTCCTTTTGTTCCTGACTTACTGGTGGTCTGTTGTAGATAGCCTGTGTTCTCTCTACATGTGCTTTATGTTGTCTGAAAGTAAACACAGTTTAACTGAATTTTTCCCTAAATAAGGATAGAACCAATGCTTTTAAGAGAATTGCTTTCTGACTTTATTTTCCAAGCTCAAGTTAAGTGATATCCCTCAGTTTTTGTATGCAACACATTAATCTGGTATTAGGTACATGTGTACCAAGTAAGATGGTTCTATTTTTACACACTTTAAAAGATACTGCCTGGAAAAAGGAAACAGATGCACTGAAATACAAATGGACAGACAGGGTAAAACATGTAATTCCCTTATCGCTTCCCTTCTCCTGTGAAAACTTTAACAATATGATTTTGAGTTTCGAGGTTTTTTTCTTTTTGGGTAAGTGAGATAACAATTTTGAAAGAGTTAAATGAATAATAATGACTTTGAGGTTTCCATAGTAATGAAGAAAACAATGTTTGGAGCAAATGATGACTTTGATGTTGCCATGGTAACCAAGTAAACAATGTCAGATTTTATTGAATTGCTACTGTTTTTATTACCATTTAATCAATTAAAACTCATAAACTATTTAGATGTTTTATGTTTTGTAGAGATAAACGTTTTAATGACTCGGATAATCAATACCTACCGCTGTTGTTCTAACGCTGCCTTCCTTTCATCTTCCATTTTATATCTCTCACTACCTATCAATTTTTTATAGTTACTCCTAGCAACATAGCCTCTAAATATCCTAAAAAATATAGAAAACATCAATATTAACTGAACATAAATGTGGTAAATTACAACTATATGATAAAATTTATACTAAAATGTGTGAAAGCAAATGGACAGGTATCAACTAATGTGTGTGTTATTTCATCAGTACTAACATTATTGTATGGTTGTCATATGCATGTACCTATGTGCTATTGATATGGTTATAACTGGGAAAATATTTTTGCTAGTAATTATTTTATTGAGGCTTAAATAATAATAATAATAATAATAATAATAATAATAATAATATCATTACCACATTTCAAAATTGTTAATTTGAACACAACCCAATACGATTCTGTAAAACTTATAAACATAATAGCAATGAGAAGAGCAGAAATCTGCAATATTAAGTTTTTATTTTGACTAACCTCTGAATATCAACAGCTGCCTTAGCCTCTCTTTGGATCTGAGCTGCTACTGCTTCCTCTTCTATAATAAAATAATAATAATAATAATAATAATAAATGTTGATGATGATAATGATGATGATGATTATTATTAGCAAAGACAAATACACTGATTGTAATAGGCATAAACAATCAAAACAAACTTATTACAAAAATAAAGAAACAATAGTTTTAAGTTGCATCAATGATTTATACGATTTTCATATACAAAAACAAAAAAACAGTTTCCATCTTTTGACGGAAATAATACATGTATAGTTTAGTATCATTTAATCATCTGATTTTTAATTTGTTATAAAATTAACAGAGAACTAAAACAAAGCCGTAGAGACTTCAGGTAACTTAAACAAGGGGACACAACTCCTTCATTTGTGCAAATCTGAAGGCCCTTCACCTAATCATGAAAGTCAGAAAGTTTCGTAAAATTTGGTCAGATAGATGAGAGATGATTAAACTTGCAAAATGTTAATAGATGATGGTCATGGAAGATTGATGACAGATGTCTGACGGTGAACCTTCACAATAGCTGTCCGAGCTAAACATTGAAAATAATTTTCTATGTTTTATTGCTTAAATCTGTAGTTTATACTTACTGGATCATGTATGTTAGATACTTGTGGTATTGGCCTGCCAATATGAGCAATAGAAGTCTGTTTTGTTGAATGACTAGTAGTTGTCTCCCCTGACATGCCTTGGTTTCCAGTTTCATCACCAGGGGTTTGTTCTGATGACTGAACCTCAGAACTACTAATTACATCACCATTAGTGATATTACTTGTCACTACAGTGTCACCATTTGTCACTACAGTGTCACTATTTGTCACTACATTGTCACTATCTACATCAAACCAACCAACACGTTTTCCACTCGTTGGTCTAGAACTTTGATCACCTTCCTCCATTATTTTATCACTATATAATGTATTTTCATGTGGAAGTGTAAATGGCATTTCATCTGTGAAGAATAAAATAAAACATGATACAGAATAAGAACAAGAGCTGTCAGATGGCCAGGATAGTCATCAGCACATTTAGTCTATCAAAAACTTCAAATATACTACATTACCTATTAAGTCACGCATATTACATGTGAGAATCACACATTTTGATATTTAATCATGCTTACACACACACCACTCACTTTCTCATGTATATTTGTAAAATACCCAATAGTTCAAAATTTCATACAAATTAGTAACTATAACTGCCACTATATGTAAACATTTGTGTTTGATCATGTTGTGAGTACATATTTTATGAAAAAATTTCTGAGGTTTTAAATATTTTGCCAACCAAACCAAAAAGGGCAGATATGCTTTTGGCACTCATTTGTTTCACTTGTTGCATGCTATAACCATTGACAGCTATGCATACTAATGCAGGAATATGAAATACATTTCATTCTGTAACAGTGACTATCACTTCACTCCCGGAAAAAAAAATTAAGAGAAATGGAAGTTCCAATTGTGTGATTGGGGAACCTTTGACATTATAAACTTTAATCAAAGTCAAACCATCAGCTTTACAGTTAACAATTGAAAATTAATCTGAAAGTTCTTTGCTATTTGGATGTTATTTTGAAACCTCTGATGAGATAAACCAGTGACTTTGTAATCAAAGTCCCACCATCAGTTTTCACAGTATTTTTTGTGGTTATAATTTGAAAATAATCTGAAAGTTTATATACAAAATTTGTATAATGCATTTAATTCAAAGTGACTGAATGACAAATGTGATAAAGATAGAACATTTAATGGGATATTAAATAAAACCCTGTCATGTTGTGGTGAAATAAATCTATTCATTGTATTTTAATTCATTTTTCTTTTGGAGAGTACGTTAGAAAATTGAACTTGATCTGTATACTACTGGTATAGTACTAAATAATTTTATAAAGTTTGAAAAAACCGATGATTTTGATGATCATGATTTTTATCCTCAAATCCACTGGAAAACAGATGGACAAACAGACATATACACACAGAAAATGGAAGGTATGACATAATACCTAGTCATTATGTGGTGGAGCATAAAAATGAAGGATTTATACCTCTATAATACTAAGTTAGTGTCTAACTCTGTTTTATTTTTAAATGTTAAATTAAGTATACAAACACACAAAGTCACTATCAAACAACTACAAATAGGAAATGAGAGAGAGAGAGACACAGAGAGAGTTTATGAATGGGGGTTTACATCCCAGACAAGTATATTTCACTTATGTCGAGATGTCTCCAGCTATAGATGAAGTGGTAGATTGTTTTACCTTTGCCGTGTGCCCAGGGCAATATGCAGGGAGGTTTTTAAGGTCGCCCCATAAAAGACCCTGTGACTTTCATTTCTAATTGCTGAGTGCTTGGTGAAAGAACAGTCACTTCCTCTTTTCAAGTCTGGTTAGGGTTTGGACACAGGACCTCCCCCATACAAAGTGAACACTCTACCACTGAGCTACCATAGTGGTTAAAAAGAGAGAAAGAAAGAGAGAATTAATTGTACCTCTATTACTACTTGGGTTAAAGTCTAACTCTGTGTTACTTCTGGATGGTAGATCCAGTTTACAGACATGTAAAGTTGAAGACACGAGGTCATCACTACCAATATAACTACCCGTAGGGGCTGATCTGATTTCTTTACGTAAATCACCAACTGTAATTAAATAAAATTTATAACTCAATTAAATACAGCTAAAACAGAGCAAAAGTCTTTCACTTCAATGGTTATATTGGTTATATTTTGGGACAAAAATTAGGCCCCATTCCAATGCCAAAAAGGGTGTAAGTGCCATGCACTCACTTTTTAATACTAGTTGTGTAATGTAAACCAACTTTTATTTGCGGATATTAACTTTCGTGATTCTATTACCAAAACCATTTTGCGATTATAAACTTTCACGATATGGATTTTAACTAAATATTTGGTATGAATAAAACCATTTTCGGAAACAGATTCGCAATGACTAACTTACGCGATTATTTTGTCCTCGCAAAGGGCGCGAAAGTTAATCACATGCGGATAAAAGTTGCTTTACAGTGATCAAAAGTTAAACCTGTTTGTTAAGACGGCAAAAACAACTTAAGAGTTAACCTACAGCGTAAATCCAAGTGCTTTTATTTACTACATTGTTTGTCTTAATACAAATGTAGTAATCATTATCTTGAAACAAATACATGAAATAGGACATATTTTCCCATTTTCTATGGCCCTGGCCCAAGTCCTGAATATACTAAGGAGAACCCTGAGAACCAATGTTGAATTACTTGCGCAGGAATAGGCTGTCCTGTCATGGTAAATGATTTCACACTTATATACTGGTAGTTTTGTTGTCTATTAAATTAACGGTGTAAGTATGATGTATGTATATATGAAGTCTTACATACCATGTTCCATAAAATGTCTGGGACTTTTGACGGTTCTTGCATGTCGTTCCAACTCAGAATTATAAGTCTCGCCATATCTCGGTGATCTGCCATATGTCTGATGATAAGGACTTGGAATTGATGGCGGAGTCCTTAATGGTGGTGCTCTACTGAAATATTCATTTTGTTTTTTAGCCATCCGTAACACTTGTGATGAAGCACTTTGTGAGCGTCCTGGCATTCTGCCAGCAGACCGTCCTACTTTTGTAGACATACTGTTAGGTAAACAGCCAAAACAATAATTTTCAGGTTTAATTATAGCTTTTGTCCAGTGTTCACCTCTATGATATAAATATGGATTCCTCTTCTTCGTATTTTCTTTATTTTCTACTTCCTGTTCCTCCTGCTCCTCCTCGTCTTCTTCAGTTTCAGAATCCTGATTCCCGACATCCGGTGTAAAGTTCCATATATCAGATTTACTTAATTCCTGAAGTGGTACTGACCGATCTGTGGGTGGAGTTGGCGGTCTGCCTGTCGAAGGGATTTCTGTAACTTCAATATGAACATCTCCATTGTTTAAGTCTTCATAATACTGATGTGGATGCCTTAAACCTTCTGGGTATACTCTAGTTGTTGGATTTTGACTGTGGTCATTTACTGGAGTTTGATCTCTCACAGAACCCTCTTCACTTTCTTCTTCCTGTATAACGTCAATCGTCCGTGGAGTTCTACTAACTAGATCTTCTTCTAATTCCTCGATGTTCTGTTCACTCACATTTTGATCTTCGCTAACTTTCTCCTCAGATTTCTACAAAGTATAAATGACACTAACTTAAGATGATTGCTTAAAATGACTGTAAATGTTGAATAATTTGGGATAAATTAAAGTTTGATCCTGTTTAATTCATGACTGCACACATTTAATATTTGAAAACTATGACTGAGAAGTTGCTAAACTCTCGACAGCATTTAGAAGTTTAAAACTCACAAGTATTGCTGAGGTCACAATGTCTATGTTCAATCTTTAGTTGTCATGACATCTCACTACTGAGGGTATGATCTTGCAAGACAACAAGTGGGGGAAAAGAGTATGATCTTTGATGTCAACAAGTGGGGAAAGGTCTTATTATTTCATTAAATTCTTCTTATGTACCTGACTGCACCACTTTGAGATTAATAATATTCCTGTAGTAAACTGATGAAAAATTGCAGATACCCATAAATCAATAAAAACTTGTCAACAGCCACCAAAAATAATCCTGCATGACATGAAATTAAAAACCTATATGTTATAGACTACATTATTTATTAAGTTAAGAAAAGCATAAATAAAATCTTAAGCATTTATCAGTACAAATCTGCAGCAAAATCACTAGAAATGTTGCTCAGGTGGCACTTAAATCATGTAAAATGGAAGTTGTATTACCTCCCCTTGTTCGTCAGTGTGTACAGTTGATTGTACGGTTTCTGTGTCTGCTATGTCAGCTTTATCCGAGTCTGTAGAGGGTTTCTGTTCAGTTGCTGGTATATCACATGACAAATGATCTGTAACTGTTCTAGGAGACGGGGGTATATCAAATGGTCCTGCTGGGGATGCTGATGTCTGCTGAGATGGTGATAACCCTTTCTCTGTTAAATCATCGACTGGAAATCTAAAAGAATAATGATATTTAGATTTAAGACATTTATCTATCGTATCACAAACATTACATCAGTTGACTCCTGAAAAATTTAGAGACAGCAAGATATTAATGAACTGTAACTTTTGGTTGCATCAAAATAATGAAAATAGCAAATAACTGATGCTACCACAATGATGTCATACAAGGTCTTTGTTCAATGAAACTCAATAACATGTGAAACAAGAAGAACATTCCCTTTATAAAGTCCTTTACTTTAGAAATAATGGGTATGTCAGGAAGGAGATCTGTTGGTGAATATGCTAGCCATCAATGTCCTAGTTCAAAGCAGATAAGAACACCTGTTGTAGCACTCTTAATTATTAAACTGTGCCACATTGTTAGTATGTCACTATGCATATCATAATTTCTCTTCTTTAGCAATCTGTCAGCTGATCAGAAATTGGTACTGAACTAACAATGGAGGCAAGGCATCTTTGGTTTGAAAGAAATAATACCGCAAAAATTTTACCCTTGCAAAAATGTCTGTCATACAGGTTTATATATCATAATGTATTGATGTAAAACCACTTATATTGGTTATGTAAAAATTATCCCCATACCAAATGACACATTATAGAAATCATAAAATTTCCACCCTGCAAAAATAATCCCCTTTACAATATAAATTTTTCTTTTACATCTAGAGAGTTACTCAGGCTGATTTTCAAAAATTGGCCGCATTTCATAACACCTGCCTCAGAAAGATATGTAAGATCTACTGGCCAAGAAAAATAAGTAACAAGAGACTACATGAAATCTGTGCCCAGAAGGATATCAGAGCAGAAATAAAACAACGTAGATGGCGGTGGATTGGACGTGTGATGAAACAAAACAACAACAGTACCACCAGGGTCTCACTAAAATGGACACCAGATGGGAAGAGAAAGCGGGGAAGACCAAAGGAAACATGGAGGCGAACAGTAGAGAAAGAGCTGAAAGAGATGGGGATAGGGTGGAAGGAAGCAGAGAAAAAGGCAAAGGACAGACAGTTGTGGTGAGAGCTGGTGGTGGTCTTATGTGAACATATGCATGAAGAGGACTACCGGTAAGTAAGTAAAGTAACAATATAAATTTTTCTTTTTCATTTTAAATTAAAAAAATGCCAAATTTGTACTGAATATAGATAGAATATTGTGTCATTATAATTAGTACCATTTCTGAGATGTTAGTTTATAATCAGTCTGTTATCATATTGTACAGGTATTGTTATTTCCTGTTCTTAGTTGCTATTTCAAGCTTCTGATTATTAGGTTTTAATATTATATTACACACAAACCAATATTTCTTCCTAACAAATCAGTTTAATCCTATATAAAATATTTATATAATGATTTAAGATTAAAATTCAGTTCATACAAATATAACTTTTATATATTATTAAAGAAAAGTAAATATTTAACTTAAAGAAAAGAAAAGTGTCAATGATGTAAGATTTAAATAACATTTAATCGTATACCATTCTACATGCCTTCACAACTTTAGTTCAGTAATAAATAGCAGTGTTAAAAGTTGTAATTAATCTCCAATTAACATGACTTTAATCAACATTACACTTGATATAAATAATGTCATGACAAAGCTATTTGAAAAAGCGGGTTACACTGCCCTTATGTGAAATCAAATAAATATCAGTTTAAAGACTTGATACATGTACTTATTTTCAGATTGGGCTGGTTCACAATGTTCAAAGTGACTTTGAATCATTAAATTCACATGCGACCTTGACCTTTTTGATGATAATGACCTTGAACTTATCTATTAACCTACGATGTTGTCTCTATCACATTTGCACTTGCATTTATTGAATAAAGCATTTGGATCTTGATAAATCATTCACATGTGATCTTGTACCAAGCAATATACCAAGTAATTTTTAAATTGAACAGAAGTCAACAGAAGAGAGGAGTGAAGTGTGGTGTAATGACGTCTAGCTGAGGCCCCAGTCAAGATTCTTTCAATCATATCAGGGTTGTCAGTTCAAAGCTTTGGAGGAAACCCAAGCAGAAAGAGAAAACTCATTTACTGATGGACGGTGGTTTTCTCCAGGCACTCCAGTTTCCTCAAACATCCCTGAACTGACAGTCAATATCAGTGACAAAAATCTTGCCTAAACTTTAATTTACTCTACTGTACTCTCTATATTTCATGATTGGAAATTGATTATTTAATCTTTATCTAAGTGTGTGTCAAGTTTACTGTTCTGAAATGAGTTTAATAACCTTGTCCAATTTATTCTAATCCCAGCATTCCAAGTGATGATTTAGCGTTTTTACCCCATAAAACGTTCACTTACACAAGTATTCTGTGTTAATGTAAGAGAACTAATGTGCATCTAGATCAGGACTCAAATAAATTAAATGTTATATAACTTGGTTATATAAAAATGTAAACTAATAACTCCAATAATAGCTGAGAATTCAATATATATGGATATAGGAAGGATCAAAATATCATTAAATCAGTTTAGACTAGAATACTGAACACACAGATAAATCAGGTATCAGGGTAATATATCATATATAACTGGTATATATGTCACCAAAGTAGGTATAAATCATCCCTTATTAAACTGTAGTACCTACAGTTAAACTGTCCACAATCTATAACACATGATTTATACTAGTTCCTATTACTTCTCTGAATTGCGCTCTTTACCAAAAATATTTTCTTATATCAATTTGTAAAACCACAGAAGAAAGATGATAGAAAAAAGTCCTACCAAGAAGTCCTGTACACAAATTTTGATTTTAACATGTAAACTATAACTGTTAAAGAATTAGAACTGTCTTTTGAGAGCCAAATACCCCAGCCCCAACATCTACAAGGGTTTAATGTTTTCCCACGACCTTGACCTTTCCGATATGCCTTGGTTCAAGGTCATGGCACAACTTTGGATCATGATGATTATTCATGTGAAGTTTTATGAGTCATCCAAAGCAATTATGAGATATGACCCAGACACAATTTTACACGGACAGACAGACAGACAGACAGACAGACAGACAGATGGACGGATGGGCGGACGGACTGACTGACAGACAGACAGACATAGTGATACCTATATTACCCCCTCAAACTAGTTTGCAGGGGGGTATAATGCCAACTGGGATAACTATGATGAGTTCCAGTCTGAACATTATTTACATATACATGTATACCCCTGTAACAATACAGATATACACAGTCAAACCTGACTATAAAGGCCACCTAAGGGAACCAGTAAAAGTGGCCTTAATGGGCAGGTGGCCTTTATATACAGGTTCAAATAATGTGAATAAAGAACAATTGGGATGCAATTCTACTGGCCTTTAAAAGCAGGTGACCCTTATATAGAGGTGGCTGTTAAGGCAGGTTGGACTTATCTTACTTTAAGGTCCATAAACAAAACAAGACCATGGAGACCATTTGTGTGAAGTTTAATGGTATTCCTCTAGAAGAGCAATAATAAAGTAATGACCTGGGCATGAATTTACACAAATAGAAAGACAGACAGACAAGCAGACAAACAGACATGGTAAAACTGCTGTGTGTCTTGGCAAATACTTTTACCAGTGGTATCATAACCATTTGAGACCCAAGCTTGAAGATTAAATTTTGTTCTAATTAATCTAAATGGTAGATAAATTTTTGATAACTGCGTATCATTGTATCACTGATGACTGACAGCATCAAAGACAATAAAGTTCATCACAAGACAAACAGTTTCTTCGTATTTAAAGATATCCCATCAAGAATGATACATGTACATTAAGTTAGCCTAAATTACATAGCAACACAAAGATAATAAAAAAACAATAAAAATTACAAGTATTTGAATGTGAGACACAATGTGAAATTATTACAATACCCACATACATATGAGAAGCAACCAAAGATGTAAACCTTGTTGTTATTAAAATACAAACTAAATCCTACACCTGTAATCATATTTCACAAATAACGAGGGAAAATCCTGTACCTAATCCCATACACCTGGTTGATGAAACCCCCCCCCAACACCTGGCCAGTTACCTATAACTTTACCTTTCATACACTGGAACTCTTATCCAGGTATAGGCCTGTCTTAAGCTAGAAAATTGATTTTAAAAAATTAATTAAATCTAAAATCAATTAAACAAAGATGAAACATTAAAATAGAAAATCTGATAGTTCGATAAAAAAAATTATAAAATTAATTATAAATCTATATTTTACGATAAAATATTATATAAGACACTTACTCTTCAACACGGCTTTCCGTTCGATCTGAACGTCTTGTCAGCCGACTTTGGGATCTGCTATCTGTAAAATCAAAATAAACAAATGTCATTTGTTTGCTAAACTCTTACTACTTGAAAGTCTGTTTGTACTTAACTCTATGTTGTAAGAGCACCATATTAAGTGATAGCGTACTTATATTCTGTTTCAATATTCTTAACGCACAGACCAATCACATCCACCCAACTTCATTATCTATAAGTGTGTATGTCAAATTTACCAGATAAAGCTTTAAGTTCCTTTTTCACCAAAATTGGGTAAATTTAAATTTGGTATGAACAATAACAGCGTGTTTTAAATTCACCAGATAAAGTTTCAAATTCATTCTTCACCAAAATCGGGAAATTCAAATTTGTTATGTACGTCAAATTCACCAGATAATATATAAGTTCTGTTTTCACCAAAATCTAAATTGACATAGATAATAACAGTGTTAGAATATCTCTATAGTAGTTTAGATGGTAAAGCATTTTAGTCTGGATTCCAGGATCAAAGTCCTGCTCCAGTTTATGTTTTTTTATTTTATTGTTCCAAAACATATGGTTTAATACTGCAGTCATTTATGGACAAATTTTACTACAATGCTACATACAAGTCTGAATAATGCTGTCTTAGTCTGTATGTTATAAAGAAGCTGTGCATCTTCCTATTTAAGATAATTGTATATCATGAAGCGAAGTAATTGGGTATAATACACTCCTGTCATCATTTTTTAACTAATTTTAAGAGTTCAAGACAGTTAGTTCATGGATAGTGGAGAAAACCAGAATGCTTGTAGAAAACCACAGACCTTTGTTAAGCCAAATAACAAAGTTTCTCAGACTAGGATCTGACTGTGTAGGATTTGAATCTAAGTGGAGCGAGGTGCTGTGATCCATAAGCACATGGTTTAGATCAATTGGTCTCCGACCCCCAGATTCATGATAAGCTTAACAAAACAGAAAGCAATCAACTGTGGATCAAAAAGTCTACCACACTATCCCACAATTAATCTACCAAAAACCTTAACCAAAAACATTAACATTGGATGCAGGCCCTGATGCTCCCATCTACAGACGCACACAAGTAAGCCTGATAAGAGTATGATGGTCATGTCCATGCACATGAACATCAAAGGCTTTTATGTTGTTTGTACAACCAAGTTAAAACAATATTTATTACTAGCAAAAAATGCTCTAAAAAATTCTCTAAGTATGTATGTGATAAGAAACAAAAGTTATTGAGAAATGTAAGTATATTTGAACCTTATCAGTTGAGTTTAATGACTGGTCATAATTTCTTGTATCAGTGAGTCAATGACTTTGCTATTGATTTTTTTTCACATGTTATATTTTAATACATAATAAGTGATTTATTACAGGTACTCTGAAATCTCCACATTAATCATATCTAAACTTGAAAATATACCCATGATGCAATGGTTATTTATTACATAGTTAAATACCATAGATTTATGTCAACCACTACGGTAGCTCAATTGGTAGAATGCTTGCTTTGTAAGTGGAAGGTCATGGGTTTGAATCCGGGCCAGTTCTGACCAAAATTAAAAATAGGTAGTGACTGTTCTTTAGCCAAGCACTCAACATTTTGTTGAAATGAAGGGTCCTTTGGAAGTTACTGATGCCCTGTGTCACAGCAGGCGAGGCATGTTAAAGAACCCTCCCTGCACATTGCCTTTACCTATATCTGGTAATGCTCGTTTTGAGTGAAATATTCTTGACTGGGATGTAAAACATAATTTAATCAATCAAAGATTAATATCAATCCATGGGTTCGGACAAATCCTAATGCGAGAAAGTTTGTCAGTTTGATTGCCAAAAATTGATGGTTTTCCACCATCCCAGAACTGATTACCTCCATATACCCATTACTCCACTCCACTCTCTAAATTCCCAAATATGTTGTTAGTATAGGTAACATACAAAAGAAATGACTTTAATTGTTTATCTGAGACTTTGTTGTTAATATACAACCAATATCAGGAACAAACAAACACATCACTACACCTGATTTACAATGTAAATAATAATAACCAAGTAAATATACCTATTGTCATGTTGTATATAGTGTAAATATGGCCTTTATGATAGTCTATATTTTATAAATATTTACTGAGAAGTGTCATATATAAACTTGACCATTGTCCAAAACTAATTAAACAGTTTAACTTTCAACAACTGTGTACTGACCAGGACATCTTTACTTAGAGGATTGGAAAGGTCAAGGATAATTAACTTACAGAAACACAGTAATAAAAGATATATATATATCATAATTCACAGTTTGAAGGCCTATAATAAACCTGTGTATACAGTCAAACATGTCTACAAAGTTGGTCCATTACAACCGACTCTATAAACAGGTAGTATTCATTACACAAATTTACATGGGATCCATTCAGCATACACTTGCTTCTGAATGGTTTATGCAAGTTTAAATACCAAATCTGATATATAAATAAATTTCAATATTCATGTCTACTGAAGCAGTATAGGTAGCTCAGTTGGTACAGCAATTGCATATCGTGCGTCAGGTTGTTGGTTCAAAACCCATCAGGCCCAACGTTTTCCGCCATCTCCATCTTGTTAATTTGATGGCCAGAATGTACCTTAGAAATAGTAAAATATGAATGCCATCCTGGGCAATTTCTGAGATTTACCTCAAGACAGATGATGGTAAACACTGTGTTAGTGTAAAAAATGGAGTTAACAACTTAACATGTTATGTTATCACTTTCTTTAGTGTGTACATAACAACTTGACTGTACAGGAAGCACTACTAGTCTAATAAACACATTCCAAATGTATATACTGCATGAATCTGAAGTGATCATCAAAGCTGAAGTAAAATAATTTGACTAAAATGCAATTGTTTTCAGAAAAGGTTTTATTATTTACCATAAAACAAGGACAACTAAAATGTATTTCAA
This sequence comes from Anadara kagoshimensis, assembly GCA_021292105.1. Taxonomy (NCBI): domain Eukaryota; kingdom Metazoa; phylum Mollusca; class Bivalvia; order Arcoida; family Arcidae; genus Anadara; species Anadara kagoshimensis. The sequence goes on from CM037873.1 coordinate 3,893,484, forward strand.
GCATTGTTCATGCTCTTATAATACATAACAACAGTATGTTACAGTACCCAAGAAAATCTTGACAAACATTTTAAAAATAAATAAATATAAAAATTATTCTCAAAACTGAAACATAATCATAGTACTTACCAGACACTTAAATATTATAACCACCAATGTAACCCAACTTCCAATACTTTATAAAGAATGTTTACATTCATATTACGACATAAAGAAAATTGGTATTACATGTACCAGACTTAGCATCCACCAGGCTTAAAAACTCTTTTATAAAACAGAACAGGATATCCTACTTGTGATGATATAATCTTTATTTTCTTATTGTCATGGCAACATTAAGGAACTTGATTTTATCAATCTTAAAATCATCTACAGTACTACAAAACTCATTAATTTACCTGTGATTTACACCTGTCTGTGTATAAATATTGAAGAGAGAACAATTCCTCCAAGTCTAACATATTTAATGATGATCGGAGATTTATTTTTCAGTAATAATATTTAATGACAAATTTCACTTAAGTAAACACAATTACTGGTTAAGTAATGACAGTATGGATTTATTGTTGTTAAAACACAATTTACTGACTTATGTACAGAGTATAATGTATTACAGAATCAATTCTTCACGTCTTAACTTCAAACTCTGTCAATCTCCACTGTCTCGGTAAAGACAATTTCAAATTACAATAAATATTTTGGTCCAGTTGTTTTAAGTGTGGTTCATTTAAATTATTTATTTTTTGACTGATTGATAACTTTTAATTTATTTTTGCACTGAATTAAATATTTTAAAATAGAAGAAAGCAATGTGTAACTTGGCAACAGTCAATACAACTAAGAACATGACACAATACAAATTAAAATCAAACACAGCCAAACAAGACAAAAGTAGACAAAACAATACTGGGACCACTGTTATAAACTCCAGACTTTGAATGGTCATCAGATTAATGTCCATGATTATAAACTCCAGACTTTGAATGGTCATCAGATTAATGTCCATGATTATAAACTCCAGACTTTGAATGGTCATCAGATTAATGTCCATGATTATAAACTCCAGACTTTGAATGGTCATCAGATTTAATGTCCAGTGGTGTAGTTATAGTACTACTAAACAGTCCCACAACTGTTTTAAACAATATTTTTTTCAATATACTGTAGTTTTTTTCTTAAAATGATTGGTTTCTAAAAAACAGTGAGTTTCGTCTGGCCAAAACAAGTTGTGAGTCAAGGGTTCAAACACTCCAGACTTAGACTGACCATTTGAGAGTGGAGTAATAGTGTATAACACCCAAGTCAAAATTCTTTGAATTCACTTATATTTTTTGTCAATTCTAGAATGGTGGAGGAAACCAGAGTGCTCAGAGAAAACCACAAACCTACCGTAAGCAAACTGAAACTATCTCACATTAAGATTAGTCTAAGGTATAGACAACATAGGCAGTTAAAGGCACATTGTGATCTGCCCCTAGCCCCTTGTGAGAACAATTCAATATGATTGAAACTGGCTCAGTATTTATGCTGTAATTCCTTGTACATATTGCCAAAACAGATATACCGGTATATTTTAAAATTCACATTTTATCAGCTGATATTTTAATGTTATATATTAAATCAGGTAACCAGACAAATTTAATATATATTTTCATCTGCCAGATATATTTATCATCTTAAAATTTTTCTGATCCATCATGCCATTTAAATAAATATATTTTATTAGATCACTACTGTCCTTTGAGTACGTTGACTGCATTTATATGATATAACTTAAGTCATCCTAATCCCCATGTTGCCAAAAAGTTTGACAGAATTATAAATCGGAATTCATTTTAACAAGTGGACTATAAGTGATTTAAGAGAAAACAAATAAATTTATATTTACCAAATCACATGACTTTAATATAGGTAAATATCACTGATATACTGCCTATTAATTATGTAACTAAGGTAAAATCTTACAGGTGTAAATATCATAATCTTTCATCATAAAGTAAATGTTACATGTAATATAGAAATCACTGTTTCTTTTATTTGTCTAATGTCTAAATACATGGTATCACAAGTACAGTACTCATATTGAGATGTTACCAGCTTTGAAGTTCTTTTTAAGTTCACAATACAGTAAAACCTTGATTCATTGCAACTATTTCTTCAGTCAGATCTTGGCATTAAAAGGGGATTGCTAATAAATCAAGAGAGACATTTAAAAAATATACAGTCAAACCTGTCTATAAAGGCCACCCAAGGGAACCAGTAAAAATGGTCTTTATAGGCAGGTGACCTTTATATACAGGTTCAAATAATATAAAGAACAATAGGGATACAATTTTACTGGCCTTTATAAGCAGGTGGCCCTAATATAATGTGGCCTTTAAGGCAGGTTCAACTGTATAAAAAAAAGACATTTGGATTTCAAACAACAGGCTCATGGGCCTTAATGCTCACCCGAGATACTGGTATGTACGTATCTAATTCAGTGGTTCAATGGTCAATAAGGGTACATTAATTAAAGAGAATATCCAAGTTTTTAGCATTTAGGGACACCAATATGCAAGGATTTTTGCAAATTAATTATAACTTGTTCTAAGAATGCTACATCTAAAACAAATTTTTACTGTACTTTTTATTTTAAATTTGTTTCTGTGTGTTCATATTAAAATAATGAACTTATTATTATTAGAAAGTATATAAAAAGCACAGTGTATCTTCATAATTATTTTGGTTTTAAACTTGTTTGGTACAACACTTGACTGGTATGTGACAATGAAAAATGATGAATACTTACAATGCTAATACTGTGAATTATGTTTTCACAATTGACTTTATTTTTCAACATGATCAATACTTCATTTCTTAATGAGTCCTGCTTAGACTACATGTCGGAAAGTGAATTTTGCTTCTCTTTGGCCTTTACTGGTTTTCCTGGAATCAGTATAATGGACTGGGAGAGTGGTATGCTTGTCTGCAGCATACAGACTCGGTGAGCTAGCAACTTAAAGTTGCCCTGAGTGCGCCCTAGTACAAGGCTGACCATACAACACAGTCACACTTCGCATGCATACACGAAATTGTTCATAGATTAATCCATAGAGATTAATAAAAAATAGTTCTCGTCGCGAAAAGCTGAAAAAATGCTGATGCAACATTAAGCAACATTCAACCAACCAACTTAGTGGACAAACCTGGACTCAAACCTGGAACCTTCCCAATACTAGTGGGTCTTAATATTCTACCGACTGAGCTACCTGGCCACTTATTAAGCCTGGTCTGCTACATTTGCCCCTTCCTTCTTTTTGATTCAACTACCTTGAATTGAAACCACCAGGTTCCACCCTGGAACCACACTGTTGATTGGTCAGTTCAAGGGCCACACAATTCAGCCCCAAAATGTAACAGAAAAGATTAATATTGCAGTGGCTAAATTGGAACTAGAGTCTGGGAACTTAAAAATACAAAAAATACTAGTGGGTTGCTCTATGGACTGAGCTACACCCCTCCACCTATCAAGCTCTGCCTGCCCAACAGTATAAAACAGCTTAAACAAACATTATGTAAAATTATTTTGTGTTGTCATTAACAGAAAGGAAATGGCTCATTCACTATCAATAATGATTTGTGTGTCATACAGTGGTACCATAATTTTTTATTTTTGGCTATAAATGGCAATGTTTACCATACAGGTTCATTGGCACTTTTATTTTTAATCTTAATTTTGATTAAGGATGTCAAAAATTGAGAGATTCTAATTTCAAATTAGCCAAGCTTATATCTGTAATATTTAACTTTAGCAGCCTACCTGATTCACACGTATAATTCCAATAACGTTGTGTATAATCCCAGAAATCTGTTAATACACATGCAGTTAATTGGAACTGTATTGTAAATTACGAATACTAAAACAACACTACTAAATCCTAACCCATCTGAGTTAATATTAATAAAATTACATTAATCCATAAGACATACTGCTTTAAAGTCGGACACTAAATTTATAATCCAGCAGATTTATGTTACCAATATAGAAGAAAAACCAAAGGGCACTTGTTCTCTAAAACTTAATCTTAAGCCATTTAATCACCATTACAGTCTAAGGATTATCTTTAATCTACTTTAATCCCTTTAGGCAATTTTTCACCAGGGATACATGTCTTTATGTATTAATCTAACCAAACTGTTATATACTGGTTGGTTCATTCTGAGATAATATAGAGGACGCATGTTAAAGTGTTACACTTCTGACATTATTCAAATCAAATATGTTGATTGATCTATATTTAGAATTTAATTTCAATATAGAGATATATTTATATACATTTGTATATGCTGGTCAACATGTTTGAGGTGGTTGTTTCAACTTGAACATAAATATTGATGAAGGTGAATTATTGTACAGTCCAACCTGTTTATAGAGGTCACCAGAGGTCAAAGTTTAAAGGAGAAATACCAGTAGGTTATTAATTCTCTAGTCCTTTGAAGCAGGTGTCCTTAGTTTTCTAGTCCTTTGAAGCAGGTGTCCTTAGTTTTCTAGCCCTTTGAAGCAGGTGTCCTTAGTTTTCTAGTCCTTTGAAGCAGGTGTCCTTAGTTATCTAACCCTTTGAAGCAGGTGTCCTTAGTTTTCTAGTCCTTTGAAGCAAGTGTCCTTAGTTTTCTAGCCCTTTGAAGCAGGTGTCCTTAGTTTTCTAGCCCTTTGAAGCAGATGTCCTTAGTTTTCAAGCCCTTTAAAGCAGGTGTCCTTATGACAGGTCACATATTTCTAGATTTTTGAACAATAAGGGAATGTCATTCTTTTAATCAATGGAGAGCCTCCTCTTGCAGTCACCATGTTTGGCCTCAATCCCTTCTAGCCACACCTCAACCAAATGCATACAGAAACCACAGAAGAAACTCCTCCCCAACAAGGAAAGGATAACATGTGATTCTGCCGCAATACTACAGAAATGTTAGCTATGGACCTTCTCCTCAGCGATTTAGGCAGTAATATATGCTCAGTATCCAATATAAATTCCCCTACCACACCAGAAAGCTGGATTAACCCAGCAGATTGGATCGTAATTACATGTAATGAAATTCAAAGTTTGAAATAACAAGAACTATTAAATTCATAAAATTTAATTCATATTACTTGTTAATAACAATTTTGGCTTTTGCTAATATGTGAATCTTCACTATATATATTGTATAATATTGTACACTGCTGCAATTTGCACCATAACAAGTGCTGTATTAACTCTTGGTCCTGGTGAAGGGAGCCTTATCCTGAAACCTTAACCAGACCTCATCCCAAACCCCTAATAAATCACTACAAGCAGATGTTAGTGTCTTACCAGTAGTTATTCTCTACTTCATGTTTGGCTGGATAACATCAAATGGCCAGATAACAGGACCCTGATGATTGATATATAGTGGTCGGGGTAGCTCATTTGGTAGAGCTATCACCTATAGTGTGGGAGGTCCAGGGTTTGATCCCCAGTCCAACCCTTAATTTTTTTCTCATTCCAGTTAGTTTCATGGCCAACGTGATCCTAGAAGTGGTGGACTGGCAATTGTGGTCATATAAAGTCCATGAAAGGGAATTTTATTTAGATTTCCCACATGCAGGACCATGGGAAACTCAAGAATAACAGGGAGGAAGTTGGGAAAGTTAAAGTTTGTATATGGTCCAGAGGGGGTACTTTTACAATGACTGAGAATAACAACTGATTAGACATGATCCTTGTCTAATTTGAATTTATGAATGGTACTTTCAATGGACATGCTTTGTTGTTTTTGCTAACTTCAGTGACTGAACTATACTGAAAATCCAACTTCAAATATTTAATACTTTACTAATTTTAATAATTTAATTTTAAAATTTTCAAAATTCGAAAGTGGTTTCAACTTGTCTTATGTGCTAAGGGTCCCACATTCTGTCCATTTCATAAAAAATATGGTAACTGCAAAGGCACTACCATGACTAAATGCCTTTGAATAGCCGGATCTGCACATTAATGATATAGAGATGGCATGTTGGACGTTTTTGGTTCCAAAATGGTTGATATGCCTAGGAGTGGTTTTGGGGATGAGCTCCCAAATGCTATTTAAATGCTCCTTCGGGACGCGCAATACATAGCCTCTGTCAACCAAATGTCCATCTCCTACCTTCCCGTGGTTGGAACCGTTGTCAACAGATTGGAGAAGGGGCGAAGGCGAGATACTGGCGCCTTAAAACCAGTGCTTTGGGTAGATGGGATTCGTTAGCCCTGGAGGGCAGCTCGTCTAGGAGAAGGAAAACTCTGATTTAAAACCTCCGCTGCCTTGCGGCTATACCCTGTGGACAGGGAAAGGCTACGGGAGATAACCCAGACAGAAAACCGGGGAGATGACATCCGAAAGCAGAGAAATGCAATCATCTACGGGAAGGACAACCCAGAGAGAAAACCCGGTCCACCAGTGCGGAGGTTTGGCATAGGGCTAACAACCCTATACTGTAAAAACTGATATCGTTACAGAAACTGCAAGTATAGAAATTACCACGGATCCAACAGCGGACTCTTGCCACACTGATGGCGGTATGACCATGATAAATGCGAATAAGAGTTTGCTAGGACCCAAAACCACTATTAGAGTGGGAGCATGGAACGTTCGAACCATGTTTGAGCCATCCAAATTAGTTCAAGTCACCAGAGAGATGCAACGATACAATCTTGATCTTGTTGGCGTGAGCGAGACCCGTTGGACAGGAACAGGCAAGAGTAAATCTAGCGATGGTACAGTCATCCTACACTCAGGACATCAGGATAAACACATCCATGGAGTGGCTCTACTTATAGCCAAAGAGAAAGCTAACACCCTCATGGAATGGGAACCAATAAATGAAAGATTACTTCGTGCACGATTCAATTCAAAGTACAGCAAGCTAACAATCATTCAGTGCTATGCTCCAACAAATGAGGCCGAAGACGAAGCAAAAGATGAGTGGTATGAACAACTGCAATCCACCATTTCAAAAGTACCTCAACACGATGTTCTTCTTGTCATAGGCGACTTCAATGCAAAGATTGGCAGTGATAACACCACATTTGAGAAAGTCATGGGGAGACATGGGTGTGGAACCATCAATGATAACGGAGAAAGACTCGTCGAGACTTGTCAAAACAACAATCTGGTCATTGGGAATACCATCTTCCCCCACAAAGACATTCATAAACTTACCTGGAAATCACCTGATGGAAGGACAACCAACCAGATAGACCATATTATCATCAATGGTAAATGGAGGAGATCGCTAAAAGATGTAAGAGTTTATCGAGGCGCTGACGTCAACTCAGACCACTACCTTGTAGTAGCACCAATTAAACTTAAACTAAGAAAGAATCAACCTAGTCAACAAGCTAAGAAACTTGACATCCAGAAGCTAAAATCTACACATACTGTAAGGCAATTCCAACTTGAACTACGGAACAGATTTCAAGTGCTGTCTGATGATGCACAAGATGTAGAGACAGACTGGGATAATATCAAGAAAACGTATATAGAAACAGCAGAAAAAGTACTTGGATTCAGGAAGAGAAAATCTAAAGACTGGATAACACCGGGAACGCTAGCAAGAATCGACAAGAGAAAGGACATCAAAAGTAAAATACTTAGTACGAAATCCACCAGAATGATTGAAAAGCTACAGAAAGAATATAAAGAAGCTGATAAAGAAGTCAAAAAGAGTGCTAGACAAGACAAAAGAAGCTTCCTCGACCAGCAAGCACAGGAGGCCGAAACAGCAGCTAGTAAAGGAGAGATGGGAAAGGTGTATAAGATCACTAAAAGTCTGAGTAGAAATAACAACACGGCTATCACAAATGTGAAAGATAAACATGGTACTGTAATTACCAGTGAAAAAGAACAAGCTGATAGATGGGTTCAATATTTTAAAGAGGTGCTAAATCACCCAACACCCGATGAAGCTGCGGAGGTAGATACAGCAGAAACTCTCTTGGATATCGACATAAATCCTCCCACAGAAATTGAAGTAAAGAAAGCAATTACATCGCTTAAAAGTGGGAAAGCTCCAGGGGTTGACCAGATCCATACAGAAATGCTGAAAATAGACTTAGAAACATCGACGAAAGTCTTAACAAACCTTTTCAAAAACATCTGGAATAACGACACCATTCCAAAAGACTGGACGAAAGGGCTCATTGTGAAACTGCCAAAGAAAGGAGACCTGCAAATATGTGACAACTGGCGAGGAATTACTCTGCTGTCAACACCCAGTAAAGTCTTTCTAAAAGTGCTTCTCTCAAGAATAGAAGCAGATATTGACGATAAACTTAGAGAGGAACAAGCTGGATTTAGGAGAGGAAGAGGCTGTATAGACCAAATATTTACGCTCAGAAACATCATAGAGCAATGCATCGAGTGGAACAGTCCCTTGCATATCAACTTTATAGATTTTAAGAAAGCCTTTGACAGCGTGAATAGAGACACCTTATGGAAAATATTGCAGCATTATGGACTACCAACTAAAGTCATCACAATAATAAAGAAATTCTATGAAAATTATGAATGCAGTATCATCCTAAGCAACACAACAACAGATTGGTTCCGGGTTGAGTCTGGAGTAAGACAGGGATGTATCATATCACCTATCCTCTTTCTTGTAACCATTGACTGGGTAATGAAGAAAGCAACATCAGATAGACCAAGAGGGATTCAATGGGACCTACTCTCACACCTCGAGGACCTTGATTTCGCAGACGATCTAGCCATTCTGTCTACCAACACAAACAACATGCAAGAAAAATCAAATCGTTTAAACAAATATGCTAAACAGACAGGACTCAACATCAGCACAAAGAAAACGAAGGCCATGAAGATAAACAGCAATTCAACAACCAATCTTAAAATCGATGACACAACTATAGAATATGTGGAAGAATTTACCTATCTAGGGAGTCTAATCAGCACTGACAACGCTGCACAGAAAGATATAAAGGCTCGGTTAGGGAAAGCCAGGACTGTATTTTCAATCCTACGTCCAATTTGGAGTTCCAACTTGTACTCCTTGAAAACAAAAATTAAGCTGTTTAATAGCAACATCAAATCTGTCTTATTATATGGATCAGAGTGCTGGAGAATCATCCAAAGTGACGTGAACAAAATTGAAAGTTTTTACAATGGCTGTTTGCGAAAGATCTGTAAAATATTTTGGCCTCAGAAAATATCAAACGTTGAACTCCTAAACAAGACCAATTGCAGGAAGATCAGCACTGAAATAAAAGAAAGGAGATTAAAATGGCTAGGCCATGTCTTCAGGATGGAGCAACAACGACACCCGAAGGTTGCCTTAAGATGGACTCCGCCTGGCAAGAGAAGACCCGGCAGGCCTAAAACAACATGGAGAAGGACGGTGGCGGCAGAATTACAGGATGGTGGTATGACATGGGGAGAAGCACAGAAACTGGCCAAAGACAGACCCAAATGGAGGCAGAAAGTTGCAGCCTTATGTCTCATCGGAGACGAAGAGGATTAACTAACTAACTAATGTTGGACGTTTGTTTCATTTTTTACAATATTTACTGTACAATCTCCAAGCGACATGTCCTCTATATAGCAATTGACTTATCTATAAGTCCAGTGTTTAAAGCACATAGTTTCAGTCATCTTTTAAATAAATTAAACTTTTATGATGTCCATTTTTCTGTTGGTTGGTTTTACTGTTCATGTAAAACAAAATGCCAATTATCATACGTAAATATTAAAATGGGCGGAGCTTATCTACCATTCAAATCATAAAGGTCAAGTAATGAGGTCAAACTTGTTAAGTTATACCTGACAGAAAACTATTTTCTAATAAACATTATACTTATAAATATATACACTGTCATATTACAATCACCTTGACAGCATATCAATACCACTTACACCATCGACAAAAACACATATCTTTATCACTCGGCAGTTGCTATTGGTTCTACTGACATAAAATCAAACGTGTCCAATATAACTGTATTTTACTTAACTTGAAGTAATCCTCAAGTATTGTGAGCATTAAGCCATAAGTGTTATAATATCAAATTCTGACACAGCAAAATTCCTCAAGATTTCAGAAATCAAGGTTCAGTCCCCGAGGACATTAACAAAAATCAGACTGATCTACATGTCACTAGGATGTAAAGTATTAAATATTGATTAATTGAATGAAAGGAGTCAAAAATATTTCACTTACATCAAAATGTCACCAGCTATAAGTGAAATGGAATTTTTTACCTTTGCAGTGCACTCAGGGCAAAGGGCAGGGAGGGTTCTTGATTGAATGCGGGTTTGCATCCCAGTCAATATTTCACTTATATTGAGATATCAACAGCTATTTGTAAAGTGGCAGAAAATTATGACTTTCCAAGTATACCTGGGACAATGAGCAGAGAAGGTTCTTCGGTGTGCCATGCCTACCATGACACTAGTCATTATTTCTAAGGTCTAATATGATAGACCCGGTGACTTTCATCTTTTCATTTGCTTGGCAAAAAAAACCCCAGTCACTAGCTATTTGCATGTCTTGGTCAGGCCTCGGTCAGGGTTTGAACTTAAATTCCTACATATGGAATGTTAAAAGAAAATCACATTAAATATGATACATATATCATTCTATACATAGTATTTGTCGCTTATTTTATTCAGATATCAAGCTAATGTTAAAGTTCAGATAATTTTGTTGCACAAAGGGCAATAACTCTAACAGAAAAGTGTGCTTAAAATAAACAAGACAAACTTGTCCATCATTAAATGCAAATCATATCACTCTTTAAGAACAATATCGTAATTCCATTTCTGAATTTCACAATTTTTTCATAACATGTCCATGAAAAACACAAATATAATTTCAAAATGTTTATCAACATTCCAAACCTGTAATTAACTTACACTTGGACAAGATGTTTACTGATTAATAAATATAATTTAAGTTAAAGAGTTCCTTCATAGGAATATATCAATTTTGCACCTACAGTCACTTGTACTGGTGTATTTAATTATCTTAATAAAGGTGAATAGAGACCGGATGGAATGAAAAGATGTTTAATGCCTCATCCAATCAAGATCTTTTAATCATATTGAGAGTATCTTGATAAAACCATCTGTGCCAAAGCAGATTATTACCAAATATCTATACTATCTATACTCTGTCACCCCTCTTTTTCTTAATATTCCATAACATGTTCTCAAATTATCAATAAACTTTGCCTTCTCAAAACTCTCAAACTCCTTATCTTCCCTTAAAAATCCCGAAAAAAGCTTGTGTTAATTATCCTTTTAGTACTTATAGCATCCAACTTATTAATCTTTTCAGTTTCTTTTCCTCAATGGAAGCAAATCTAGCAATTGTTGCTAAGATTTTGGTTGCCATGGTAACTTGTTCCTGTTAAAACAGTACTTCATGCATAAGCTTGTGTTTAAAACAAAAGCGTGATGCAGATCAATACAAGTTCGGCCTACTAAATTTGTGATTAATCTGCAAATGTAACATTAAAATTTTACCTGCTAATGTTACCCTGGAACACATGAATTAAACATTGATTTTGTCAACTAACAATTATCCAATCAGATTAAAGGAAATTTACATAAGGTGTAAACTAATAAAATATTACTCACCAATAACAGATTTTGGAGCATTTGAAACAAAGGACAGGTATTCCATGGATACTGGTGTAGCTGTCATAGTGCTGCCACCTATTGGTGTGTGTCTGGTACTAAATGATCTCAAAAACTCCTGGAAATTATAAAGAAAAACATAATTACATGTATTGCATATAGTAGTGTTTTGGCTAATTAGTAAGCTATGTGAAGTAGAAACGTTTTGAGGGAGGGATGGGTAATCACTGATAAACAGGTAATTATGAAATGTTTCTGCCAAAAGATGCTAAAAATTTTTAACTCTTTTCAGTGTTGTAATGGAAAGAGGCGTTAGAACAGAACTTTTTAGAGGTCCCTGATTTAACCCATAAAACTTAACTCAGAGTTTGCATCTTACTATTAAAACCACCAGGAAGAAAAATATATGAATACATGTAAACAACTGGCAAAAGTCTACCCTATATATTATCATTCCATTATGCAAAAGGAAGATGCACAGAGCATACACACCACACAAACTAAAGCAGATTCAAGATAGCATAAACAGGGACATGCAGAACATGGAAAATGAAAAGTATTGAAAGAAATCACAGAATAACTACTAGTATATTTATACAAATGATTTGGTATCTGAATGACATAACTAGAAAACTTTATACATGTATAAGAGAATGTATAAGTTACTTTAACTCTTGAGCCATGTTCAGATCATAAACTGCTATCTTACACAATGCTGGTCTAAAATTGATGTTTAAATTGCATGTTTCATATACTCATACATGTGTGAAATCTAATTTTGAGTAAATTTCTTGTAAGTCTAACAATCATTGTGATGAAATAATCAGAAAATTACACATTGGGAAACAGAACAGGTGATAAAAATGCAAGTGCATACATGTTATACGGTAAGTCCTAGATTGTTAAGGACATCCTTGACCCATTCTAAAACATAAACTGCTGGAACACAGAAAATCCAAGAATTTTAGCATTATCCAAATTTGAAAACCCACCATTTTCAAGAAAATAATTCTTGCAACATTGAAGATCAGATTCATTGGTCATAGAAGAAATCTGTTGAACAAGTGCAAAAGAGCTATTGTCACACACCCCCCTCCCCTGTGCCAGTATCTAATGTTAATTTTATGGGACAGTCTTTATAAAATTATGAATGCATCCCTACAGGTGAGCTATCTGGAGGCATTTGGCGCCCTGTGGTTGAGTTATAACATGTATGTGAATGGGTATAAAACAAAGTGCTACAATCAGAACATGACACTATTTCAACAACTTGTGTATTATCTGTGTGCTAAATTGTGTCACACAAACATCATGCATACAATATGACTTACATTTCTCTCAAATATTCTGTTCTGAAAAACCGAAATTACAAGGTATAAAATAATGCTAATATAAACTAACAATTTATGTCTGTATGTCTTTTTTGCAGTCCTTGATTTTGTAACCGGATGTAAAAGTATTTCACAAATTAGTTGTCAGTAAGGTCAAATATTACAAATTATTTAATGATGAATTTCCCACAGCTTCAAATCAAGCTACTATTTTTTCCTACACAGAAATCACAAATTTCTGCTGTTCACATGACAATGTACAGTAAAACACGTTTATAACGAAGTCCTCGGGACTCTATTTTTAACTTCGTTATAAAGCCATATCGTTATAATGTTATATATAGACTTATATAGACGAGCGGCCAGGCCCAATATTTGACTTCGTACTATCCAAGTATTGGTTGTAAGCGTGTTCGTTATATTCGTGTTTTACTGCATATACATATATAAAAATAAATTTATGACTAACTTCTTAACAATGGAGGACTTCTAATAAACTGGGTGTGGTAAATGAAAACACCAATAAGAAGGATAGAAAACATGGGCAAATAAGTATAATTACCTCATCCAAAAACAACGACTGCATGGAACCAGCCCTGTAACATAGAAACACAAAATTATGAAAGCACATTAATCATATGGAACAGGATTGAGGAAACATTGAAAACATATATACTTCCTCACAGAGCTGAGGACTGAATTGGTTGATCAGCAAGTGCTCTACCACAAGGCTAAAAGATCTGCACCAGAATGTATGGCAGTAAGTAATTGTTGCAACTATTAAAGGATGACTACCTCAGTTCTGTTATGCATAAAATTAATGTAAGGCTACTATGAAAATATATCACAGTAATAACATGATCAGACACACTGATGGACAGACAGATTTACTGATCAGTAAGGTTCATATAGCAGATGAAAAACAGATTTTGCAGGTTCCAATGAAGCATGTTCTTTGCAAATTTGTCTTCAAGTTGATGGGCCTTGGTGGCCAGAATCACAGTGCCTCTCATTGCCCAGGTTAGAATCCCTCGCGGCAGATCCTATTGTGAGAAAGTTTGTCAGTTCGCTAGGAGCAGGTTGGTGGTTTTCTCTTAGCAGTCCAGTTCCCTGCCTGTTCTAAAATTCACAACCACAATACAAGTAAAAAAATCTTGACTGGGGCATAAACACCATTCATCCAAGCTAATGCAATCTTTTTGTCAATTACACATTATCAGTTACAACTGTTTATATTTCAGACAGCTGGTTAAAGCCTAATACTACATGACATACCTGGAGTCACTACTTCCAACAAGATGTTCTATGACCATCATATTATCTACAGCTTTCTGGTCTACAAGTTTGGTGTTATGTGTCGCAGCTTGTGATGGAGCTCGGACATTCATATCACTCGGCTGTCAAAGAAGACAATAATACAAACATTAAGATAATGGCTTTATTAACACTGTCAAATAAAATTAAAATATGATGGAAAAATAAATCCTACTTATGCTTAATAAACTAACTTTTGGAAATACATATAAAATTTCAAGTTTCCATATAACAATTAGATTTCCTGTAGCATATACAGCTTAAATGCTTTACAAAAATTTTGACCACGATGTAACCTCTGAAGGTTCAGTTAAGATAGGTTTCTAGGTGCCACATACATTATTTATTTTTTAAAACAGTCCTGCTATTTATGACAAATATACTAGTTCTACAACTAGTTGTATAAATACCATAAAACCTGCTATAATAACATCCTCTATATGAAGACCACCTATCTATAAAGTCCATAATTCTTAGGTCTTTATATACAAGTTTTACTGTACATGATATGCAATCAGAAAATTTGATAATATTAATTGACATTAATTTGCATGACATAAGCTCTACTAGATGCACTTTGTACAAGTGGAATAAGAATAGAGATACTAGTATGTTTTACATACATTTTCTGTTTTTCACCTGCCTCATGTTCTTTGACCATTATGTTAGGGGTGTGCAATATTACCGGTATACCGGTATATTGTGGTATGGCAGGGTTGATACAATATACCGGTACGCAAAATAAAAAACCGGTATACTGCGGAAATTTTAAAAAATCAGTAGATTATGCTTTACGGTCATTATTTTGTTATTAACACTCAAAAGGCTGTAATATAATCTTTATCTCGTAAGTGTTTGTCAACTACATACAAAATAAAGCGCATCTGAGATACAGACATGTATACAGAGAGAGTTTATGTTTAACATACATTTTCTGTGTTCCACCTGTCTCTTACAGGAAGTGGTGCTGTTCTAGGTCTTTTACCAGCATGTGTGGCACCAACTGGCCGTTTACTTGATGGCATTTTCTTAATGTATGTATGACTTCCAAACTTTGTCTTCTGCCATCTAAAATAGAACATGCTCAATTAGAAGCATACATTTTTATACAATATCAATATGGATACAAATGTCCTAAACCAGTAAATACCTGTAAAAGATGAAATGTGCACTCAGGTACTCAAATATGTGGCTACCACAATAAATGGTAGTAGTGCGAAACACTATTAAACCATGTTTACATATGTAAAGGAGTAAGCATGGTAAGGTATCATAGGTGCCCAACATTTTGATTTCTACCAATATATATTACAGTATAATAAATTGTGAGATATTAAAGTATTATAAAAATTTTTGCATTTTATAATCTGATAAACATAAAATTCTCTTCTATTTTGTCAAGAAATCTCAAACAGTTCTGCCATATTCAATTATGCAAAATTGTCAATGGTAACATCATGTAATTCGTGGCTCTAACTAGAAATTTTAGGAGAAGAAACATTTAGTACTAAAATAAGCTCTTTAGCAGTATATATACATGTACATAGTTGGAGCCATTTCTTCCATGGACAAAAATTATTAAAATGCCTTAGTTTTACTATTTTTATTACAATCAGAAATGAAGCTATATCTATGACATTATGGTAATGTTATAAATGACATAAAATTAAATGTTTTGGGCACCAGAAGTACCTTACATACCTATTCCTTTGTGAGAAAACTGAAGATTAAAATATTACAAGTAAGTAAGTACTAAGTATTTCTTTATGAAAATTTTGACTTTGTAAATGAAATTCTAATATTTATACTAACTTATATCTAGACGAGTCAGGTGTCACTTTACCACGCCAATCTACGACATCATTATCGGATGGATGTAATGATTTTGGCATTTCCTCTGGTAAATCTGAAGTCGGCATTAATATTTCTCGACCAGAGAGTGGACGAGTGCTGGCAGATATTGGACGAGTACCAGCAGTTTGTGGACGATTAGACCCCATTTCTTGACCAGTGCTACTGGACTTAGCGTCCGTTATTTTTGCATTCTGTGTACGTGACAACACAGCATCCGGATGTGGACTGTAAAAATTTAAAACACAATCAAATAAAACTGTGACATCATAGTGAAATACAGTAAACCCTGTTATAATGACCACATCTATATATATGGGCTATAGTGACTACCTCTGTATACATGGGCTATAGTGGCCACCTCTTTATGTATGGGCTATAGTGACCAACTCTGTATATAAGGGCTGTAAGGACCGCCTCTATATAATGACCATCTGTACATTTAAATTATTAGTCAATATTTGAAACAAGCTGATAATCTTAATAAAAATGTTTTAAAGTCTAAATTTTGTAAGCCCTATGGGTGGTCTTTATAAACAGTTTTACTGTGTTGCTTTCAAACAAAGTGTACAATTCAGTTGTCCTATTACCATCAAATTGTATGGATATCAATCCTTGTGTTCGTGGTGTAATACAAGTGCTACTTAGGTTAGAAACAGTAAGTACAGACAAATCCACACAAGACAATGTACCTAAATCAGAAACTGTATTACAGATTATAATTATGTTTTATGCCCCTTTCTATCACTATCTCCCTTCTTGTTTAATTAGAATACATACATGTGTAAAGAGGAATACAAAATGCAATCTGTCTTAACCAAACAGCTTCTGTCCGGACAGATGGTCTTGGTTGGATTAAACAAGTGTTTCATTTACATGGGTTAACTTAACAAAAATATAAACTGTTTTGTACTTAAAATCGGTTCAGTTTAGACATATGTTCAGATTTATTGTTCTCCACTTCTTAATTTGTTTTATATAAAGTGTTACATAAAATATATACTGTCCTTCTTAGTCGTACCCACTATCAAGCCTAGATGCTTACATTTGCATCTCCCAAACAAAAGAATTCTGATAGGGGAAATCATTGCATAGTATGAAATATAATGGGTCATTCTTCATATATACAATAAACACAACAAACACAAACTGAAGACAAAACAATGCATCATCAACACATAAACACACAAGTATTACAGTAAAGATTTACATGCAGTTAATAATGATAAAAACTTTATGAAAAATCATTATTATGTTTTCATCTTTTCATGCAATCATATAAGGGGTATACACCACAAATACACATCTCATACGGTCAAGATTCAATATTGGGTAAATAACACAAATAACACAACTTTATATCATAACCAAAGTTGATATCTTTCAGATAAAGTACTTATAGCATGCAGTTAAAAATCTAACAAGATTTACTCATAATCATGTCTCTTTATCCTCAATCTTGAAATTAAACTTAACATGTGTTGACCATAGAGTTTTTCAGTCTGCATTCATGATAGTACTGGACAAATACACCTTACAGGTACATCTTCATGGTTGAAAGGTTTAAAGCCCTGGCTTATGGACCACATCCCATCTGCCTAGGTCTGAACTCCCACTTGGGGCAAATCTAGAGTGAGAAAGTTTGTCAGTTCACTTGCAAAAATCATGTTTTTCCCTTGGCAGTCTGATATCTTCTAACATCCCTGAACTGACCACCTAATAAAAAGTGAAAGAATCTAGAATGAGGCACTCTACTCCATTATACATACCTGTATCTGTAAAACAGGCGCATTTCCATTCACATTATTTGTACAATCAGGCAATTGATTGATTGAATGGGTTTTGAGCAGTGTCTCGTGTACAAAGGTTGACTACATACACTATTCAGTTTCTTGTGCAATGTTTTGTTTATAGACCAATAGGACATGCATGCACCACTCAGACGCACAAGCAAAGACAGCGCTACACTTATACATCCCAGTCAAGAATATTTCACTAATGCTAAGACAGCTATTGGTAAAGAAGCAGAAATTTTTCCCTGTGCAATGTTCTAAGCATAATGTGCAGGGAGATTCTTAAACAATCTTGAGCTGCCATGCCACAGGACAATGATTTTTAAGGTTTCCTACAAAGTGTCCCAATAAGGAACGATACAGGTATAATGCATCTCAAACAGCAATATTTAAACACAGACAGTTTTTTATCCTGCTGACAAATCCTATACAAATCATTCTCATGCAGTTAAAAAACCCTCACTACATTACTGATATTTTCATCTATAAAAACCAATTGAATATGTACACAGGCACGACATTACAGACTTACTAAAATTCAAGGTCAAGTTCAGATGCAGGGGAACCACTTCTGTCAAAACAAGTACGACCATTTATTTTAATACATTGTACAATGTTGTATATACATGTATATATATATAGAAATGATTTGGAACCAATGACTTCAACAAGGTTATTTTTAACTATATATTAGGTATCAGTAAGATGTTTTTACTAGTTGTAAATCAACTTTATTACCAAGACCTTTTAAAAGATCGGTTCATAAAGGTGTAAAAGGCAGGTATCTGCATCATCTATGAAATATCAGTGTAAATTGTGTTTCAAAATAGTTTTAGTAGGCATTGGGAAATGTTCCAAAAGGATCTACAAGTATTATGTTTAATAAGACAAATAGGTGATATATCTCACCTACAATTAGTTAATGACAATTACAGTCACATAAAGACTGTGTACATGTGCAGGTCTGGGATCAGCCCGAAACGGGGGATCTCCCGATCGGGGGACATTCAAAGGGAGGTAATTCTCCCGGATGTTAAACGCGAGTACACAGGAGAGTTCCACTGGTCGCGAGTAATACTACCTTATGTAAACTTCCGGTAGATTATACATATAAACTAGTGGTTGTCAATAAAGCTTGCTACAAACAAAAATGGCAGACGTATCGGCAGTGTTTTCCGATGATGGTATGGTCGATGCTATAATCGACGAATTATTAAATAAAGATAATGGGTAATTTTTTTCTAAATAAACGCAAATTGATTTGTAATTTTAATTCAATTTAAATCATTTTAATACAATATTTTCTCTTGTTTTTCGATGTGAATAGAGTAACACAATCAGAAGCCCTCGGCCAACTAAAAATTAAAACAATAGGTTCCTATTGTGTAACAATTACATAATCATATAATAATAATAATAATAATAATAATAAAAAATATTAATAAATTTTATTATAGTCTCATCATGATATATACAACATATAGAACATTATAAGCACACATAAAATATATAAATATGCCACTCTTAAAAGAGTTATAAGAGACTGTAATTATAGAAACTTTAAAACAAAAAACCTTATTAAAAACATGTCATATACATGTAATTACAGGTGTGAAGCCATGGGTTTAGCTTGGAGTGTCTCTGTTGTGTTTCCTAGGTCTACTTTCGTTGATGGCTTCTATGGGAAAGTTTTTTTTTTACAACTGGCCAGCTGTTAAAACAACTACTCAGTTCGGAGTCATTATAAAGCATTTTGATGCGATAATTAAACCTGATTAACTTCCACTATTCTGTTGTTTCGTTATTGTTTGTGCTTACTGCAATTCTTTCAGTTCTTGATTTTTTAGATGGGCTAGCCATATTTTGTACATCATTCTCCAAATTTAAACATGTTTAAAAGTTCGTCCTATCATTTTGTAATATTAACGATAATTAACTTTGATTGTACCTCCCATCACACATCTGTACAAGGTAAAACAACAATCCTTTCAGTAATTCTGTACCCGTAACTACGGTGTAATTTTATCTGTAGTTTTTTAACCGGAAGTACGTTTTTGAGAGGCTATAACTTTCGTTCCGCACGATAAATTTTTTTTCCGCACGACAGATCGTTAGAAAAATATGTTTACTATTACTCCTCAAAATTTAAAGCCCCCGAACGTAGAAATGAAACCCCGCGGCCGTTTTTAAGAAAGGTATATCATTTTAGGTCGATTTTCAGCCCGTTTCTATGCAAACAAATGTAATGCGCATGCGCGATGTTATAGTCACAGAAACGCTTAGACGCTTTATCCCCCGAACGGGCGATTTCAATTTATCCCCCGTTTCGGGCTGATCCCAGACCTGATGTGTAAGCCATATTAGACCTGGCCAATTTTAAATCTATTCACTATGGTAGTTATCTCCCTTGAAAAGCAACCTACAGTTGCATACATGTAAACACATCATGGTTTTGCTTATCAAAATGTTCTTTCTATCTTTATGGGTGAACAAATATGCTTTATAGAGGATGAGTAATTTTAATATTAGAACTTTAGATTCACTCTCGATGTGAAATTTATGAGCCTGTAGAAACACCATATTCAGTCACAACATGTTGTGTAACTAATAAATAAGAATAAAATCAATCTGTCCAGATATTTTCAGAAAAAAAATTAGATCTATAACTTTTTATGAATCTAGAGTATATAATTCATATGCCAAATGACCTATATTGTAGCCTAAATACCATATGTATTTGAGCTTTACTACATTGTTAAACAGTGTCACTTTATAATCAACAAATTTTCTTTCACAAATTTAATGTTAATACATAAAATCAATTAATACAGATCATTGTTTTACAATATGAAAGAGATTCAACAAAAATGAAGTTTAACCCCATATTTCCCTGAAAGATATATATTTTTTAACAAATGTGAAATATTAATACTGTGATTAAATTATATAAGTTTTATTACTTACGTAGGTGTGTTTGCCCTCTGTATTGGGCTGGGTGACCTGTGACCTGTAGCAGTAGTTGGTCGAGACAAAGGTCTCATGGAAACACCAGTACTTGCAGGTTGACGGAAACCAGGCTGTGGATGTGGTGCAAGCTGTTGAAAATATAATATATAAATGTCCAGTCGTACCAAAGACATGAAATAAAGGTATAACATTTCACAAAAATACACTTAGTTTTCCTTCTTTCATAAAATGTCACTTCATGGATATGGTACACATTGAACCAATATGTAAAGATGTGTATGTAAAACATAAACTTATGGAAAACCTGAAAAGTTTGTCTTTTGTCAAAATTTCTTATAAAGAGTCTCCAGATTATATACCACAGTAGTCTTTCCTGGTTCACTAATTTACAACATATACAATACATGCATTTTAAAGATCTTACTGATAATATGACCAATGATTGTAGATTGGTCTCAGTCTTAATTTAATAAATCAGTTGCTAGAGCAAAAATTAAACTGTGAGGAGTCATTGGTTAAATGCCCGCCAAGCTTGTGTTTTTTTTTATTTTCTGGTAACATTCAATTACTTGAGCAGTGCAACATAGATAACAACATTGTGTTATAAAAGGGTGTATACAATGTACACATAGGGGTAAATACCTTTTCTTTATAAGCGGTCATTTCATCACTGACCATATCAATCATACCATACACAGCGTCCAGTTTGACCTCTTTCATTCTTTCCTCTGCCTGACTCCCTACAACTTGTCTGAAATGACAGAAACACAAATATTAAATAAACAAACCCAGGTACCAGTAGTTATTTCAGCATTGTATGTGATTTATTAAATAAATGCATTTTATTTCTAAAATTTGATATGACTTTTCAGCACCTGAATTTACAATAAAAAAGGCAAGATAATTAGAAAAGGCTAGTGAGAGGTGCGGAAATTGGACCTGTACTAGAAACCAACTCTAAGTAAGTAAAACGCCATTAATCCACTAAACTTTTCCTAAATCACAAAGTTGATTCTAATAAATACTTACTTAATTCCTGGTTGAAGCAGGTTTTTCCCCAGTGGTGCTGCTTTAGTTTGTACTGGTTTATGTTCAACTTTTTTATGTTTTTCTTGTGGTTCATATGAACGTTTAGGTGGTGCAGATCTTGTTTTTTACACCGGTTTATTGGTGTATATATACTTACTTAATTCCTGGTTGAAGCAGATTTTTCCCCAGTGGTGCTGCTTTAGTTTGTGTTGGTTTATGTTCAACTTTTTTATGTTTTTCCTGTGGTTCATATGAGCGTTTAGGTGGTGCAGATCTTGGTTTTGACACTGGTTTATATTTTGGTATTTTATGTGGATAATAGCCATCGGTCAGTTGATAAAATTCCTCCAGTGACGGTTGTAATAACATGTTCTCCTTTTCCACCTCTGCTGGAGTTAGCACTGAAAGTTTGAATGAAAACAAAATTTTATTCGCACATTGCATCCTTTCTATGACAAATAAGACATGTGTTGTTGTATGTTTTGCAAAAAAAAAGAACCCATTCTGTATATGCAATCAGTAAAATGACTGACTTATGCATTTCACCTTCATAATAATGAATGATTTCTGAATGTAAGTGAAATATACTTTATATGACCATTAATTACCATTAAACCAAACCAAATTCTGATGTTGTTTGATTTTTCACCTACCTGTATGCACCACCAATATGAAAACATTAGCAATTGGGAATGGTGTTTAATGTCCTATCAGGGTTGCTTCAATCACATCAATTCAGTACCTGGAGAAAACCACCAAAGTGAACTTACAAATTTTTCTTACACTAGAGGTTTGAACCTACCGGTAAGTGGTAGAAGGCAAATCTGTTATGAAAGTATAACTTGCAAAACTGACATCTTAGAATAAACATTTTTATTGATTAAGTCAAATGGTCAACTGTTTAGCGACATCATTTGACATGTTGATTGTTCCTAAACATGGAAATAGTATAGACTTGTCACATGATGAAAGTATTGTTAAGAAAAAGTGTAAATTAGTGAAATGGATGAGTATTTTTCCTTACAAATGAATGGCCTGTGATGATCAAACCTAACCAAAATAGCTTCATTTCACTATTTTGATCAGAGAAGTTTATCACAATGGAATCTTCAATCATTCAAGTAAGTTACAGGACGAAAAGAGAATACAATGTTGTATATAAATTAGAGAGTTTGTTAACTATTAGCTTATTAGTGATAAGTTGACCTTTTATGTATATGTTATAACAGAAACAACACCCATGCTCAACAAATATATTATTACATATGTATTACATTTATGAT
This sequence comes from Anadara kagoshimensis, assembly GCA_021292105.1. Taxonomy (NCBI): domain Eukaryota; kingdom Metazoa; phylum Mollusca; class Bivalvia; order Arcoida; family Arcidae; genus Anadara; species Anadara kagoshimensis. Next base: position 3,916,680 of record CM037873.1, read on the forward strand.
TTGATACAAACCTGTTTAAATCTTATATGTAATACTGACAGAGCTCATTGTTAAATTATAAAACGCCAATATTTGCAGGCAATTAACAAAGGGAAATAACTCCATGGTAACTAAGAAAAAGAGATTAACTGTCATGTCGCATATGGACCATATTGTGTCCCAAAATTAATTTAACAAAATATGTTGAAATTCTGATTTATTGTTCACAGAAAGATAAAAAATATACATATGATATACCAGCAAGTGGGGGCTCTGTCTGGGAGTTAGAGTAAAATGTTAAGACTTTTGCTGTTTTATCCTCAGGCATATCTGCGTTATCGTGAGCCGTGTATCTTACATCCATGGCAGTGCCACTTCTTCCGACAAAGTTTAGTTTACCTTAATATCAGATACATACAGACAGGTTAAAACAAAGAAAGTTAGAATTATCACTAATTAGTACAACAACAACAAAACATGTAACAACAATGAGCAGTCAGTGAAGAAAACTGAGATAAAAAACCTTTGCCAAATAAATTAATCATATGAGTTACGATGATGCCCCTTTACAATATCACTTCATGTTAAAGTAAAAACTGTTATTTCTACTGAAAAACACTTTAGTGTAATTCTAATAAAAAAAACTTCATGATATTTTGTAGAAAAGTTTAATTCCATATCAAATAGAAATGATAGTTCCACACACTAACATAGTGTGGTTTCCACATTTAACAAGTTTGAAAACCCCACTGATGTCCAACATGATAAGAAACCTTTCAATAGTAAATCATTTCTTCACTGACCACAGTAAACTATTAGATGTGTACGAAAATTAAACAAATCAGCAAGTATCTATTAATATTATACAAAAAGTATAACAGTATAACACAAAATAACATCATTTCAGCTGAAACTAATGAGGTACAAAACATTTCACAGGAAAAATTTCAATACATGAATTCATGGACATGTGTACAACATATGGATTGGAAAACATTTGGGCTGTGGCAATATGGCAAACGTACAGGAACTGCCTTTATAAAAAAATATGAATGCATTAAAGTAATCGAATGGATTTATTTTCAACATTCTGAATCAATTGCTTTATTTTTCATATTAGAGATCATCATGCATTTTCACATGTTAAAAAATTTATGAAAGCATTCTGTTTGTTGTCATAATGTCATAGAGGCTTTAGTGGTCAAGTGGTCTCAAGTGTGGATTTACAGATTGCAGCATCACCTTGGTTCAAACCCCACTTGGGCAGCTTTTAGTGTGTCAAAGTTTGTCAGTTTGTTTGCCAAAGGTTGGAGTATTTTTTGGGGCACTCTGGTTTTCTTCACCATGCAAGAACTGACCACCTTTATATACCGTAATCCTTCTATGTATTCGGCCCCTCTAAGGAATTTTGACTTGGGCAAAAAGCACCATTACTCCGTTCCATTCATAATTTAATCAGTGTTGCTGTTCACATTTTGAAATTTTTCCTGTGATACGTTTACTCAAAGGTTATTGAAGAACATTAAACAAAACAATAATTATTATAAAACATTCATGTTACAGCAGTATATCACAAGCAGAGAGAATGTTCATTATGCCCTGGTCACACATTCAGGGATCACATCACTGGTTCCATTACAGATTAAATTTTATGGATGGCCCTGGAAAAGCCAATTTCTGTAGTCTGGATTTGATACGGATGACACTGGATCATATCCATAGCTTATCTGGCAAAAGTGATCCCTGAATGTGTGACTGGGGCAGTAACAAGGTATAATACATCATTACTTCCATTAACAGGTGAAACAGGAGAATATTGCTTTTTATAAAACTTTCATACTTCAGCAGTATATTAAAAGGGTATGAGCAATGTAACAACATTTATCTATTAACAGGTTTGAACGAGCTAGATAGGAAGGCATCACTATAATACTATCAGAAGTTTGACATAAATGATACCGGTAAGTCAGGATATCAAGGAGAAACATTTATAAATTATCAACAGGCAATGAACTGCTTACTTCTGAACAAAACAGAATAAATTATTCTTAGAATGACTGACAACTACATACGTATAAAGAATACATAAATATTTCAGAACCTACTTCAACACTACATACAGAAATAAGACATGAGACAATATATAAAGAATGTATCATTTTCTAAAGCAGAAACATCACTATATCATATTCCTTACAAATTTCAATTCTCTTCAATAAGAGGGAGAATATAATTGACCTCTTGACCTCTAAAATGTTTCGGATGTTTGGGAACATTTGTTGAAATCGTGTTACATCATGATGAGAAACCTGTAAGGTGATATTAACTTTGTTAAAACTTGTCTGGAGACAAATATGAATTTATATAAAATTTACTCAGTATATCTTGGCCATAAGACATATCCTTGCTAAAGTTCTTCCAGGCATGTAGGTTATCTACCCTTGATCCCATGACGGTACTCGGTCTTGTGATTGGACGATAAAAAGACATCTGTGAAGGACCTGTAAAATAGGAATAAACCAATTAAACCAATGCCACTACAATTTATATCGTTGGCAGTATAAAATGATTAAAACTTCAATTACAGTGCTGATGTGAGTAAAAAAAAAAAATTCTGGTATGTTTTAGATCATGGACTAATACTTTTTCATGACTTTCACAAGTGCTTATAAAATGACCCAGTGACCTCCTTCTTTAAACAAAATGACCCATATATATACGTATGACATCTGCATGTACTAAAGATCCTGATCTTGCTGAAGAACTTGCCTTTTTTCTGGTAAACAGATTTTCCTTTTCTGCTCCTGTCTTGCCATGGTTACCAGTGAAGAACTATCCAATCAGATATCTTACCTGGATGTACAGCAGATGCTCTTGCTGAAGAACTGGCCTTTTCTCTGGCAGATAAATATTCTTCTTCAGCTCTCTGTGCTTCCATGGCTGCCAGTTGAGCATGTGGATTAACAAGACTTGCTATTGGATGAATCATCTTCTTTGGCATGGCAATAGATATACTAGATGCCTAAAAATGTATATGACTTATATAAGTAATCTTGAAGAAAGAATAAAAAAATAGAACTTTGGTCAGTCATGATAAACCAAACATATTGTCATTATTTCTTATCAATATTATGAAAGACCAACTGACTGGAAATAGATTGAGAAATGGTTGGTTGGTTGGTAAGTTCATTGTTGCAATGCAAGAATTTTACTGGTATCAAAGCACAGTTCTGGAATGGTATAGAATACCAGAGCACTCAGAAAATCCCAGAGTGAAATTTGAACCTAAACAGTAAAAGGCAATACGATCCAAAGGATAGTACTTTAGACCACTGCAATTGACTTATATAGGCAATATAACAACATCCATCTATAAATAAAATGCTGAGTCATCAATCAGACACATATTTGTATGCTACACACATGATTATCACATGACTAACCTGATTACTTATGGCCCCTCGTAAACTTGGAGACTCTGTCTGTGGTCTGGAAAGTTTTCGCCTCATTTCAGAAAATTCATTATCATCACAATCAGCCTTTGTTGTCAGATCAATGTCATCATCGTCTTCATTTATATCAGCTCGACTTTCATTGACCAAGCTGTCTATGTACCGAGCACTAACAACAGATCCGCCATCTTCCCTTGGTGATGTGTTGGGGGGTGAAGGGCCACCACTTATTTTTGTATCAACTTCTCCAAATGAACTGTCCAACCTTTGAAGCTATATTTATATAAAAGGATTAGATCATCAGATTTATTATAAAATATTTACAAAGATGAGAATTTAAATTTAAAACTACAACAACGTCTCGATATAAGTGAAATATTCTTGACTGGGATGTTAAACACCATTAGTCTATCTCTACAACAACATAGTTTTTCACTGCTCTTTTCACATTCATTAATCTGCAAGTCAGTGCAATGAAAATTTTGTGAAAGGATTAGCTATTTCAAGATACAGTGTAGCATGTTTAAACTGAACCATGAACAAACCAAAACCTTGATCAGATCAATACGGATTACACAAATCTAAGCACAAAGATAAATAATGTAGATATAAATAAGGTTACTCTCCTACTTACAAAAAAATGTATAATAAATCATATATTACATCAAAAATACATTAATTCTCTTAGTATAAAGTAGAGTGATGGTTTACATAAACTACAAATATCACTGTATGCTTACAAACATATATAAAAAAATATTCAATCACCTATTACTTAAAATATGTAATTTCAAGTGAGGCCTAAAATTTTCTATATTAAAGTTATTTCTTTACTTAATTTCTGTAAAACAATGATTGATAAAGATCATGTATCTCTTACTAATAAAATTATGATACATGTTTTTATCTAACATTAGACTAGTTTTTCTATCTGATTTGACGAAATACAAGTTTTATCGAACATGCATGATACAGAATCTTGTATCACCACAGTGTGGTGATACAACATTGGCGGTAAAGTACACATTCTTATTGTGACGTCATTAGGGAATCTTCAATTTGTCAAATGCAAACACTGACGTCATTACTAAGAAACATGCCATAACATAGTTCAGTGGTTTTCTGTGGTAAAATGTTTTTTTTCACATAAAGTATTGTTTTTTATTATTTTAAGTAACCTAATTGGAAATGTTAGATAAAAATATCAAATACACAATGTGTATGTACAACCCTTCGTATCAGGTCTCGTCCTTTTTTCGCAAGCATGACTTGTAGTGATATGACTACGAAAAAAGGACTCGACCTGATACTGAGGGTTGTACATACACACTGTGTATATAATATGTATATACTTAACCTTGTTTTAAAATATATGATCCAAAAATTATCAAAATCCATCATATAATTGGAACAAACAAACAAGGGAATTGAGTTGAGTAATGGTGTTTAAAATCCCAGTCAAGAATATTTCACTTAAATCGAGATGTCGCCAGCTATAGGCAAAGGTGCAGAAATTTTGCCTGTGCGTTGCATTGAATGCATTATACAGCAGGGTTCTTGTTTATTTTAAGTTCCCATCCTTAAGTAAACAAACAAGGGGAAGAAACAAAATGATATAAAATACACATTATAATGGATTAAATATCTAAATTTACCTATCTTAACAATCGTAGCAACCATCATGCTCCTTCAGATCAGTTAAGTACCTATATTTATTTGTAAAATTGACAAACATTTTATATGACAAGATTATATAGTTTACCATAGATACATCACATACTGTTAAAGAAGACACGGAGGATATAGATATAAGATCATGAAGATTTATACCCCCCCCCTGTTATACCACTCCAGATTGCCTCAAAGATAGTTTGTGTTTAGATTCAATATACAGAGGATCTTACATGAGTGATTATGTAATATTGGATTTATTTGACAAGATTTAACAAATTTAATAAATTTTTTGTATCTGTAAAGTGTTATCTCAGCTCTAATAGAACAATCAAAATGGCTGTAAAACCACAAGTATAAAAATAATAAATATGAAAACTGAGACTTGATAGATTTTGTAAAATTTAAAATGTAATTGTAAACTAAAATTATAAACCAATGAAAACATACTCTTGTTCATAATTGTGCATAGCTTATTGAAAACAAATTTATGTTGCTATTCTATTAGCTTTCATGATTAAGACCTAAATCTTGCTTATAACATTATAAAAGTCCACAAGAAATGTTTTAAGTATATTTGGTCAAAAACAAAAGTTAGAGACAAAATAAAGCCAAGTATGACAGACTTAACAAAAAAACTGAGCCAATGTACAGACCAAATTTCAGAAATGGTGTTATGAACTAGGACAGATGGAAAAGAAAACATCTCCGGGGGACAGTATGGAAATGGAACAAAGAGGCTGATAGCCTATACTGGTCTCTATAGACGGGTAACATGTTATATTATACTAACCAAAGAGCTAAGCAGTAGAGGCCAAAGCAAGGACTGTAAACACCATTTTAGTCTGATAAGACATTTAGTTAAAAAAGCATATTTAAACCCTAAACACCTCAGAGTCTCCTGTGCCTTGTATTCATTTGTATTTGGGTTGGTTGGTTGGTTTGTACCTCTGACAAAATTATTTTATTCATATTGAGTGATCAATTCAGTACTTGTGGAGAAAACCATGGTATCCATGGAAATCCAACAAGGGGAAACCAAAAATTGGGAATCTGAACTCAATTGCACAAATAATAGATAAAGTTATTAAATCAACCATACAGCAATAAAGAATTGGCTTATTGATGTTTAATTAATGAATAACTACATGTATAATTAAGCTTTGAGCACCAGGGACCTAATTAACAGATATTAAGATTTTAACTTTTTATGGTTGAACTTTGATTAAAATCAAACAAAAATATTTATATTGGTCCAAAGCAGAAAAGAGAAAAGTCCAATAAAATGGATATTACCTGTTACTGAAAATGTTTAGTTAAATAAATCCGAAATTGATGAAAATGTACTCAGTGTTGAACCTGAGACAGCAGCAATCAACACAATTAAATCCAAATTATTGTAATAAGTACCGTCATCTAACGGAATTCACTCGCATAACAATTAAAGTACGGAATTTACTCGCATAACAATTAAAGTACGGAATTTACTCGCATGTCAATTAAAGTACAGAATCCTTTGGCATGACAATTAAAGTTTCAAATCCGATAATACAACAAACCACTTGTCAAACTCTGAATAAAAATCAACTTCATTGAAAAGCTTTTAAAATTCAGCAAGTACCTACATACAACGGTTGTAGAAAGTTAAATAACTAAGACCATTATTATGTCAATATAATTTAGAATTTTACATAATAACTTTATATTGATTCTTATCTGAAGCACCAGTTAAATTGCTGGAGCTAATATTTATTTTACTGTTCTGTGTAAACTCTAAAACTGACCCTAATATCGTTAATCAAGTGCATTCAAAAGCCATAAACAAAACTAGCAGTAAAACAACAATAGCATTTATTGGCAATTTGTTGTCAGTATATGTATGACTAGTCAACACATACAGGAGGAATTGTTTGTTACTCATGGATTTTGGTGTTTTAAACTCTGTTAAAATCAAGATGGTGTAAAAGATATATAAAAGGTTTTCAGTGGAGGTCATGTGATTTTAGATCGCCTAGATACTTGAAATTGATATAACTACACATGTATTATTATATCATGTATATGTTACCGGTATTTCTGTCAAACCAAATGTGGTATTAATGGTCAAATTCAGTATACATGTGAATTGAAATACAGTAAAACCTAGATTTGACACCATTTGTTCTGTCAGATTTTGAGGTTATAAAGGGGTTTGGCAAAAAACAGGGAGACTGATAAAAAACCCCAGAAGATGAATGGATTTTTGGGCTTCAAAATACCATGGCAATGAACAATGTAGCTAAGGATTTCAGTGGTAATTTACCAATATTACTGTACCTCTGACTACAGATTATATATACAGTAGATTTATTTTCAAAATGACTTGGTAAAATTCATTTTAACGTTATTACTTCAATGTTTATTACATGTATTATATCATAAGGAGTTAAATATTCATCAAGCCCAAAGTCTAGGGCTTAAAATTTACAATAAAAACTTTGATAAATTTTAAATCAAAAGACCATCACAAAATTGACATATTTCAAAGATAATTGAAAAATGTAAAAGAAGTATAATTTTATCCAATAAACACAAAAGTAAATACAGAACATCATTTGTCTCAGTTATGATGTAATGGTCTATCATCTAGAGACCTTACACTTCAAATTTGGTTTTAATAAAATCATTTAATTTTTACCTATACCTATACCAATACCCATGCATTAAATTCTATGTAAAATAATTTTTTTCAGATATGTTCAAAATGGTTGAATGGTTGAATTGACTTCATCATTTTTAGGGTTTTTCAGACAAAATTAAAATTTTAATGAAGGTTAAAAATGTAAGTCTCTGTCAAAATTTTAGTTTTTTAAAATCCCATTGAAATTTCCCTAAAGTAAAGTTCAAATCTGCGTCCTAACTGAACTGAAAGAAAAATTAGGTTGGTAATTACATATTGTATGTATTATAAAGATATAGCATCTGTGATTGAAGCCGGTATTTTGATAAATGGCTTAGAACAGCAGTTACACCTATTCTAGAAAGCATCTGATCAAATGACTTCTATTTCATTTAGAAGAGTTTTATTCTAAAAGAGAAATAACTCTTAGAATTTATAGTAAAACAGTACATGTTATATTAAGTATTATGTTCATATATATAATACTAAACATGGTATATGTAGTTACATAACAAAGTGCTTGAATAAAAAAAATTGAGAGGTGGGGGATATAGTTTTTGCAGCTTATTTGGGGGTCAGTATTACATAGACTAAAAGGTTTGATCCCCAGTATGATGGGGGCTATGTGGCTGAGAGGTCTAAAGCCCCAGCTTACAAATCAAAGTGGCTATCACTGTCCAGGTTTGAATCCCACTTGGGGACAAATTTCTAGTGCGAGAAAGGTTGTCAGTTTTCTTGCCAAAGGTGGATAGCTTTCTCTGGGCAATCAAGTTTCCTCCACCATCTCTGAACTGACTGCCTCAATATAAGTGATGGAATCTTGACTGAGTCTATTCACAGTCTGGCCTTATATGTTTCCTTCTTTACCTGTTATGTACCTGTGATACTCATGTTGGTGAACAATACTTATCATAATGCTTCAAGGGGTTTTAAAAAACAAAAGCCTTATATGTAACCATATAAATAACTTCTTATATATAAAATAGTCCTGTGTGGAAAAAAGCTAAATATAGATTTGTATGTACAGTAAGTTTTTATCTTTATGGGTGAGTAATTACCAGATTATCAAAATAAGTCATTTTCTGTTTCACTTAAACACTTCAGATTATGTACACTCAAAACACTTATCATATATAGAAATCAGATATTAACTCTATATAAATCTGGACATGGCTATATATATACAGATAAAGCTATATATATATATATATATATACCGATTTGGTTATATATACAATGTATATATATATATATATGCCGGTAAGTTATGTATTATTTGTATGATAAATCTGATCATAATACTTTACACAGATCAAATATAATCCCACTATTACATGTATATACAAATGTATTAACAAATAAACACAAATATATATTCACATTTTTCTATTGTGGGAATTAAATGCACCACTGGAAAAAACTAATATCTACCACATTACTTATTATGTAATCTTGACTATCACTCACACACAAAACAGGTTTTTCTATACAGATTATATCAGAACATTACCGCTTCCGACAATAGTAACATGACTGGCTTTATTCCGGATATAATTAGACTAATACAGAAGTACTTGTTATATGATCACCTGAAACTCTTCGTAAAAGAACAGATTATTCCCACCAAAATACAATGGAAACAAATTGTTAACACAGCTGGATACGGTCGAGAATCTACACTTTGGCTTCAGAGAGTTACCAACGATGACAGTTTCAGTAGATTTAACCAACTTTACTCCTCTATAAAACCGTCGCTTGTTTGGAAATATCCGTCTAACAACAAGGAACTACAGGTAGCAAGATTCGTCTCAAAACTTTGGACTGTACCCCCACAACATAGTGTCAATGCCTGCTACTTATGTGACTCCGATATATAGTGACCTACTGGAACACATCTTAAGCACATGTTTATCTCTGAATGCGATTCGAAATCTGTTTCTCGAAAAATTAACAGACGACTTCCCAATTTATATATCAGCTTTTCTACTAAGCTGTAGTGAAACTGATTTTACGTTGGTACTGTTGGGAAATAGCGAAGGACTAAATCTAGAGCAACCCCATCTTCATCGGTTTACCACTGCCTGCTACTGCTTTGTGAAACAGATGTCAGTCACATATATCTCCACCCTAAATGCAAGGGGGTAGATGGTCACAGGTGTTACTCAGACATAATATATTATGCGTAAATATGTAAATATGTACCATTTATTTATTTAGTTGTTCTTGTGTTAAACTTTTGACATTTAGTATTATACATGTATATATGTTAACACATATGTTATAATGCAATATCTCTTTTATAGAGGAAATAAATAATGAATGAAAACAAATAAACACAAATATATATTCACATTTTCTTTTGTGGGAATTAAATGCACCACTAGAAAAAACTAATATCTACCATATACTTCAATTAGCTCTATTATTTGATGTTATTTTCTCATTTGTCACAAATTTATTTCAAGTCGACCAATCACAAAGAGGCAATTTCCTGAACAGTGGAAATTCATAATACCAGTTATGTTTCTTCATTACAACGGAAATTTCACAATGACACAACAAAACTTCAAAGAGTGCAGTAAAACTCATTTCATAAGTATTTCACACTCCTGAAAATCCAACTTGAAGTTTATTCAGAATTCTATCAAATCTGTAAAGCTCTACCACAACACTGCCACTTACAAATGTCACAAACTTTTTGATTCACAGCATTATATACTATTTCTTCTGGAAGTGTTTCTGTCTTGCCTAAATTTTATGGTTATATTTATCTTACTATACCACTTACCTTTCAAAGGCTTGGGGTGTCTAGTTACTTGACATGGAATATACTTATCTATATCGAAGATTCTGCAGCGACTGACATTAAAAACATCTCTAATTAAGTCAGAGATAGTAATTTATTTGGTTTACATTTTTAGCTGTGGTTCTTGTCCACCAAATATTTTAAAAATTTTTATAAATTAAATCAAAATAATAGAAATTGTAGCTACACATAAAGGCTATAGGTGGTCCCATTAGCAAATGGATTAAACCCACTGAAATTTAATGTTGATTTTCTTCTTTCCATAAAGCTGAAATTTCAAATGAGATGAAATGATTAAGACAACAAGACTCACCTCTGGCTCAGGCCCATCTGCATAAGGACTAACAAAATCGTCTGTTGTAAAATCCATTTTTCCAGCCGATTGTGGCATAAAATTACTAAACAAATAATCACTGACATAATCTTTACTAGAAGGTATTTCTGTTGCAAATGGATCTCTAGGAGTGAAGGAATCACCCCCTGTCATTTTAGAAGCTGGACTTTCACTTTGAAAAAATCGTTTAGCAGAAGACCCGGCCGATGAGAGACGAACAGTAGCTAAGGTGTTTCTAATTTGGTCATCTTTTGATTTATTTCCATCTGTTTTTGAACTTTTTGTTGTTTTTGGTGTCAGATTATTTGTTCTCGGTGTTGTGCACGATTTCAAGATGTCTTCTGCTTCTTTTTTATGATGAACTTTGCCAAAATGCTGAAAACGAAAAATAACATCAATATTAGTTATATTTATAGGTAAAAAATCATGGTTTAACCTGTAAAAAGATACATGTAAATACCAAAATATGTAAAAATTATCAAATCTATAAAGCATAATATCAACATGAGCAGAATATGTCTGTTATTAAACTGTTAGCAAGTTAGCAAAACTGTTTTGATAACAATATCAAAGGAGCACAGTTCTGAGAAATTTACACAAAGTTACATACTGAATATTGTACATACCAAATTTAGTAAAACTATCTTTAACAAAATATTACAGATGGATAGACAATGCCTACCTTAACATGTCCTGTTTCTAGCATGTCCTGTTTCTAGAAACAGGCATATATAAAAATGATGAATATTGCATTTCTTTTAAATCTATTTAACATTCTAAGAAACAAGAGGCTTTGTTGGTTGCAATGTGACAATTATCTGGTAAGAAGTATTCTGATTTTGACTTCCGACTACTTACCGGACCAGAATGTAGTGTGTGTCTGTTTAACTTGAACCATGTGTATACTTGCTTCAGAGATTCTCTTTGTTGTGCTGTCTTCAACCTGAATTAGAGTTATAAAATTATAATTCATGTGTATATACAGCAATGGATTATAGCCTTTGTAAATAAAGTAAGCAAACGCGAAAACTTCATAATATTTGTATTGTACATCTCATTACAAACTCCGCCCTAGCCGGTCCCAAGCCCGGTTCAGAAAGGAGGAGGGTTGGGCAATGGGCTAGCGACCCATTCCCGTAAAAAAAAAGACCTTGCTACAGAAACGAGGAACAGAAATGGAAACATAACTTCGTCCCAGGAAGTGATGGACCATCAAAGAGATGGAATTAGGACGGCACTTGGTGAAAGCCGAAAGGATACCAAGGACTTGACACCATCATTGATAGGGATGAAACAAAACACAAAGATCGCATGCTGGAATGTTAGAACATTATACCAAGCAGGCAAAACACATCAACTCACAAGAGAACTAGATAGATACAACATAGACATATGCGGCATCAGCGAATGTAGATGGGTAAAATCTGGAAAAACAAGACTAGCTTCAGGCCACACAATTATATATTCAGGGTGTGCAAATGAACACGTGAAAGGTGTTGGAATAGTCATGTCCAAGAAAGCGGAGAAAAGTTAATATGAGTGGGAACCTATCAGCGAAAGAATATTGGTTGCAACTTTTAACTCAAAACATCTGAAAATAACATTCATTCAATGCTATGCACCTACAAATGATTCACAAGATGAAGAGAAAAGTGAGTTTTATGATCAATTACAATCGATCAGAGAAAAAGTACCACGCCACAACATGTGTGTAATGATGGGTGACTTCAATGCAAAAGTAGGAATGGACAATAAAAATTTTGAAAGAACAATGGGTGTAAATGGTATGAGAGAGAAATGACAATGGCAGTAGACTTGTTGAATTTTGTAGTGAAAACAGTCTTGTCATAACTGGAACACTGTTTAAACATAGAGAAATTCATAAGAGCACATGGACGTCACCAGATGGAAACACAAACAACCAAATTGACCACATAATAATAAATGGCAAATATAGGAAATCCATCTTAGACACCAGAGTATTAAGAGGTGCTGACATAAATAGTGACCACCAACTTGTCGTCAGCAAGATAAGACTCAAACTCTGTTCCAAGAAAAATGACAGGAATAACACCCACGCAACATATGACACCAAGAAGCTGAAAGTGACACAACATATAAATGAATTCCAAATAGAGCTAAGAAATCGATTCTCAGCATTAGAAAAGGAAAACGGGGAACACAATGTTAAGAGCTTACGGGAGAAAATAAAGGAAGTATACAATGAAACAGCCAAGCAAACCTTGGGATTTAGGAAGAAAAAGACCAAAGATTGGATAAGCGCTGAGACCTTATACAAAATAGACAACAGGAAAAAGCTTAAATCCAAGATTAATAGCACTAAATCCCCAAGAATATCAGAACACCTAAAGGAAAAATATAGGAGATTAGACAAAGAAATTAAGATTGGTTGGTTGGTTGAATGTTGCTTAACGTCGCATCAGCAATTTTAAGCAACATTCAACCAACCAACCAATCTTATGTATAAGGCATGTAGGGAAGATAAGAGAAATTACATCAACCAGCAAATAGACGAGGCAGAAAAAGCAGCTCAAAGAGGAGAACAGGGAACCCTTTATCGAATCACAAAAAACATCAGTGGTAAATTCAAAAATGCCAATAGTGTAATACGTGACAAAAATGGAAAAGTAATAACAAAAGACTCTGAAAAACAAAAGAGATGGGAAGAACACTTTTCCAAAGTTCTTAATTGAGATCCACCCAGAAGGTTAGCCAGAATAGAGACTAGCAGAACAAATGAAAACATAAATGTAGAAGAAATAGAAGAAAGCGAGATCATCAGAGCAATATGAATGCTACAAAACAACAAAACCCCAGGCATAGATAACATCACTGCGGAATTGCTAATAGCCGACACACCAACATCAGTCAAATGGCTAAAAACACTCTTTGACAAAATATGGCAAGAGGACATTACACCAAAGGATTGGTCTAAAGGAATACTAACCACCATACCGAAGAAAGGAGACCCAACAGTATGCTCAAACTGGAAGGGATAACACTGTTATCGGTACCAAGTAAGATATTAGGCCAGATAATAATTAACAGAATCAGGGAAGGCATTGATAAAGACCTAAGGAAGGAACAGGCAGGATTTAGGTCAGGACGAAGAACAACAGACCAGATATTCATCTTAAGGAACATAGTAGAACAAAGTATTGAATGGCAAGCACCCCTATACATCAACTTCATCGATTATGAAAAAGCCTTTGATAGCCTACACAGAGAAACCCTTTGGAATATCATGGACTCGTATGGCATTCCAGAAAAGCTTATCACATCATAAAGAAGCTATATGAGGACAACCAAATTTGTATCATAAACAACAACTTGCAGACAGACTGGGTTAGAATAGTCAGCGGAGTAAAACAAGGGTGTTGCATGTCTGGATTTATGTTTTTATTAGTTATGGACTGGGTGATGAAGAACAGCGTAGAAGGAAAGAACACAGGAATAAGATGGAAGTTTAACAACAAGCTAGAGGACTTAGACTATGCCGACGACATTGCATTACTATCAAGTAGATTCATTGACATCCAAAACAAAACATCAGCAGTAAGAGACTGGGCAGAAAAGACAGGACTGAAAATCAACATCGGAAAGACAAAAGTAATTAGAATTAACACTGACAATACCAACCCAGTAAAAATAGACCAACAAGAGATAGAAGATGTATCCGAAATTACATACTTAGGATCAAAACTCAACAAGGAGGGAGGAACTACAGAAGACATTGATGCCAGGTTACAAAAAGCAAGGCAGGCATTCATAGCCCTTAACAAAGTGTGGAAATCCAACATATACAGTAAAACAACAAAAGTGAGAATCTTCAACAGCAATGTCATCTCTGTCTTAATTTATGGAGCCGAGTGTTGGAAATTAACAAAAGTAGACATAAAGAAGCTAGAAACATTCCAGAAAAAATGCTTAAGAAGAATAATGAAGATCTTTTGGCTGAATAAAATAACAAATGAACACCTAAGAGAAAGAACACAAACAACATCAGTAGAAAACACAATAAAATCAAGGCGATGGAGATATATAGGGCATGTATTAAGAAAAGTAAATTATAAAAATGAAAAAATTGCATTGACCTGGGCTCCAGAAGGAAAGAGAAATAGAGGAAGACCAAGAGAGACCTGACGAAGAACAACAGAAAAAGAAAGAAACGATATGGGATGGCCAAGTTGGAGAACGGCAGAGAATGAAGCCTCAAATAGGACGAAGTGGAGAGATCTGTGCCTCGCCTTATGCTCCACTAGGAGCGAAGAGGATAGGTAGTAGGTAGGTAGGTACATCTCATTACAAGACTATCAACACATTTTTGTTAATATCAGAAAAGTTTATCATAATAAGATTTACAATTTTTATAAGCAATACTTACTGTTTAACTTCTGACATCATCTTAATGAGTATGTGGTAAAATCTGGCATCTTGTTGGACTTGTACCCTACAAGTACAAAGATCAACTTTGATATATACCATGTAAGCTACTGGTATACTCAATAACAGAACACTAAAACTCAAATACCTTCACTAACAACTTTGTTTTAAAAATGAGGGTCACTGCTATACCACATGATAATAACCCTAAATGTTTGTGGGTGAAGATTTGGAAAACACTTACATTGTGAATACCCGGAAGATCATTGAATTGGAAAGGGTGAATGGATATGGTTTCATATGCAATGAAAATAATTGTTACACACAAATATTAGAGTACATCATGTACTACAGTGGCTATCATCCTTTAACAATATTTTGTCATAACCAAAGTGAACTGATATATTTTACTTTTGCATATGAAACTTTGTTTAGTCCAATGATGTTTATATGCAGTTATGAACATCATTAATCATGTGACTTTAATATGAATGTGCCTATGACATCATTTGTTTGGCTGTCCATGGACCAGTGACTGCAAGCAACAGCAATCTGAATGTCAAGGATAAAAACAGTAAAATACAATGTGTAAAATTGCCAAACATATACACTGGCAAAAGATGGAAAATCGATGGAAAAGAGTGTAGTGAAGTATTGTTTTATTCTTAAATCAAGATTCTTTTATTTATATCAAAGCAGTTCTGGAATGATGAGGAAACTAGCAGTGCCAAGAGAAAGCCAGCCACTATTGGTTAGTAAACTGACAAAGTTTTTCACATTAGGATCATCCTTCATGGTGAAAGGTGCAATGATTTGTAAGCCAGTGCCTTTAATAAACTTTAATACGGGAGATAACCACTGAAAAATATTTCTGTAAGACTTTATACTACTGTAGTCATCATTGGACAAACATTTCCTTATCAATAAAAAGTTTGTTTTGATAACTCAACTGCCAAGGTCAACTAAAACAGTAATGACTTCAACAAGAGTACCATTTGTTAAAATAAGGAAACTTGTCTTATTTCATTACACCTAAAGATCTACTAGTAATGGAGTTAATCAGCCTACAACATTATTAATACCCAATAGTGTTTGTCTGGAATATTTTGCAAAATGTTTACATCAAAATTTCCAGGACAAACTAAAGTGATTCCATTTCCAATGGAAATTATTGTTCTACAGAAACATTATGGGGTATCACATGGTACACTGGCTAACCCTATTACAAGTTGTTCAAGATGCAGTTTCTGTGTTAAATATTTGACTCAAGATGTATGAAAAATGCTGTGACCTTAATGCAAACAGTTATGATAAGTTTTCAAGTTTGGGCCAGCCACACATGTATTTAATTAGCAAGTGCAATTATTTTTTTTTAAATAAGATTAATTTAGTCAATATAAAATTTAATAAACTGTGTGCATAGTTTATTTACATAATATTGTAGTGATGTAAGCTGTGGTTAAGTTATGGGACATCTTGTATTTACAATATGTGTCAAACTAAGAAACGCCTAACAAATGGAGCAACATAACCTCATTTGACCTCTGACCTCATGCAATCTATTGACAAGTGAACTGTTTTTATTATCTCCCTTTAAAACTTGAGATAAAAGTAATTCATTTTAAAGGAGGTCCCTGATCGCTTAAACTGACAAAGGTTTGAGGGTTACCAGTCTGAACTGTTAACAATGTTATCATTTAAACACTTAAAGTGGCCTGCTATAGATATAAAAGTACCATAATCCTTAGATAATCATAGACAATAAAAACTGAACCAATCACCAGGTTTAACAGCTTTATAAACAAACTCAGTGGTAATGTAAATAAATGTCTATACGCAATAAGTGTCACAGAAATGTAAAAAGACAATATATATACACTTTATCCTGCACTGCAATTTAAACAACTCTGTTATTTTTTAGTTGTTGTTTTCATTAAAAATTTAAAACCATTTGTAATATTGATTCACAATACTTTCAATTCCTTGACTACACATGGTAAGTGGAAGGAATCTATTGAAACAGGATTCAAATGTGTACCAAGTGACACCCTTAAACATTAGAAAACCATTATAGTTTTCACTGGATGTGATGATTGCATCCGATAATTCGACATTTTGCAGTAACATTACTTTATTTAGGAATTGTGTGCAATATTTTCCATATTGGAGAATTGAAAATAAATGTTGAACACTAACATTAGCAGGTGTAACCTGATAATCAATACAGGTGAATAATTGATTGATTGATTGATTGATTGATTGAATGGGGTTTTACATCCTAGTCAAGAATACCACACTTATACTGAGACATCTCCAGCTATAGGGGAAGTGACAGAATTTTATTACCTTTGGAGTGATTTCAAGGCAGAGAGGCGTCTTAAGTGTGCCACACCAGTACCATTACACAGGTCATGAGGTTTTAAGGTGTCCTCTAAAGGACCCAGTTGGTATTCATTTTTAAATACCAATGCTTGGCAAAAGAACAGTTGCTATATATTTTCCAGTTTTTGAGGGTTTAAACCACAACCTCCAACATACAAACGAGCAATCTATTGGGCTACCTAGTGGTCAAGTCTGATGATATACAGGTTTAAAAATTTTTGTAAGATAATGAATTGTTTACAGGCGCTTTATCTCCAGTATACAATAACTACTGCACCTTGGTAGCTCAGTTGGTAGAATGTTTGCTCTGTAAGTGGGAGGTCATGGGTTGACCCCCCACTGGGTCTGGCCTGAAACTTTAAAGAGGGTAATGATTGTTCTTTCGCCAAGCACTTGGCATTACAAAATGACAGTCATGGTTCTTTGGGATAGGAACTTAAATAAAGAGGTCCCATGTCACGGTAGGCTTGGCATTATGAAGAACCCTGCTGTTTAATGCCATCAAAGCATCCCACAGGCAAAATTTATGCACCTTCACCTATAGCTGGCAATGTCTCGATATAAGCGAAATATTCTTGATTGAGACATAAAACATTATTACTCAACTCCAGTATACACCAGCCATGCACCTAGTGTGAATTACTTACAATATATCTTTAGCTTTGCCTGTCAGATGAGCTAACTTCAGGTCTCTATGATGTCTATCTATAGCATGGGGTTCCAACCCTGACATCCAATATACAAAACAAGCCCTTTACTAACTGAGCTACTATAGTGATCAACCTAAATGTGAATTACTTACAGTATATCTTTAGCTTTGCCTGTCAGATGAGCTAACTTCAGGTCTCTATGATGTCTGTCTATAGCATTGTACATGTCCTTAAATTCCTGTACATTCATCAACTGAAATACAACAATTAATTGTACATTATTATTATAGATATAAAATATTTATCAATATTTTATTAACTCTCCCAATGTATTCAGTAAATTACAGTTTAATATCCTCCATTAAGTTTGCCATGTTTGCCATGGTTGGCACTAATTACCACAGTGTGGTTTTTATTTTTGATTATTAATTTCTTTCATTTTTTCATAAGTCAATATACTGCTGAAACCTTATATATTGATATGTTGATATATTGCAATATAAATTTAATAAAATAGTATTAAAATACATGTTACTTTTTAGGTGAAACTGTAGAGTACTTGCTTTAAAACATAGGTGACCTGTGTTTGATTTCTGGACATTTGGGAAGGGGATTTTTAACAGTCTGCAATATGGCTGACAGGCCATAAACTTTGTCAGTCTACAAGTTATCCATACTGTTTTCTGGCAATAAATTACGAGTAAGTGTTTTGTATTTGAGGTTATAAATGATTTTGTGAACTTGTAGTTGCTTTGTGAAATGTTTTATATTTAATTACAAATTGTCTCTTGGCCTACCATGGCCAATTTATTTCTGACATCAAAATGTCTGCAACATTTATATCTATTTAATCCATTTCTTTTCTGTTTTCATTTTAAATGATGGTAACAAATTGTTGTTTTACTTCCTACATGTATAAACCACTGTGGTAGCTCAGTTCGTAGAGTGCTTGCTCCGTAAGTGGAAGGTCGTGGTTCGATTTTTGGCCAGGTCTGACCCAAAACTTGAAAGTGGGTAGTGACTGTTCTCTCACCAAGCACTCCGCACTTCGAATGGGAACTTAAAATAAACGAGGTCCCGTGTCAAGGTGGGCTTTGCACTCTAAAGAACCCTGATGTATAATGCCATCAGCGCAATGCACAGGCAAAATTCCTGCACCTTCGCCTTTAGCTGGCGACATCTCGATATAAATGAAATATACTTGACTGGGATGTTAAACACCATTACTCAACTCGCCTACATGTATAATGTATATACCAGTATAATGCATAAATGTGCTTATTTACTAGTATATAAAAATAAAGCAATGTTTCATAAAGCCCTTAAAATCAAAATTTTGTAATCCCATTCAGTAATCAATCATGAATGTATCAAATGTATGGAAATCTTTGAACAAATTTCAATTAGCTTAGTTTAAATTTTCCCGATAACAACAGTATTGTTATTATAGACAACAGACAAAAATTATCCCAAGACAACAAATAATGTCCAACATAATTATAAATATGAACAACAAAGACTAGCGCATTAAAACTTAATGTTTATCATTCAGCCATACCAATATAGATTTAGAACACAAAAGGACCAAAAATAACCTTATTTATCAAAGGGAAAATTATCAATGATAATAAATTTGTCTAAACAATAAAATAAATAGCTAGAAAATTTTAATGGACACTACAATCAATATTTTTAATTTGTGAGGATTGTGGAGTTTATAGAGGTAGCTTTCAATAACGATTGGTAGTTGAGTAGAGTAATGGTGAAATGGAGTACAGTAATGGAGATTTATGATTCAGTCAAGATTTTATCACTTACATTGACTGTCATTTCAGGGATAATGGAGGAAACTGAAATGCCAGGAGATAACCACAGACCTATGGCAGGCAAACTGACTAACTTTATTACACTAGAATCTGTCAGGAGGGGACCTGAACCTTAATGGTGGGAGTTGTTGTGATTTGCAAGCTTGCACCTTAGATCATAGTAATAAAAGCTTAACACTGTAGTGAAATTAGAGTGAAATAATGATGTTTAATGTCCTGTCACTTGTAGTCAGGCGGTCAATTCTTGGATGGTGGAGGAAACTGGACCGTCCATATAACCACCAACATTAGGCAAATGTACTGACAAACTTTCATACACTAGTATCTGCCTAAGTTGATAGTGCATGACTATAAGAGATCCTGTATTAGACTAATGCTTTGGATCACTTGGCCACTAAGGTGTCTACAAATATGGGTAGATCGAGATAGTAACTGCTGTCTCTGATAACAAAGCAGTTCATTCAGAAATAATTGGTGAGAAGAACCTATTTACACTTTCTTAAACTGAACATATAGGATTTGAACCTAAATGTCAACTTTCTATCTTATAATTACAATCAGTGGCATAAACTATAATTTAATGACTATCAGATATATACATCATCTAAATTTCATGAGTACTTTGGTTTTGCATTAAATATCAAACTTAGGTAATGGAATACATGTTATTCATAACAGAGATAACAGAGAATGGCATTTTTTATTTAAAATAAAGAGGGCCATGTTTAACCTTACATCAAACGGAGAAAAAAAAATGTTTATATGTAAAGATAATTTTAAAATATTTCATTGAAGAGTTAAAATTATATGTAAAGAAGATTAATATTCATCCATTTGGGGAACAACAGCATAGGTGAAATCTTTAAAAAAAAACAAAAAAACTCTAAAAAACCTATATATATACTGTAGACATTAACAACTTGCATTTACAGAGCATGATATTATCAGAGAAAAAAGGAAAGAAAAAACATTTTATCTTAATTCAGAGAGCAAAACAAATAGACCAGTTCTATATGTACTGCATTTCACTTTCTAAATACAATGTACAATGATTTATAAAGTTTAATTTTCCAGGTGTGATCAAATTTTCTATTTAAGGTATACCTGTATATAAAACCCGATATACAAACATATTTATTGGAAACAATAATTTTAAGAATTCGTATTTGACTAGTCAGGCTTCTATATTATTATCTATTGATCTACTTATAAAGTTTGATCACTATTTACTTTGCATAATACAAATACTCACAGTCAGCCTGGGATATACAGTACTGAGGCCTGTAGAAAGTTTAACACTTAGTTAACAAATTGATGTGAATCAACAGGTCATGTCGGTCCCTTGTGAGCTATATCTCAGCAGGTTTTTGACAACTAGCTCTATTCAGTTTTCGACCACTTGTTAACCAGATCTCGATCACTTGACTGTTAGCTTCGGCTTCTTTTTGTTAGCTCAGTGTTAAACATTGAACAGGCCTGTACTGTATAGAGTTGATCACTGTTTATTTCATGTATCACCACCAAACCAGGCCCAATAGAACTGACAGTAGTCATATGCCAATCAATTAAAAAAAAATGTTTAACTGAAATCTAAAAATTTTATATTAATTTCGTTAAGACCAAAGTTCATATTTACAAGTACAATTTATACTGTAAGTTTTTAGAGAAGTTTAATTTTGCATTTAATTTCATAATTTCAGTGAATCTGGTTTTTTTATGAACTTATTTTTAATTCCATCAAATCTGAATTAAATTCATTTTAAATTCATCAAGATCCTAATAAGTCAATTCAGACGATCTAGTCCCAATTTTTAATATGTGGTAAAGTCAGAGATTATTCATTCCAATTTATTCTGACTTTATGAGTAAGAAAATATGTCAAATCCAAGTTTGTAAATGAAAAAAATGTAAATTATAATACATGCTTATTTTTCGATTTTTTGAGAAATTTCATGTTCTCCTAAAACTGGAACAATTAATGAAATATTAATGACAACTGTGGAACTGATAATTGTGTAACAGGAAGCGAGTTAAACTGCACCGTGAGTTGCTCAACATAGCCAAGAGATAATGAGTATACTGCGTACAAACGTTTGCCACATCTAAGCTAAGATTATCGCTAGAATGTTAGCAGATGTGACAAAGTTTACTGTACTTTATTATTTACTATGTAGAAAAGAGAAAATGCGGGACCAGTCACATAAAGTGACAAATTTATAGGTAACCTCGACTGAGTTCACATTTAGCGACCCAAGTCGTAAGTGATGGCTGTATAACAGCGGGGACTGTAATATTCTCACTTCCTATTAAAATGCTGCAGTGGAGCTATAAGATACTAGGCTTTGACAATGGAAGTTTCCCTCGTCCTAATATCGTCAAAGTATACAGAAAACAATAATTTGTTAAACTATATTTAATATCACAAACTGGCAAAATATCACATCATATAAATTGAATACATTACAGGTCACAATATGACAAAGGGAAGTTTACCGGTGATGGAGCACACGTGGCCGGATATTAAAAGGAAAAGCCGTATATATTACCAACCGTGAAAATACCAAATCTAACCTTACACAAACATGATAAAAAAATAAGTTAAAGAATCCTAAACTTCGGAACCCCCCATTTTAGTAAATAATTTAGAAAAATGTCCGAAACATTAAAATACCGTGAGTAATCCAAAGAAGGAGAAGAGACTTGATCAGCTAAGACCACTATCTCGTCTGAGAACTACGGGTATAACCTGTTTCTTATATACCCGGGGTGAGCATAGACTAACCAATGAAAATCAAGCTAAGAAATCAGCCAATGAAATAACAGATCTCAAAGCTTAAACAACATGGCTGACAAGTGTCAACTTTTACAAGTGCAACGGCACAAATAGTGAAAAATACCATGTAAAACGGCATAATACGGCAGATAAAAAGGTAAACTAAATGAACTAATGCATAGCGTTATCAAGTCATGACATCCAAATATGTACAAATCCATGACATCGGCAATAACGATGCAGTAAACGTGATATAAAAAGGTACAAAGATCGTATGTACACAAAATGTATAGCAAAATCGGCCGGTTAAAATCCATCACCGCTACAATTGATAAAGAAGAATTATGATTGAATACTTCTATGTAAATAAAATCTCATCATGTTGATGTTACCATGAGCATAAGGTTGGTTGGTTGTTTGAATGTTGTTTAACGTTGTATCAGCTGGTTGGTTGGTTGTTTGAATGTTGCTTAACATCGCATCAGAAATTTTTCAGCTATTCGCAACGAGAACTATTTTGTTAATCTCTATGGATCAATCTATGAATAATTTTGTGTATGCATTTGAAGTGCAAGTGTGTTTTATGGTCTGCCTTGTACTAGCGCACACTCAAGGCGACTTTAATGTGCTAGCTCACAAGTCAGTATGCTGCAGACAAGCATACAACTCCCCCATTCAATTATACTGATAATGATACTAGGGGAACCAGTAAAGGCCAACAGCAAGGAAAATTCACTTTCCCACATGTGTTCTGAGCGGGAGAACTCACAGCAGTGAGAGACCCTGGATTTGAAGACTGGCGTCTTATCCATTAGGCTACCGCAGCACAAGGGATGTATGACAAAAAAATTCTGAAGTTGTTTATACTTTTGTACTCAGGCTGTGTCTGAGCACCTTATTTTGAAATTTGTTCCTAATAGCAATGGGGATTATGTGATCGACTGGTCTAAAGCAATGGTGTACAGATCAAGGTCTCTCCTCACAAAGGTTTGAATCGCACAAGAGCAGATCCTATTGAGAATGTTTGTCAGTCACTTGCCAAAAGTTTTGTCTCTGAACATTCCAGTTACCTACACCAAAAATCTTGATAGCAGCATAAACCCCCATTACTGCACCCGACTCCCAATACCAAATCTCTGACAGAGTAGAGAGGAGTAATGGTGTTTTACATTCTAGTCAAGCTTTCTTAACTTATTTTGTGACAAAAAGTTCTTTGATGGTGGGAGAAACTGGATAGACCAAAACAATCACTAAACTTCATATTCTAAATTATCTTATATACTTGTTAATCTTGGAAATAAAAAGTTATAAAGCAGTAAATGACAAGCCAATGCACCATCAAAAAGATATTGCAAAAATTTCAAGATAAGAAAATTTTTTTGTTTAAAACTGCTAAAAAGTGTCCCATAATTAATGTTTACATTACTATATTAATTATGTCATTATGGCAGCATAGAACTGAGGATTTTGGCTTTATTTGGTTGGCAGAGTTTTGTATACACAGCAAAGTTTAATCAAGCAATCTTTACATATCATGATCTTTTATACTCTGAAAAATCAACCTGAATCAATTCTTACAATCTTATGTAATAGAATTTCTTTTATATTGAATATTAATAAAGAGCTTCTATCTTTTAAATATATCTTGTTAAATAGCCCAGCGGGACATGCACTGGTGACACTTCTACAAGTCTATAATAAAAATCCACTATATAGATATATATACAGAAAACATTACAATATAATCTTCAATAGTGTGTCAAGTTTGACCTGGCCGTTTGACCTTTTATTTGAATATTCAAACAGACAAATCCATTACGTAATCTAGCGATTATGTAAAGTTGATATGTAATGATAAATGATAATAATACAGGGCACTGTGTGTTTGTGGTAATTAAACACACTATCTTACCTAATTAGCTCAATCTAATATTCAAATTAAAGGTTAAACAGCCAGGTCAAACTTGACACACTATATTTCTGCATATAATCTTCTACTTGTTTATATTTAGGGTCACAGTGACACAATAACAGTGGTAAATATGTTAATCTTCAAGTATAAAAGTTAATCCCTGATATTGCCACATCAAATTCAGTCCAACAAACACATTTCCTCCAGGTTTTTCTTTAGTGGTTAATAGTGTATGTATGTGTTGTCAGTATAATCTGATTTGTTTTATGATTTATTTACAATGTTACTATGTGGGCAACTGCTAGAGAAGTGAAATATAATCTTCTATCCATCCATCCAACCAGCCACTTAGTTGTCTACCTCTAACAATCAACCACCCACTCACTCATCCATCTTACCACTCATCCATCGACTAACAATCCAATCTGTCCTCTCATTTACCCATCTTTCATGATCTGTTCACTCATCTAATTATCAATTCACCCAGTCACCCATCCAACCATCTGTTCACCCACTCAGCTATGGATCCATTCATATTACTCAACCATTCATTCATCTATTCATCCACTCAGGCATTCAATCATCCATTTGCTCAGTCATCCATGTATTAATTCATCAAATTATCCATCTATCTGAAAACTGAACCACCCATCACCCCTGTCAACCTATATACCACACCACTCACAAATTCATTTATCAATTCAGCCACCACTCGCTCATCTAAACACATCTCATCCATTTATTCATCTAACAACTAAATCATCTAATTTTCACGTGAATTTACTTTAATATTTATTCGCGTCTTTTAATTTTCATATGATCGCGACTCTGTAGTTATAATTTTAATTACTGTTTATTTTTTTGTAAAGCTTTTATTTCGCGACTCGTTTCACTTGCCAATTCATGCCAAAATAAAACAATCGCAAACATTTCCCAATTTATAGTATTTTCAAACTTCCATCCATCAAAACATCTATCAAATCCATCGTCTGTCCATTCACCAAACAACCTATATACATCTATCCATTGATCTACCTAACCATCTGTATCTGTTGATGTATCCCCCAACCACTCATCAATTCATCTATCTCTCCAACCACCCATCCATTCATCTACACAAACACCAATACATTACCTAACCACCTATATATTCAACCATGAATTCATCTACCAAACCACAAACCCATTTTTTCAGTTTATACATTCATTTATTGATTCATCCACCAAACCATGTATGTATCTACCCATTAATTCACCCACACAACCACCCATCTATTCACTCACCCACCCATTAATCCATTAACCACTTATCCATCCACTCATCTAACCATATCATATAACAATACATCCATCCATTCATTCACCCAACCACTTGTACATATATCCATCCATCTATCCATCCATTTACCCACTCAACCACTAATCTTTTCTTGGCATCCAAAGATGTATACATCCTTCAATCCATCCATCCATTTAAGGTTTATTATATATAGTATATATATAATCATATTACCCTTGATCTTCTTAAATCCTTCAAACCATTCTCCAAATCTCCCATCTGTGACTGGTTAATTAAAGTCCCCATGGTTAATGTGATTCAAAATTATATCTGAAAATTAAATTGTACATCAATAGTTTAATACTCTCACTCAATACTGTAAATGTCACTATTCATGCAGAAAAATCCAATCAAACCATGTCAATATATTTCAATAACAGAATACACAAACATATATAATAGACAGGTTGTCAAAATCTTATCTTAATTTAAACATGTCAATTATATTAGCACACAGACGGTTTAAGATGGAAAACCTCCCCCATTACACAGTAAAACCTGTCTAAACTGGACACTTGTACAGAAGATTTGTGTTCAGTTTAATGGGTGGACATGGCCGAGTGGTAATGTCACTAACTTTCAAAGTCAAGGGTTGTGGGTTCGAACCTCACTCGGGACTTGAAATTTTTCTGAGATGATATCCATCTTCTGCCCATACTAGAGCTGTAAAAAGCTTGTTACTCAGTAGTCTTTCAAATGAGACTCAAAACTGAGATCCCATTTTCTCGGTGTACGCTAAATACACCTCTGTAGAGTTTGAGTATGCCACCTGTCGCCATTACAGTGACAATTACAATTAGAAGCAAGTGAAACAGACTGAGCAACGTAAGAGTAAAAGAAAATTGGTTTACACAGGTTAGATAATTCAGTTAATCCAGGGTTTGGTTTTGAACGGTTACCCTGAAGTTCAGTTTGGACTGGTTTTCAGTTTATCCAGGGTTATATTTTCACTTGACTATCACTAAAATTCTGTTTTGTAAGGTTTTCAGTTTATTCTGGATTTTGTTTAGAAAAGATACCCTGGAGTTCAGTTTAGATAAGATTTTAGTTTACTCAGAGTTTTGGTTTAGAAAGGTTACCCTGAAGTTCAGGTTAGACAAGTTTTCAGATTACTCAGGGTTTGGTTTAGAAAGGTTACCCTTAGATTCAGTTTGGACAAGTTTTCAGTTTTTTCAGAGTTTGGTTTTGAAAGGTTACCCTGAAGTTCAGTTTGAACCAGTTTTCAGTTTACTCAGTGTTTGGTTTAGAAAGGTTGCCCTGAAGTTCAGTTTGGACAAGTTTTCAGTTTATTCAGGGTTATGTTTTCACTAGTATCACTAAAATTCAGTTTTGTTAGGTTTCAGTTTATTCTGGGGTTGGTTTAGAAAGGATACAGACAAAAAATAATGAGTCCATACGTATGTATAATATACTATAGGGATAGAACACCATGCAACTATCCATCTTCTACATTATCTCCTATACCACTGACCACTGCAGGCTTTATTAGATAGATAATGCTTTCTGGTTACACAGACATGTATGTGGAGATATGTGGTGGATCTCAGCTGCAGTATATGTGGAGATATGTGGTGGATCTCAGCTGTAGTGTATGTGGAGATATGTGGTGGATTTTGGCTCTAGTGTATGGTTTTATGCTCTAGATTAATTAACCAAATTGTCTTCTTGTAAAAAAATCATAGTGATGCAACATAAACAATATGGAAACTAGCCAATTACGGACACACAAATAAAAAATCTATATGATTGCATGTGTGGATGGATACTGTCTATAAAGAAATGTCAAATTGAACTACATTGGAACACCCTTTCTTGGACTTTTTGTATTTATTTTAATAAAAATAAACAAACATGATATACCAATCCATGTCTAAATCACAATTCTACAGCAAAGTATAAAAAAAACTTTGAAACTGGCAATTTAGGTTGATTAAGCATGTAAACTTCCACCAGAGAAGTGAGGCTGGGTGTTCAGCAAGGGTGCCAGGTATAATTAAGCACCTACTGTTTAGCTAGCTACACCCGCCATGTTTCTAATCAAAATTGAGAGTGGAAAGAACATAAAACTATGGGACGTGAAATATATCCATGGTAATCTTGGACACAGAGACATCATATACCAACAATATTGTGATAATGGCCATAAATCTTTTGGGGCAAGTTTCAAAACATGTAACCAACTCATACTGTCACTACACAATTTTGTATATATACAAGTTTTCCTATTTAAGCCCCTAAACATGGGGCCTCAATAAAACTTATTTATAACAGAGAGAGAGAGAGAGAGAGAGAGAGAGAGAGAGAGAGAGAGAGTGTGTGTGTGTGTGTGTGTGTGCGTGTGTGTGTGTGTTTTCTAAGTGTAAGTACTTACCCCGGTGTTTGTATTTGGCAGGTGCTTGGTGTCCCCGTTTATAAACAAAAACTCTGGCAAAGTTTCAACTTTATCATTTTGACAGATTCAAACGATTATTGATTCTCCTGAATAATAAATAAACATTCACTAGAAGCTTTTACAAAATGTAAACAACCACATACTTTACACGTTTATAATGCACAGTAGCACATGTATGTAAACTTGACAACTGTGAAGCTTCATCACGTGACTTGGTAGTACCGTTAAACCGGAACACCTCCGAAAGTTTTGTTAACATCCGGAATAACCTCTACAGTACAAAAGCCCGCGAAATGTCAAACGTTAGGTGATAGTGTAAATTACCGGTAATATACGTCGGTGTAAATTAATATTTGTAGGATCTCTAAAAGATTTAAAGAAAAGTAAAACCTATCAATTATTCAACACAGGCTTACAATAGTTTTTGTCAGAGCTAGAAAATGGATAATGATTACCAGTAAAGTATGATAAATACCCCTGATATAATTTTTGAATTTTAGCGAATTTCAATGAGGAGAATCGGAAGTTCATACTATGAAAAATATATTAAATTCGTGAAACTCTGAAAATTTTAAGATTTAAAAAAAAATCATTATATAAAGTACGTAAAACACGCATGATTAATTATTGGCATTATTTGACCAATATGGCTATGCACACTGGTACAACATTCCGGCAAGAAGTGAAAGAACAACTTAACTGACCAAATCTTTTGGTTCATTAATGTCATCAAACAACCGTCTAGAGTTTGCATGTATTAATTTCTGGGGATAAACGTGATCAGTAAATTTGATTTTCCGGATTGGTACAAAATCTTTCAATACGCATGATCATCAATTTGGTATAAATGTTCTGTTGAATGTTCGAACATTCAGACATTTGTAAAAATTTCCCTACTGATATGCTTAATTAATAAATTATGTTAATGTTTCAATTCTTAATAATCTGAATAACCCGACAATTTTCTTCTTTTTTAATTGATTTCAGCACTTGACCAAGGAAAACAAGAAGTTTTCATGAGTAAATTATTATGAACGCTATTCATAGGCGTAGGAGGGTTTTTAATGGGGGGGGGGGGGGGGAGGGGGGGAGGGGGGCAAACACCAAGAAGAACAGTGACCACTATATAAACAGCGTATTTTGTACGTTTCCTTTTTTGTGATATAATCAAGAATATGTTTCATTTATTGTCATAATTAATGTCTTATTTGCTATATAGCTTAAGTATTTCGTTATTTGATATATGCATAAAGTTATTGCGATAGCCAACTGCATGCTACACATGTTTGTTGTCTGAAGTTTTCGATGTTTTGCGACATTGGCTATAGCCAATTGCCAACATGCTTCATTTGTTTGTTACAATTTTTTGTTCTACATGGTCCTTTGTTATGCTGGTTATTGCCAAGAACATGCTCAATTCGATTGTTCTCAGATGTTTTTGTGTGACAATGCCTATGGCAATCAATGTTTATTAGTTTCTCATGTTTTTTGTCACAAGTTCTTGTTCTTTCAACATTAGCTTTAGCTAAGTGCATGTTTTTCAGCTACAAATGACTTTGAATTTTTCCACTTGCATTTATAAATACGGATTATTTGTAAATAGCAAATGTGATATTTAGCATGTTCAGATGGTGGGACATGCAACATTGTGGTGCTTCATTTGCCACCATTGGACTATCACCCTGTTAGATGCATAGTAAAGTTTACTAAGATGATAGGTAACAGTTAACTAACATCAAAGTACCATGCTGTAATACATTCCTTGAAGTACAGGTAGGTTTTTAATGGAAGGTGGCAAGGTTTTTTAATAGCAAGATGAATACCACAACAGATAACATGTAAATAATGGTAAAAAAACACATTCGACTTACTGACTTTGAATGGGATGGAGTACATCCTAGTCAATATATCAAGGTTGTTGGAGAGGACCAGGGTGCCAGGAGAAAACCACTGACTATCAGATAACCTTTCTCACACCAGGATCCGGTATCACCAGTGGGGTTCAAACCCAAGCAGCGAGAGATGCAGTGACATGGAAATGCACTTTAGACCACTCAACCACTGAGGTCCCCTGGGTTTGAATGGATACCCAGCATAACCATCAAATGGTGTCTAGAATCAGGTTGTATGAACCAAATAATATTATTGTAGGGTCAGAACAACTGCTGGTAATTATAGACAATTGTGTACATGAATATAACATTGTACAATTCTTTGGGCAACTAAGGTACAAGGGTTGCCAGGATACTGGTTTAATTGGTTTTAAAATTCCTTTCCAGTTGTGTGTATTGCAATATCCCCAGTGAAGGTGAAGTTATAAAGATTTGTCCTTTGTAATGTGAAGTAAGAACCTTTTTATGCTATCACAAAGATTATCACCTGATCATAGGCGTAGGAGGGTTTTTAATATGGGGGGGGGGGGGGGCCAAACCGAAGCTATGTCTATGTCGTGCCGCAGGTACGACCTCGTGCCTATGGCACGAGGCGTGGAGAGTATGAGAGGGGTGCTATACCCCTTGCATAGGTGGGGATCCGGGGGGCCTCCCCTGGAAAATTTTCAAAACAGTCTTGTCTAGACACATTTTCAATGTATTGTGCATCGTTTTTGATAGGTTAAAATACTGTGATATCAAGGCAAGAAATAACTGTATGACACAAGTTCCATAATCACCCCTCTCGTTGGAGATGGATATCCTGATATCAGAGGCTGATCCAGAATTTCGAAAGGGGGGGGCGTAGAATGTGAGAGCCAAAGGCTCGAACCTTCTAGGGGGATTCGGGGGCATGCTCCCCCGGGAAAATTTAGAAAATGTGGCGCAAAAATCCTGCATTCTAGTGCAATCTGAGCTGAACAATATGTATTGTTAGCAACATAAAGAGGGGGGGGCATATGCCCCTGCTGAATCCGCCACTGGATATGGGGGTACCCCGGAAAATTTTGACGCCCTTTTACAAGTATAATGATGAAATTGATAATTGATTGGTTACCAGATGGAAATTTCCTGTTAAAGCTCTTGGACTTTTTCTTTTTTGTTTTCTTTTTTTAGCACTTGCACTATAAACATAAACTATGATACAAAATTTCACACAATATATTGCCCCGCCCCGCTGGCCCCCCCCTGCTCCTACGCCTATGCTGATAGCTAACAATAATATTTCACTTATAACATTCAGTTGAACAATGCTAACCCAAACCTAATGCATAAATCTCAAATGTTAAATTCAATTATGTCCAAGTGTGATCTGACTGGAGTGTTGAATCAGTGGGACCACTTAGCAACAAGAATCCCTAGCAAACAAAATGAAACACCAAATACAAATATTCACAATTTTATTCATTATGATTCAAACATTATCAAACAAACATGACATATCACACGGAAAACCATACTTACCCTATATGTTTTTGTGACATTCTGAGAAATGCCAGTATGAAAACTACAGTTGCTCTCTGTGACTGAAAACATTAATTGTTATATTAATGTAAGACAACAAAAATGCATCTTGGATATATTGGTGCATATACTTATCAACAATCCACATTTTTAATACACAATCAATTTATGTTGAACGGTAAACCCTTCATACAGGGATACAATATGGTTGACTATTTTCTCAGGACAACATGATGCAGCATAGATTGCAGGAATTTATCAAGGGCCTATTTAGGGCCGAAATTCGGCCCCATTCCCAATGGAAAAACATTGATTTTTTCCCAAAATGGGCTGAGAAAGTTCCCAATTAGAAAATTGTACCAGATACATAGCTGAAGTCTGGTCATAAATGTGGCTGCTTTACTCAATCTTCAATCAACTCAATACACTAAAAGCATTAGATTTAATCATTAATGGCACCAAAAATGATGTCAAAGTTTCCCCAAAATGAGCAAAAAGTTGATAGTTTTTCCCAATTTTTAGTTTAGGACCTTTTCCCAAAAGACCCTGATAAATCCCTGAATTGAGTACATAACCATTGATATTTGTTTCAACCTTTTGTTGACAGTGACTTTAAATTTCATACACTTATTTTGAAAGTTTTGTAAACCTTCATTAAAAACTGATAATTTTTATAGTTGGAATAAAAATCTCAAAATTGGTTGAATGACCAAGAAGATGATTTTGTCTGGCATGTCAAATACTAGTATATTCCTTAAAAACATTTTTGACGCTGAAAATGCTAGTCTATCACTGTTATCTATTAAGTCTAAAATATAAGTATTCATCAAGACCAGGTCTGGGTAAATTGAAGCTATTCTTAACGGTTACAAATATACTAAATGCTTATGTATTAAATAGGTATTAAGTATTAGTAATTGTTAAGATAGTTTGGAGTGATCCCGACCAGAACAACAATCCATATACACCTTAATGTAAGATACTGGACAATGTACTAGTATTGCTTAGCCATTAATACAATGCCTTTCTGATTTCTTGTTATGTCTGACCAATGATAATAATATAAACAAATTACTTTAAAGGTATATTGGTCTAATGGCAGAAATGACTTCCAACAGTAACCAACAATAGAGTTGTTGCACATTGTTCATACATGTTCACAGATCCTGGTGACTATAGGTATAGTGGTCCAATGGCAGCCAATTTTGGTAACAGCCAACAGCCACCATCAATATCATTAGTAGTGAGTCCTTATATAAGCTTATATAGAAGATAAATTCCTTCAGTGGGTAGTATTTTAAACTGTGTTTCTATTTTGGTATATACATTATATACATGTAACTGTTAAAAATTTGTTAGAATAGGTACCAGTATGTTTATAAAAATAAATATCCACCAGAACAATTTACACATTATAAGATGATATACATGTATCAAAAACTTTACCAATTCATTAAAAGCACTCGTTAAAATCATAATCTACAATATAACTGTTATCACAGTAGTAAATACAAACATTAAATTCATAAAATGTTATGAACATTTCTTTTAAAATCTAAACCATGATAGTTTCTTCTCTTTAACATCAATCAGCATATCATAATTATCTAATTCTTTCCTCTAAACTTATATAACAAAATCTAATCTTTTAAGTTCACAAATACAGAAAACAGTGTTAAGTCCTACCACATGATCAGTGGTGATTTGCTGTTCCATTGTACATTAGCCCTACCATATGATCAGTGGTGATTTGCTGTTCCACTGTACATTAGCCCTACCATATGATCAGTGGTGATTTGCTGTTCCATTGTACATTAGCCCTACCACATGATCAGTGGTGATTTGCTGTTCCACTGTACATTAGCAATCAGCTTAGGCACAAGACTCACTCAAACTAACACAGTTAATACCTGAACAAAACCAACTACTCTTTAAATTGGATAAAAAGAAAACCTATCATATCCAGCAACAAAATCAACAACATCAAACTGACATAAGGACCTCTTTATCAACACAATTCTATTCATTCAGTTTTCACTTGGTGACCGACTTCAGATCCCTATTCAATAAAATTCTATTACAGTTTGTTCTGTTCACTTTTTTCCTTCCTTCTCTGCATCCACCTTTTTCTTTCCTCTCCCTCTACCTCTTTTATTGGCTTTTTCCTGTCTTCTATTCTTCATGGTAAATGTAATACACTGAAATGATAAAATGTTATAGATCAGACAACTTTCTAATACATATTGTACAGCAGTTAGGTAAAACACAGTAGCTTAATTTTTGTGGTAGTCTGTAGTCTGGTCGACCCCAAACTTAGGAGTGGAGTGGAATAATGGAGCTTTATCTCAAGTCAAGATTCTTTCACTTATATCAAGGCAATTGTTCTGGGACAGTGGAGGAAACAAGATTGCCAAGAGGAACCCACTGACCTTGGCAAAGGGAACTGACAAACTTTCTTGCACTTGGTTCCACCCCAAGTTGGATTCGGACCTAGGGAGTGAGTAGCACTGTGGTCCACTCAAACTTAGGGATTGGATACCATGCAATAATGTCAGAAGAAAAGCAAACTCTAAACAAACATTACAATCAATTCCGAAAACAACTTAAACCAAAGATGTTGAATATAACATTGAATGCCATGTCAGTTGATGTTCTGGGGAATAACATAAGCTTTATAAAATTTACAACATAATAAGTAACATTCATAACTAAAACATCCTTCTCCTATCTCTTCAATATGAGGAAATTATCCCCATCTGTTAACAATTGAAGTCTATAGTATTGTAAATTGGTTTGGGTATACAGACTTACCTTTTCATCTAAAAATTCCATAACTTTCTCCATTGAACATTTAATACCAGAATCTTTGATTTCTTTCTTTAACCAATCTAACTCCAAAGGCTGAAAAATAAGATAATCATCCATAAACAGATAGGTTTGGCTATGCCCAGGCGAACTAGAATTGTCTCTTGAGAGGCAAATACCCCCCCCCCCATTGACCTCCTGACCTTGACCTTTGACTTATGCATATAAAATTGTGGCACAACGTCTCATGTTTGTTTACATTTGGGCCAAGTTTGATCAAAATCCATCCATAGACATGGAAGATATGGAGCCGGTACAATATTAGGACGGACAACCAGACAAACTGACAGACATGGTGATTCCTATACACCTCCTAAACTTTGTTTGCAGGGGGTATAATAAAAGACATAAAAGGTCAAAGGTCATTGGTGATACAAAAATCTAGCAGCTGATATAGTGTGTTGAGTAAAGCAAACAGATATGCCAAAGAGGATGCTCATATATCCTTTGATTGAATATTGTAAACAATTTCAATTTTATTCAGTATTCTTGTGGAACACTAGTAACTCTTTGCATTATGACAAATATACATACCTCATACATCAATATTCGAACTTTTATGTCTGGTCTACTGTGTATAAAATCTGAAAACTTCTTACTTAAGTCTGTCTCCGTTGTCTGTAAAGTAAAACACATATCAATTTTTGAAAAACCAAAAGGCATCTTTGTTATTGTTAACTCTTTTCTGGCGTATGCATGTATAACACAACTACAATGCAAATGTACAAATCTATAGTATACACTTATTATGTGCAATTTGTTTTATTGTTGAATACCAATTATGGGCATTTCATTTTACATTTCAAGGAAGGTCTTTTGTCAGTTACCAATCATTCTTGTGTTTATAATGATGTCATATTCAACAGTATTCTGACATTCATGTTTATTACACCTGTTTATGAACAATGCTTATTAATGTACAGGTACCCAAAATAAAAATCTTATTATCATTAATAATAAGAAATTCTGAAACACTTTTACCCATTTATCACAAGATCTAGTACATACCATCTGAGATTGTGGAATATCTTCATCATCGACTGGAACATGAAGAAAACTTTCCTCAACCATACAACTGTAAAAGTCAATTATTAGTGTTAAAATTGAAGATAAAAAGGTAAAGCAAACCTGATATGGTATAAACAATTTTTTTTAACTGTATACATGTATTAGATATGTTAATTTTAATATTCATGTGTTATTTTTATCAATATTGTTTTATCTTGTTTTTATAAAAACATACAAGCATATAAGTAAGTATTGGTAAAACTTTAAATGCATATAACTGTGACTATGTTATGAACCTATAAACAGGCTTATTTCTAACTAACACATTTTGTATGTATCATATCAAAAATCTGCAGCATAAAAGTAGGTCAAAGTGCACAAGATAATTAAAAATAGGTCAAAGTAACTTAATAAACTGTCAGTTACAGGATTGACATTTCCTTCAAGGCCAAATAATATAACATGTAATACAATACAAACCTCTGCACTGATTCTTGACTACAATTAATATCATCTGAACTGGATAAGCTTTCATCTTCCACCACAACATCTGGCTGAGTGACAGCTGGTTTTCTGGTTGAGGAGGTACTTTTGACACCAGTACTTGAACAAGCACCTGTTGTAGACTTAATTGTTTTGTTCTGGCCAGTTTTAACATTTGACAAATCATCTTTGTTGGTCTGTAATTCATCATCGTCTTCATAATCACTATCAGTCTCGTCTATAAATATATAAAAACAGTTGCTTCAATCACAATAAAATCAATTAGAGGAACAGTGAAAATAACATTGTTATGCCATAAATCATTTCAATTAAAATTAATTATACATGTTATTTACACCTGCAAGATCAAAGGACTTTGATTTTAAATCATAGTTATGTGGATGTTCAAATTCTTGAATAAAAATTAGTTGGTATAAAATATCCATTAATCCATTGTACTGTGATCAATTATTTTCTGGTGTTCAATTTTCAGTCATAGAAATAAATAACATTTTGTAGTACATTTATGGTTTGTGGTTACCTTTAAGGAAAATTTGTCAAATGTAGATATACTTTTTTGTTGCATGTAAATTTGTTGGTCAGGGTTTTGAAAAGACAACGCAGATGGGACACAAAGAATATCAATTATTTAACAGTATTGATAAAAGTTATTTAATACAAAAGATCTGCTGTAATTCATATGTGTAACAACTTCCTTAACATATGATCTGATACATACATTGATGTGTTTGTTTATAGATGTCTTTTAACAACAAAATATTTCTTTTCTTTCCAACCGGTTTGACTCCATATCTCTGTACTTCTTTCTGTTGTAATAAAAGTAAAAGTAAACATTAAGTTCTAGAGTATTCAATTCAATCATAAACATGGAAACTTACATTTAAGGAGAGAGAGAGAGAGAGTAAACAAATACCAATCACCATGCACAAAGAACAGAAAAATTCCAATCATTTATTTATTCATTTAAACATGTGTAGCAGGAAATCTCAAGATTACAGGGGAGGAATGTAGCGTGGCCAAGCTACTCATGGTGTTGTTGTGTTGTATATAATAGATATGTTGTATATAGTAGATGTAATGTATATGCAAAACCACACATATGTGGTTTTCTGACGTAGCTGATCGCACAAGTTTATTGTGCGGACGCAAAACATTACACTCGTGCGCATGCACTCGTGTAATGTATCCGTCACAATAAACTCGTGCAATCAGCTACGTCAGAAAACCACATATGTGTGGTTTTGTATTTATCACATACCCTACCAAACTAAATGAAAAGCTTTCTTTGGTTTAATCTGTCAATGATCGGTTTCTTATGTAACCAATGAATGACGTCATGTTATTGTTGTCGGAAAAGGAATTCCCCTAAAAGTAGTTTCGGCTACTATGGTGATACAGAATATTGTATTGCACATGTGCGATACAGACCTTTGTATCACATGGAAAGAAAATGTAATGTATCGCTATAGTAAGATTCAATGGGTATGTGATAAATTGATTTACTGCCAGAATTTCTGGTCAGGATCTTTTAGCTTTGTGGAAGAACATTCGCTTTTCAACTGTGAGGTCCGGTTTGATCCTCAGCCGGGGCACTCGGTTTGGAGGTGGTTTTTTTAGGGTGTTTCTTCCCTCATTACAGATGTAATGATACAGAAGAATGCTCACCTTCAATATTGGAGTAGCCATTTTATCATACTCTGGCATTGGTGTAAACGGTGATGGAGGTATCCACTGTTGTTTAGTACTGCGACTTCTGGCAACTGATGGGGTTTTAAAATCATCCTGAAAAGAATAAATACAAAATTTCAAAAAAATCCAAGGCTATTTAAAAATAATTTTATTACTAATTTTTTTATCAAGACCAAACTACAAAAGGGAAGGGCAAGCATCAGAAAAAGGGCAGGGTGTCATAATCATTTTAAAAAGGGCAACAAGACACTGGTATAAAAAAGGGCCCACAGTACCAATGAATACAGCGTAAAACAAGTACCATGGACATATGGAGTTGTTCAAAACCGTATTACTTGTGATAACATGCTATAAAATTCTGTATTAGCCTTTCAACAAAATGTCTTTTCTCATAGTATCCTATCTCTTTTAGTACTAACAAATTAGAGAATTTATGAAAAATCAGTGATATATAATTATAGATTTATGTCTATAAAAATCTTTAACAAACCTGATGACTTTATAACTTAGTAAAACCTGAAATAATACTGGTATGTCCTTCCTTTCTATTTTACTTATACACCTACAGTGTTCAATTAAGGATTTTTCAGAGAGGACTATTTTCAAAAATATTTGTCTAAAACACCATAACATCAATTATTTTGCATTCATATATTGTTAAAGATGGCCTACTAAAACCTTAACAATGGGGTCATTTGGGGGCAAGATAAAATATCAATTGCCAATACTAGAATGAACACTGTACCTAGATAAGTCAAAGTCACAGTCATGTCCAATGTACATGTATTTTAATTTATACAAAGTTTTACTGTATTAAAATATGCATATACCTTAGATTTCTTGCTGCTGTCCAACTTTTCATGGCTTTCTCCTACAGCTTCCTCTGTAATGTCACCTTCACATTCAAAGGGAGCATTATCATCCTTCCACATAAAACTATCGTTTCCGAATTCTGTTAAATCTGCCTCTTCTACATGCTTGTCTGATTCATCGTCATCCTGTATATCATCCAAACATTTCTGTGAAGTAAAAGCAAATCATGTTATGTCATTTTTTACATTTAATATAAATATGCATATGGTCTGCATGGAGAGAGCACCAGAAAAATGTTTGAATAAAAACTCTACAATATGTGTAATAAACTTTTAATATACATGTATAGGGAATCATGCATTCATATTGGATCCATTTAACATCAAATTTAATAAACAAGTTGAATAATGCAGTGAGCCTTGTCAAAGTTGCATAATTATAATTTATTTGATGAGTTCAAGCAAGATAAAAAAGTTCATACAATGAGCTATACATTGCTGCAGCAGATCATTTAATCTTTGTAGTCTTCACTTATATACATGTAAATAGAATATTTTCAAAACAGGAATAAATAGCATTTCTCTCTCAACTCATAAGTGGAATATTCTCCAAAAAAGAAAAAACAACAATTCCATTTTCACTCCTTTAGAATATGATTTCATGACAAACCTCAAAACTTTTCTCTCTATCTCCATATAAACTAGTGTTGCTATCTTTAGTTACATCAGCCTTTGTATTACTTTGTGGTGTGGTGCTGGTGTTATCAGATACAGATAAATCCATGTCGCCAAGTGTATTAATATCATTGTCACCACCAAATATGACACCACCACCACCACTATCATCCAAAACCTTTCATCCACAAAAACCACCAAACATCCTCCACAATGTCACCTAAATGGAAAAACAACTTTTAAACTCACCCTCAATTATCATGATTGGTTTTGATATGTTACAATATGTGAAAATTGAACAAAAGTTATTAGTTTTTTTAATACACTATGTACTGTATCAGGATATAACAGTGAAGAAGAGCGAAATAGATTAAGTTTTATGCATATCTTAGTGTTAGAAATTTGTCAGTTTGTTTGCCAAAGGTTTGTGGTTTTCTCTGGGTACTCCAGTTTTCTTCACTATCTCTGAACTGACTGCCTTGATATAAGTGAAACACACCACTCTTCTGTACTTTATAAAGTTAAGCTAAAGAAAACTAACTACTACATTAACTCTTTATGTCTATAGTAGATTTTTCCTAAACCAAGCTACACGTCTCAGGACCCACTTTTACAATCATTTCTTATAGTTTTCTTGAAATATATCTTGAAAAATTGAAATCTGAATAATTTTGTTAGTTTTCAAGAAGCAAAAAATATAAGGTGTTCTTTTAAGTATCATTTTCAGCTTATGGCATACTTTATAGTCTAGTTTTGTTCATAAAATGTATTTGCAGTTAAGTAAAAATTTGACAAAACTGACCCAATTAAAGAAAGTTTTAATAAAGGGATATTAATAAAACTGACGTAAGCTACCATATTTCAATCTCTTGGTGAAAACAGGTGCTCTTAAAGGTAAACATTTTACATTTTGCTATAAGTATCACATCTAAACTCTACCTTCTTGTTGACCTTCTCCAGAGTTTAGTTCTTCTACATCATCATGTTTGTCAGGGTGACTCAAGTCAACATTTTCATCATCAATCTGTATTTCATTATCTTCTTCAACAACAGATTCCTTATCTGCCTCCATAGTTGGAATAGTGGGGATTTTCCTCTTTTTAAACAAGAATTTCTTCTTTTCTTTTACTTTGAAGATAGGTGATCTTGTTTGTGAATGTTCAGAAATACTCCTCTGTGACACTTCTGTAAAGTTATCACTTATTATTTCAACATCGTCTCCAGCGTGACATGGATCCTTACTATCAATATCATCATCAACTGTATCAATCTCACACATGTCCAATTCATTTACTTTCTGTTTGTTTGATGTTTTATTTCTGGGGCTATTTATATATTTTTTCTGAACTACCCATTCTGCTAAGTCTTGTACTAACACTACTGGAGTTGCTGTTTTTATTCCTGCTGTACCATCTGTGACATTTAGACTGTATCTAATTTAATTTTTTAAAAGACACTTATAATTTCTGAATCACTGTCCTCGTCTGAGGATGTTCTGTTTCTATATGTTTTCTTTTCCTATATTTTACCATTATTATCCAGAGATTTCTGACTTAATGACAAATACCCTTCCTCTGATCTTCTTTTTCCGACTCTTTACAGAGGTACTAGATTTTTGACTCACCCGAGGACAATTTATTTCCTGTTTGTTCTTATATCTCCGTCTACAGAAACACATCTGGATTTTCTTCACTTGTTCTTAGTTTCTTTACGTACAGATCAACTTTCCTTTTGTCAAACGAATTGTCGGTGAAACTCTTGTCTGATGACAAATCACCTGGAAAACTTGAATTAGTTAAACTATTATCAGAACCAACCTGTTGGAGTTATCATGCTCATCATTTTTTGGCGAGTACTGACACCTACTATTGTTTGATTTTAGAAAACTATTGAATTTCACTCTTTAATCCATGTTCAGGAGGACTAGCAAAAGATCATTACTTGAGGAATCTAATCTTCTATTTAGAGTAAGATCCAATGACTCACTAATGCTGCTACCCTGAGTAGAATTCCTCGTTTTTGGAGACTTAGTTTTGAGGGGAGGCATTTTTTACAGATTTAGTACTTGTCCGAGATTTTTAATGGATATTTCATCAATTCCATTTGTATTTTACCACTAAAAAACTAGGGTGTATTCGTGTTGATTCTAGAAAATTCCTGTTACCATGGTAACTACTTGTTCGGTTTTCTATAGGTTTATCACACATGCGAAGGTCTGTCTGTATTATACTATCACTGCTGTCATCACTACATATTATTACAGCATGTTCAGATAAATCAATGAAAGACGAAACATTTCCTTCATTCTCTGTCAGACCTGTGTTACGACTGTCATCTTCTGATTCATCGCCTTCTCCTGTTCTCTTTATGTTCGATTCAATGAATTTTGTGTTTACATTTTCATATTTATTATCATCACTTAAATTCTGACCAAGATCTGAATTATCAGAACTCTTGTTACCAACATCAATGTCATCTGAATGCTTAGAAAAATTATTTATGTGTTGATCAACTGAATGTTTTAATGAATCATCACTTTCACTTTGACTAAATATCATTAATTCTTCATTTTCATATACTATGCTAGTTTCTTTAACATCTGAGAAAACATCAGGTGATACACAGTCCTGTCTAGTTCTAACTTTACTAGTTTTCTGATTCCTTATATTCTGACTTTCGTTTGATTTTATGATTTCTGTGATGCAGTATGCTAAATTCTTCAATTTCATTAAAACTCCATTATTACCTGATCCTGTCCTAATAATTATTATCAATTGTACATGATATCATTTTCATTCCAACACCAGTATTATTCATTTCCATTTCATCTGTAGCTTTGTTAATATCATAATTTCTTTTTGATTTCATGATTTTCATGTATAAAAGCAATACCATCGTTCTCTTCAAACTTATCCTGATTTTTCTGCTCTTTTGACACTTGTTTAATTTTTTGCCTCTGGGAACACATAATTTCATAGTAATCTTCATCAGATATATGACCATCTATTTTCTCTTTACTGTCATTTCTAGCGGTCAAATCATCCATATCTGAACATAAGTGACCTGTCTCTGGGTCTAAGCTGTCGGTTTTTGTTTCTATGTCCTCATCTGAATCATCCATTATTTCTTTTAATAAACTATCAATTTCTGAACATCGTCTTTCAGCGTGGCGGTTAGAAACTTTAGTATCTTCAGCATCTTGATCATCTGTTTCCATGGAAATCTGACTTTTAATTTGTTTGTACACCTCTACAAGTTCCATCAATTTCAAT
Source organism: Anadara kagoshimensis (assembly GCA_021292105.1). Taxonomy (NCBI): domain Eukaryota; kingdom Metazoa; phylum Mollusca; class Bivalvia; order Arcoida; family Arcidae; genus Anadara; species Anadara kagoshimensis. The sequence continues at coordinate 3,959,479 of CM037873.1, forward strand.
CTGTAAGTAAAATTATAACAATTAAATAAATTATTATCTGTAAACATAATATAGCATGGAATACAGGTAGGCCAGAGGAGGAAAATAAACTGGACTTCTTTTGTAACACCCCCCCCCTTTTTAATTCTAATTAAAATTTAGGAAAATTATTTTTCATAGAAATGACCTGATTTTGCAGTTTTAAGGTTGTCTTTTAAATTTGTAGGAGGGGGTGGGGTGGGGGTGGTGTGGTGGTGGTTACAAATTGTCCTTTCACTTACCAGTAAACTATATTGGATATTAGTGATAGTAATACTATGTTTAAATATAAAGTTTTGAATGTTTATAAAAATTTCAACTTACATTCCATAAATTGGTTTACAATAAGTTTATGGAATTAAGGTCTCAAGGTGTTTGTAAATGCAGAATACAAGTCTTAAATATAATATTAATAGTTAAAACAACAATCATTTATCATTTAAAATGTGTAACATAGATACAACTTGGGAAGTCTCTTAAGAGATGAATATCCCCATTTAAAACATTACCAAGTTGTTCTTTCTAAGACTTGACCCTGCTCACTGATCTCTATGCAAGTAATTTGATTTATGACACAAAGTCTCATTGGTATACACGTTCATTTGTCCCAATTTTGTTGAAAATCCCTCCATAGACATGGAAGATATGGAACAGCACAATATACATGTATTGCACTGAACAGTCAGTACTACAGTCTGATTGATGAACAGATGGACAGATGCACTGACAGACAGGGTGATTCCTTTTTTACCACTAAACATTGTTTGGAGTATAATAAATCTGGTGTTTGGTGACTTAATTGGTGGGACAAGAAGTGTGTAAAATAGTACATGTTAAGTAACATACACAATTCTACATATATATCCCTCAACAGAGAAGTAAACTTAAGACATGTCTACATACCTTTGAGCCAATTCTAGTGCAGAGTCCAGCATTGTTGGTGTAAGTGTGATCTCACCACCGTAAATATACATCAAAACAGATGATATAACATCTGAGGGAAACTCCTCTAAATGAATCAATGACCCTTCTGCCATCTGATAAATAAATAAATAAATAAATAAATAAATAAATAAATAAGATGTGGATCACAAGTTCTGACCGAAAAGTTTTGTTAATATGTGGATCACAAGTTCTGCCTGAAAAGTTTTGTTAATATGTGGATCACAAGTTCTGACCGAAAAGTGTTGTTAATATGTGGCCCACGAGTTCTGACCGAAAAGTTTTGTTAATATGTGGATCACAAGTTTTGGCCGAAGTTTTGTTAGTTACTGGTAATCCAAATTGTTACTGAATTATGTATCCGATATTAGTAGTGATATACACCAAATTTTGACTAAGTTTGAAAAATATGAACTTAAAACACAATATCAGCTAATGAAGCTTACTAAGTTTTGAACAATTGGGTCAGAAATAACTAATAAGCATATGTTAGGCATAGTTGTGTTGTCAATGGCTTTAATGTGTTTTATATTTCATATTCTATGTGTATTGGTTGCATCATATTCTCTTCATTTAATGTCTATTAAATAACAAAAAAAAATTAATTTTAATTATAAAATACACTAGAAAGTTTCCAATTTTTATATATACAACAGGCTCTACAAGTAAGACTTCTTTAAAGTTGGTGCCATCATGAACCGGTCATATTGGAAAAATTAATTATTATACCTTGTATAATTCTGGACACCTGCACATAATTATTGTCTTATGAACATCATGTCTTCCATCAAGGGAGATAATCTCTAAATCACTACAGGTAGAATCTTCAAGCAGTTTTAAAAAAGAATTCTTCAATTCCTTTGCTAATTGATCCTGAGTATTTTCCTGGATAAAAAAATAGATAGTGCATTAATCAGCATAACAGAACTAAAATGGTATTTCAAAATCTCATTACTTCGAAAAATTTTAAAGTGAATACAACAAGATATTATGGAATACTATAAGTAGAATAAAGGAAACAGCTACCAAAACATGTTGACCAAATAATAAATAATACCATTAATGTTTCATCAAGTTTTGAGATCCATTTAATTGGTAAAGATATTATGGAGGATTTTGTTTCAATTCAGCTTAGATCAGCAGTTTTCTATAAGAACTTTTGTTCCATTTCTATTGTTTCAATAATAAGTATAATTATAACTTCCTATCTCATTATTGGGTTTCGTGTTTTTCCCTAAAGTTTTGATAATCTGGAAATCCTGATAACTCACTAGTCAATATTAAAGTCTTTTGCATGCTCTACCATTTATCATACATAATTTCACTGCACATGTGTAAAGAATCGTGGAAGGTAAAATATTGTTCTTGTTAAACTTCTTCAATATTGTTTGCAAATGTACTATACATGTATATTACAATACATGTAATACATGTATATTACCTGTATTTTTACATATTTTTCTGGACAGAATCCACTACAACTGGGACTGTTAATGTCATTTTCTTGTTCTTCATCAACTGTGGCAAGCTCGGCTAGAACAACAGCTGTCTGTGTTGATACCATCATTATGTCTGATGTCTCATCTTCTGTACCCTCAGAGTGTGTCTGAAAAAATACATACACGCGAGACCATAAATCAAAAGTTCTTCTGGGAAATTTCCAATTTGTCTATAATAACTTAACTAAAAGCAAAAAGTTGAAAATAGTATCCGGCCAGACTGGACATCCAAACCATGACCCTTGAACGATGAGTCTGTTACCTCGAACACTTAAGACATATGTTTCAAATTAAATAGAGAATACATGGCTAAGAATAATTGTTTTTTGTACTTTAATGCTTTTTGGGTTAAAATTAAACACTTACAATAAAACATGTTTATAACAAAGCCCTGAGGACTCTTATTTTTAACTTCCTTATAAAGCGACTTTGTTATATTGTTATAAATAGACTTCTATAGAAGAGCAGTCGGGCCCAATATTTGACTTCGTACTATCCATGTATTCGTTGTCAGCATGTTCATTATATTTGTGTTTCAATGTATAAATTTCTTGTTTTATTTTAAATATTTCTATGTGAATATTTGATATTTGTATCTGCATTACAGACATTAGAGAGGTTTACCTTATCTGGAGTAGTACATGACACTTTAACAGACTTCCTTCTTCCTGGAATTTCTGACATTCTCCTGACCTTTGACCCTGCTATTACTTTACTCTCTTCAACTGGTGGCATCAATGTTTGGACATAAAATATTTCTTTCTTGTTTAACTTATCTACCATGATTTCCTGTAACTGACTTCTCTGCCAAAATCCTGGGGCCTAAAATGGAACAATTATCAATAACAGACATGTACCCCTATATATTACAGACCTGTACACAATCATGTGTATTATCTTGTTTATTTAATTTTTTTGAAAACTAAAACACACAATGTTGATGTTAAGAAAATGCCAATTAACTGCATTTATGTATCAAAAATGACAGTGGGCAGTTCTAGTATTTCATAGCATATTTGACCCCTGACCCCTACTAAGTTTTTTTTAAAGTGTTTTACCCATAATTGTTACCAATACAGTACAGTTATATATTGGTGGATATGGAGAGATAAGAATTTAAACAGAAATATCATACACTGTAACATGCAATCCAGAACAGACAAAACAAGACTTTGTTCATTAGTTTTAATTATTAATAGAAAAGAGACAAAAGGGTCCTGATAAATTGACCACGGTTTTATGTCCAAGTCAAGAACATATCACTTATATCCAAATGTCATGTTAGTAAAGTGTCAGAAATATTTACCTTTGTAGTGTGGTCAGGGCAATATACAGGGAGGATTCTTTAGCATGTCACACCTACCATGACACGGGGCATCAGTTTTTAAGGTCTCTTTCAACATACACTGTGACAATTATTTCTAAATGCCAAGTGATTAGAGAAAGAACAGTCACTGCATGTTTTCAAATTCTTGAGTCGGACACAGTCAGAGACTCAGAGTTCAAACTAAGACTTTACACATAAGGAGTAAACACTCTATAAACAGAGCTACCATTGTGGTAAAAAAGGGGGCCTAAAATAGTGAATTTGAATTTGTACAATGGTATATTGACTCAAAGCATTTGATCTATCTATGGTCTGCACTTTTGCTGACAGGCCACATGTAGATGTTGATGTTAAACTCCTACAACCATCATGATCTATCCTTGTAATTTCATGATAGTTACATGTAAGACATTGGATCATTTTAGTAGTACAGATAATACATTACATACATCATTTAAATCTGTCTGATATTTCTCCTGTATTACACTTTTCTGTAGACTTGGTGGAGTATTCTCTATCTCCTCATCTTCATCCTGAAAAAGTAACAATATTATAACAACAAATTACAAACACATGGTGTCACAAAAATGGCCAAGCTCTTCAGCACATTTAATTCATAAAAATCAAAGATTTTTAATGCTGGCCACAGCTGATTAAATTGAGATTTTGACAAAAGCCACCCAGTATTTTGTAAAAAAAAAACAAAAAAAAAAAAAAAAAAACAATGAACAATTAGCCAAAATAATATTATTTTACCAATACTTAATCAATTTTTTTACTCTCAGCCATAATTGGGATGGTGGAGTGAGTTTGGCCCATATCATAAAATATAATATAAAATAATGACAATTAAATGGCAAGTTTTAAAAGCCTTTACTGTATAAGTCTTAGCTAATCTACTGTAAACCAAATATGATAACCTTCAGCATAGCTAACTTTACAGATAATAATGTATATATATCAAAGAATTTATTTCTATTATTCCATGTATACTTCCTGTCATAAACTAAGTCACAAAGGTTAATAACTGTGAATTCAAGTTCATTTATAGTATAAAATTTCAACAGAGCTGAAGGAAGAGTCTGGATTACATGTTTCAACATACACAATAAATGTCGATTTTGTTACCTGTGGTATGAGAACAGACATGACTTTATTCTCCATTCTCTTCTGTTTTTCATCATCAGGTAACATCAATAATACAGGCTGCTCATCTTGTCTGTAAAACAAATGGAATGATATTACAGCAAAATGTTGATAAAACAGTGAAATGGGTGCCTTATTGCCCGAGACTTCCATTAATTTCTGACTTCTAGTTTTTTTTTAAGTTACTGTAATATAATACCATGACATTGGAAAAGTAGCACCTTATAAATCCCAATTACTGACAATAAAATGGCAAAAAGATGGAGATATCTAGTTTTAAAATGGTGGAGGAAACTAGAGTACCACAGAAAACCATCAACAAAACCTCTTAAACAGAAGGATAAATGAATTCAAATAAAATTAAAATCAACTTACACTTTCTTCTTCTTCTTTCCCTTTCTTGTATCTCCAGCCACTTTGACAGAGGGAGACACACCTATTTTATCAGTAACTGTTTTATCTTGTTTATTCTGTTCTTCTGTAAGTGAGGATGATATGGCAATGGCTATCTGTGTATCTTCATCAAGTTTACTGCATTAAATAAATATGTAAAATATCTTAATATTTGAAACAACATATTACTGAACAATAAAATGTTACAGACCAAATTAAGAAATTAAAAATAAATTTACAATGTATAATATATGTAAGTTTTACCCATTATAATATATCGCACTTCTTACTTTTTTGGTTCTTTAATTGCTCTCTGTTTACTAACACCAGCTGTTCCAGAGGTTGACTTTGTTTGTTTTCTGTAACATTCAAATACAATGTTAATGTTTAATGATTTTTGTCATGTAATGCTTAAAACTTCTTGTATTAGCATTTAGGATCAGTAAAGGATTAAAAATCTGCATAAGCAAGAGGCCAAGTAGGTCCTGTGGTTCTAAACTGACCGCTGTTTGCATTATTATTTCAAACAGTCATGTCAGAAACAATTTTAAGTGTACACCAACCAAGAACTTTTCACACCAAAAATAATTTTGGCCCAGCTGTTCTAAAAGAGAGGAGGGAGTGGGGTAATGATGTTTTAATCCCCAGACAAAATTTTCATGTTTGTAATCACCAGCATGGTTTCTGAAACCTTGCTGCTGTATGGCGTAGTTGGTGAAATGGTGCTGGAGTAGGACTATGAATATAACCGAAAAATCCCCCCCCCTGGGGGAGGGGTCGATCAATGCATAGTTAGACGGATGGTGTTTTTGAAAAAGAAAAAAAATGTACAAAACCATGTATTGCTCAGTAAAAAACGACAGAAAATAATAATTCCATAAATATATGAAAAGACGATCAGTAATTAAAATTTAATAAAGTTTTATCAATTGTACCTTCAAGATCGATCGTTGTTTGTCATTTTGGATAAAGAGAAAGTAGAGTTTTTGCAAACCCGAACACTGCTTTAGGAGGATCATTCTAGCGCATGTATGTAACTGGATAATTTGCTGTTATGTCTGGTTTTTAATAAATTGCTGATTATCGTTCACAATATTCCTATTTCATGTTAATTTTACTTCCAAATCGGTAAAGTATTTAAAATACACATTTGTAGTTTGCACATGGCACGGTATGATTTATCTCCCTTTCACAAAAGTGAAATGTAATCGATAAATCAGTTTCAAAATGTGACAGAATACTGAAACTCCAAAATACGTTATTATACCCTTTAAAATAAATTCAAATTACCGTAGATTTCATAAAGAATTAGTTAAATCCACCTGCCATTGCTGTTTATTTCATAAAAAGTTATGATTTTACATCGTAGGACGCAAACTTCCCAGACTACTTTTTATTGTATTTACGAGATGAGTTCGCCAGATTGTACAAATAAATGGATGCATCTCGTCGCAATACATTACTAGATTCCAAATAAATTCTGAAAATTTATTCCAAATGTGCATATGTAACCAAATGCATTACCCGTCTCAGAATACATATCTCACGATAAAACAGATATATTTGTTTCACGTTTATTTACCAGGTGCACTATTTCCATGCATACTCATTTCATACCATTTCATAGTTAAGAAGCCTGATCTTGGCAGAAAGCAATAACTGTCTTGAATGCCGTACAAAAAATTAAAGCTAGCAGACAGATGCAAACACATATGCCAAAATGGACAGATGCATACACTTCACCCTGCCTTAAGCTAAATTTTGTATCACATAATGATAAGCAACCCCTGTAAATTCCTTGAATTAACACCTAGTGACAAAAAAGGGTCCCTAGGAAGAGACCTTAAAAACCAATGTCCTGTGTCACTGCAGACAGGGCATGTTAAAGAACCCTCCCTACACATTGCCCTGAGCACTGAAAAGGTAAAAATGTCTGGAACTTCACATAAAGCTGGTGACATCTTGATATGAGTGAAATACTCTAGACTGGGCCGTAAAATCAACTAATAGTGACACAAAACTTAATAAGCATTATAAATACTGGTACCTTGACACAACAAGAAGTATTGCATATGATAAGCAAGCCCTTAAAGTTTTTGAATTAGCAGGAGATATCACACAACAATTTACAAACATGATAAATACCTTGATTTTACAGGTAGTATCCCTGCAGCTAATTTTAACTGATGTTCTTCCTCTTGTTCCTTCACCAACTTTAACATCTGTTCAGTTTTAACCCCAAGCGACAGAGCACATTTTTTCAAATGATTCTTTCTTCCCTGAATTACAAAGAATATCCCTCTCATAAAACAGACATATTTATAGATGAAGATGTAGTATTGAATGTCATATGAAAACAAATATACATGTACAGTAATTTATTGCCACTATTTCTTCTGTAAGATATTGACATTTTCTGGGGTTTGGCGATAAATAAAGTGAAACTTAAAACAAAGGAAAAAAAGACTTACGGATTTCGCAAAACAATTCTGTTGTAACAAAGAAGATTACAAAGTTATCAAGGAACATTATAATGAGGATTTTACAAGTCTCACTGTGGTTCAGTTTAGACAGGTATTTGGTTCCCTCAGGTTTCAGTATTTAGTTTTCACTGTGGTTCAGTTTAGACAGGTATTTGGTTCCCTCAGGGTTCAGTATTTAGTTTTCACTGTGGTTCAGTTTAGACAGGTATTTGGTTCCCTCAGGGTTCAGTATTTAGTTTTCACTGTGGTTCAGTTTAGACAGGTATTTGGTTCCCTCAGGGTTCAGTATTTAGTTTTCACTGTGGTTCAGTTTAGACAGGTATTTGGTTCCCTCAGGGTTCAGTATTTAGTTTTCACTGTGGTTCAGTTTAGACAGGTATTTGGTTCCCTCGGTTCAGTATTTAGTTTTCACTGTGGTTCAGTTTAGACAGGTATTTAGTTCCCTCAGGGTTCAGTATTTAGTTTTCACTGTGGTTCAGTTTAGACAGGTATTTGGTTCCCTCAGGGTTCAGTATTTAGTTTTCACTGTGGTTCAGTTTAGAAGGCATTTGGTTCCCTCGGAGTTCAGTATTTAGTTTTCACTGTGGTTCAGTTTAGACAGGTATTTGGTTCCCTCAGGGTTCAGTATTTAGTTTTCACTGTGGTTCAGTTTAGACAGGTATTTGGTTCCCTCAGGGTTCAGTATTTAGTTTTCACTGTGGTTCAGTTTAGACAGGTATTTGGTTCCCTCGGAGTTCAGTATTTAGTTTTCACTGTGGTTCAGTTTAGACAGGTATTTGGTTCCCTCAGGTTCAGTATTTAGTTTTCACTGTGGTTCAGTTTAGACAGGTATTTGGTTCCCTCAGGGTTCAGTATTTAGTTTTCACTGTGGTTCAGTTTAGACAGGTATTTAGTTCCCTCAGGGTTCAGTATTTAGTTTTCACTGTGGTTCAGTTTAGACAGGTATTTGGTTCCCTTGGAGTTCAGTACATGTATTTAGTTTTCACTGTGGTTCAGTTTAGACAGGTATTTGGTTCCCTCAGGGTTCAGTATTTAGTTTTCACTGTGGTTCAGTTTAGACAGGTATTTGGTTCCCTCAGGTTTCAGTATTTAGTTTTCACTGTGGTTCAGTTTAGACAGGTATTTGGTTCCCTCAGGGTTCAGTATTTAGTTTTCACTGTGGTTCAGTTCAGACAGGTATTTGGTTCCCTCAGGGTTCAGTATTCAGTTTTCACTGTGGTTCAGTTTAGACAGGTATTTGGTTCCCTCAGGGTTCAGTATTTAATTTTTACTGTGGTTCAGTTTAGACAGGTATTTGGTTCCCTCAGGGTTCAGTATTTAGTTTTCACTGTGGTTCAGTTTAGACAGGTATTTGGTTCCCTCGGAGTTCAGTATTTAGTTTTCACTGTGGTTCAGTTTAGACAGGTATTTAGTTCCCTCAGGGTTCAGTATTTAGTTTTCACTGTGGTTCAGTTTAGACAGGTATTTGGTTCCCTCAGGGTTCAGTATTTAGTTTTCACTGTGGTTCAGTTTAGACAGGCATTTGGTTCCCTCGGAGTTCAGTATTTAGTTTTCACTGTGGTTCAGTTTAGACAAGTATTTGGTTCCCTCAGGGTTCAGTATTTAGTTTTCACTGTGGTTCAGTTTAGACAGGTATTTGGTTCCCTCAGGGTTCAGTATTTAGTTTTCACTGTGGTTCAGTTTAGACAGGTATTTGGTTCCCTCGGAGTTCAGTATTTAGTTTTCACTGTGGTTCAGTTTAGACAGGTATTTGGTTCCCTCAAGGTTCAGTATTTAGTTTTCACTGTGGTTCAGTTTAGACAGGTATTTGGTTCCCTCAGGGTTCAGTATTTAGTTTTCACTGTGGTTCAGTTTAGACAGGTATTTAGTTCCCTCAGGGTTCAGTATTTAGTTTTCACTGTGGTTCAGTTTAGACAGGTATTTGGTTCCCTCGGAGTTCAGTACATGTATTTAGTTTTGACTGTGGTTCAGTTTAGACAGGTATTTGGTTCCCTCAGGGTTCAGTATTTAGTTTTCACTGTGGTTCAGTTTAGACAGGTATTTGGTTCCCTCAGGGTTCAGTATTTAGTTTTCACTGTGGTTCAGTTTAGACAGGTATTTGGTTCCCTCAGGGTTCAGTATTTAGTTTTCACTGTGGTTCAGTTTAGACAGGTATTTGGTTCCCTCAGGGTTCAGTATTTAGTTTTCACTGTGGTTCAGTTTAGACAGGTATTTGGTTCCCTCAGGGTTCAGTATTTAGTTTTCACTGTGGTTCAGTTTAGACAGGTATTTGGTTCCCTCAGGGTTCAGTATTTAGTTTTCACTGTGGTTCAGTTTAGACAGGTATTTGGTTCCCTCGGAGTTCAGTATTTAGTTTTCACTGTGGTTCAGTTTAGACAGGTATTTGGTTCCCTCAGGGTTCAGTATTTAGTTTTCACTGTGGTTCAGTTTAGACAGGTATTTAGTTCCCTCGGAGTTCAGTATTTAGTTTTCACTGTGGTTCAGTTTAGACAGGTATTTGGTTCCCTCTGAGTTCAGTATTTAGTTTTCACTGTGGTTCAGTTTAGACAGGTATTTGGTTCCCTCGGAGTTCAGTATTTAGTTTTCACTGTGGTTCAGTTTAGACAGGTATTTGGTTCCCTCTGAGTTCAGTATTTAGTTTTCACTGTGGTTCAGTTTAGACAGGTATTTGGTTCCCTCGGAGTTCAGTATTTAGTTTTCACTGTGGTTCAGTTTAGACAGGTATTTGGTTCCCTCGGAGTTCAGTATTTAGTTTTCACTGTGGTTCAGTTTAGACAGGTATTTGGTTCCCTCAGGGTTCAGTATTTAGTTTTCACTGTGGTTCAGTTTAGACAGGTATTTGGTTCCCTCAGGTTTCAGTATTTAGTTTTCACTGTGGTTCAGTTTAGACAGGTATTTGGTTCCCTCAGGGTTCAGTATTTAGTTTTCACTGTGGTTCAGTTTCAGACAGGTATTTGGTTCCCTCGGAGTTCAGTATTTAGTTTTCACTGGTTCAGTTTAGTCAGGCATTTGGTTCCCTCGGAGTTCAGTATTTAGTTTTCACTGTGGTTCAGTTTCAGACAGGTATTTGGTTCACTCAAGGTTCAGTATTTAGTTTTCACTTTAGTTAAATGTTAGAAAAAAATTAATTTGGTACTCAACTCACATTATCAGTTTTGAATGGTTTACCACACATAGGACAGTCTAACACAGCTATTTTAGCTAATTCTAAGGCCCTTTTCTCTTCCTCCTGCTCTCTCTGTTTCTCTTCACCCTGTAAATATTTATGGCTTTTCTAATTACAGATACTAGATACTTTCGGCATAATTTTCTCCTACACAAATAAAGCAATTTTCTATCCTTATGAACTTACAAAAACCAAATGCCATGGGCTGTCTAAAGCCTTTTATGAAATATTTCAGTATATTAGAGACAGTCCATTATTCTTTGTAAGTTCATCCATACAATGGAAAATTACTTTCTTATACAAGTATTTACAATATTTTTACCAATATTTCTAACATAACTAAGTAATTATCTATAAATTAAGTGATAATTTTAAAGTTACTGTTGTTACCTCCACAAAAATAGACAATGCCTTAAGGTGTGATCTATTCAGGGGTTTAAAATTCCCTGGGTCCGAGGTCCGGGACCTATTGATTTTACCTTGGGACCATTAATATTTAAATTGTAAAAGTCCACTGAACCTGCCATTTTTACCAGAATAATTCTACTTTTTCAATATAATTACATAATTGCACATGGATCTTTCAATGTTGATATTGGACTTTCAAAACTTTATGTGGGACCTGCCAAAAATAAAGGCAAAAGGTCCTGGACCTTCCATTATAAAACATAATTTTGAACCCCTGCTATTGTTTATAAGTCATTATAAAGGATATATTGTGCCTATGACATTTGATTTGAATTTGATAACTTCAATATCCAGATAAAATGTTGTACAAAGTCTTATTTATAGTCCCCTGTACTTTTACAACTAAGAACTTGTTGTTTTTATGAAAGAGTAATAATGCAAAAAGTTTTAGTTAGAAGGTAATCAATGCACAAATATATCAGCCAAGATGTCTGTCAATGTCAATGCCTGCATGTCTGTCTGTCCATCATATAATGTCTGTAAGATTGTCTGTCTGTCTATTCACCACTTAGTCAATGTGTCTGTAAGTCTGTCCATCCATGAGTCAATAATAGTGATGGGAATTGGATGAGTTTTCACCCTCGATGATGTGAACTGTTCAAGTACATGTACCTAATTATCAGAAATAATCGATTATGTAAAAGATACATAAGAAATGAACAAAATATGGAATTTCAGTTATTTTTGAACTGGCATTTATCATTTTCCATTACATTTTATCTACCAGTAATTAGAATTTTGTGCCATGTATACATACTTAAACACTTCAGACAAAAAAAAAAAAAAAATAAAGTCTTACCCTGCATCTATTCTTAGATCTAGGGAACTGTAATAACCAGTCAATGAGAAGAGCAGAAGCATTATAATTGTTTTGGTATTTCAGGTTTTTGCCCATACTTTCTACCGGTCCAAAAAGGAAACCGATCATTGACTATTCAAATACTTTAACTGAGAGCTTAAAAAATTTGGCCATACACGATTGATTATCATTGATCACCAACACATCACTACTCAATAAAAATAAACATTTTGATTACCTGATCAATACATTTGTTGACATGCTGCAATTTACGCTGAGAGTTTAAACGGGAAATATTTTTTTGACAGATATGACAGAAATCAACATCCAGGTCCAATGCTGAGTCAACAACTACTGATTTTTCATTTTGTTTCTCTTCATTTCTGTTTTGATTTTTGTTTCCTACATGCAATACAAGATTTTCATTCTGATCTTCAGTTTCAGAGTCATTGCTAGTACCTGTACTTGATGGTGTTTCTGAAAACATAGTCAAAGATTTATCTCACCCTAAAAAGCATAAGACATATTATTCATGTGATTGTTACAATGAGTTCTTGAGCAAAACCAAGAAGCAAAATTTGTTTTTTGGTGAAAGATTTACCAAAATGAAGCTCATATCAGCCCAGATCAGTTTGTGGTTCATGAATATCTCGTTTTTTTAAAACTAAAATAAGATTTATGGAGAAGACTATAAAACTACTTTTTCACAATCAATGTAGGTCCAGTGTTGGCATAATGGATACTGATTGGTTTGTATAGCACATAAATTTTCTACATTATGAGAAACTTTCTGTGATCAATGATTTTTGCCTATCCGAATAATACACATGTACACACCACCTACTTTAAAAATAAGACTTAAGTGATATATAAATTACAAAATTTACCTTCCTTGTTAAGAGCACCATTTCTACCAACTTTGTCTTTAAACAGGTCTGTAGGTGACACTGCAGATTGCCTTGGATAACCAACAGACAAGCAGGACATTTTGAATTTTCAGCTTGACTTTCACATTCTGATTTAAAGCTCTGTCTAGATATTCCATCATAACTTCTACTTGGTAGTATTTTGTCCTCCGATTTTTTCGAGCTACAATATTTACTTAAAATCTTTTCGGGTTTTTTGAATTCACAAGTCTCATTTAAGTCATCTGTAATTGTTAGGATATTTATCTTTGTTTCAACTTTCTTCTTATTTCGAGATAACTTTGTCTTTGCAGAGTTTTTCTTTTTTTCCATCACTAAATCACCATCTCTGCATTTATTGCAATATAACAATCATTGTTTTATGTGACAATACCACACAAATTACAAACACAAAACATAATTTATTTCTCAACTACAGTATATCAAAAATATGAAACCAATGGTCAAAGAAACCATGGATATACATGTAAATGTCTTTAATGGATATACATGTAAATGTCTTTAAATTCAAGCTTATACAAATAATAAAATGTTTTTTCCCAATTAATGTGGGTTTTGTTTCTCTTTTTCTATCCCTCAATCAACTTTTTTCAATTAATGCTGTTTCTTTTGTATCCTTTAATCATTCCTGGTCTTCCTTTAATAGTCTTTTTCACTTCGAATTCTGTCCAATTTTTGTTTCTCTAAATATTCTAAGAAACCCCTATCTTGCTCTTGATCTCTTATGAAAGGTTTATGAGTTTTTGGACGACCCCTAGGTTTAAAATATAAATTCTTTTAGTAAATTTTATTCAATGGTGTACAACAATGCAACTGTTATATCAATATCTTTCTTGAGAGTTGCAAGCCCAAGATAACATAAACATAAAAAAAATCTCATTTTTGGAATGGGAGGCCTTCATGGCTGCATGGTCTTAAGCATGTACTAACAGATCATAGCACCTCTCATTGCTTAGGTTAGAATCCCACTCAGAACAGATCCTAGTGTGGGAAAGTTTGTCAGTTTACTTTCTCCTGGGGACTCTGGTTTCCTCAACCATTCCTTAACTGACAGATTCAATGTAAGTAAAAAAATCTTAACTGGGGCATAAAACTCCACCACTACACTTCAGATTTACCAACATGTTTGATATGAAGGCCGGAACATAACTACCATCAAATCTTCTGCTTCCATAAATTTTTTGCCAATAATAAATGAAATGCTTATTGTCTTGTGTGGAAATAATGAGTGTGGTATTACCACATTATCTCATATTATATATATACATGTATATACCGGTAAAACATCATGACTGGCTTAAATACATCAGTTAAGTGATAAGTGATCATCCATCATTTAAGACAGCCATTATTTGGAAGTAAGTGAAGAAGTGACCAGGGTTAAAAAAAAAACATTATACCCAGGACAGGGATTGAACCTGTGACCTGCTCCATAGTCAGATGCTCTACCACTGAGCTACCCGGGCTTACAGCTCCAGGGGGTGTAAATTACATTACACTCCCATCCCCTTTATCCTTTAAGGATGTTCCTACAAACATACATCAATATATAGCCTAGTCCGTAACATGTATGCTCCTTTAACCTTATGTTTTGTCGCCATTGAAGTGATCAGAACTGAAAAATGTTATTCGCAGGGCAAAGATTGAAAACATGACCTTCTGCTCCTGAGTCAGGGTGCAAGTCATTTCGGCACCAGGTCATTTCGGCATCTGTAGAAAAGTTATTTCGGCACTGAGACAATTTGGCACCAGGTCGTTTCGGCACCTACAATAGGTCACTTCGGCATCTACGATCGGTCACTTCGGCACCTCCATTTTTTTAAAATTTCCATTTTAATAAAATTACTAGAGAATGTGTTTCAGTAGCAATACTTAAAATTAATAAAATTTAAAAAAAAAAATTATAATAACCAGTGTATCAGCGGTACTGTGATAATTTACTTTTACTGATTCTTTAGGTTGAAATGGCGTGGACTGGTGGATTAGAGTGGAAAAGGTTTTGAAATCTGGACCGCGTGGATTGATTGATGCTGCCGAAATATGTTTTTACATGTGTTTAATATGCTTCTATTCAAGTTTTTGAATATTTTAATTGAGTAGCCAATCAACAATATAATGATGTCACTTTGCAAAATATTTTACTTTTGTAGCTAGTCTGCTAGTCAAGAATATTTACCTAAAATAAAATACATGTATATAACAAGACAAAAGTATTGCAACAATATTTTTTTCATTGAAAACATCAATTTCTGAAGAAATATTTGTGAAAAAAATTGTCTGTATGCAGACTTTTAATTTAAACGATATTTTTTTTCACAAAATACAATAATACAAATTATAATCATATATCAAGACCAATGTCTTTTACTCAGATTTTCATGATTTCTATCATATCTATACATTTTCATAGAAAATTACAGTGCATTTAACTTTGTTTCAAAAGAAAATGAAAATGAATTTCAAAAGAAAATGAAAATGAATTTCTGCCAATATTTTGTCATTTGATACCATTAACATACTGAAATTTTGAATGTTTTAAACTTAATTCAATAGAATTTTTTGAAATGTAAACTCTGGGTGTTACTTATAAACATTGTAAAAATTGGATAAAATGACATCTGTACTGGGTTAATAAGCTGTTAATCAGTTAATAGAAAGTATATTAGCAAGGTGCCGAAATGACTCGGGACTGGTGCCAAAATGACTTGCCAAGTGCCGAAATGACCTGGTGCCGAAATGACTAGGATTCCTGAGTCCGATGGCGATGCTCTACCACTGAGCTACGCAGGCTTACAGTTCTAGGAAGTGTAAATTACACTACACTATTAAGTAATCCAGTAAGTTACTACAACTTCTGTCAGTTGTCAAAATGTAGTTCATTTTCTCACACATGCAACAAGGACAGAGGCATTTAGGCATTGATCACACGAAATATCATGATTCAAGAGACCTCCCACCAACTTTCTCAGTTTTAAAAATGACATCTAGGCCTCAAAGGTTTTGTTAACAAACAAAACAAAAACTAGTAATATCACCAAAATATGATATCGATATTGAAAGTCAAGTGACATGAAATTTAAAATGGCATTAAAATATTGATTGCTTACGAACAATCATTAAATTTTTGCAACAAAATGCGAGTACAACGGACTTTGGCGACACCAGATACATGCGCCGAGGCAGCAATTTTTTCAACTGCAACACCGTTGTTGTGGATCTTGATTTTACACTAATTTTATGTATTGCCGTACATCATAATTTCGCGCGGCATAATAATGCTGTTGAACATGGTTAAGACCTTGACAGAGCTCCGAGATCTTTGTTGAGATGTAGCAACTTACATAATGTACAAAAAGAGCGCGGCACCTCCTACTCCGAACATAACAGCATACGCTACCATTCCAAGTTTAACATATCGTTTATATCTTCCAAACTTGGTGTCTGTACTATCCGTATAACGTTTAATATCTCTATTAAACATTTTGGATCATGACATTCATGCAGGTTCTTTTCAGCGGAAGTGAACGCAACCAACCAAAAACGGACCATATATCAACGTACCATATTACTACCAAACCATACTGATAGTCCGTGAAATTATGGTGGCTTATTTCTGACATCCAGATAATTTCGGTCGACATAATATTATCTCGACATGTTCGCTTAAGAACACGACAGGTCCAGGCTGACCAATCAAATTTATTATTTGCTCAGAGCACTGTACATTTTTAGCGCGCAAGGTTGCCATCATTACTAGCCCACTGAGTGCTTTTTTTATTATCGTTTAGCTGTTTAGTGTTTGACTTTGATACAAGTCGGAATTTTTAGTATTTTTAATTAAAAAACCGTCAAAATGGAAAACACCTGTCTAACTTTTGACATTTTCAATTTATCCATCCGTTTATCCCGCGTTTTTATGGCATAAATTCGCGGCGTCAAAACAGATATTTTAAGACGTAACCACATTTAATCCCATAAAGTGCATTATGTATACATAATGCGAATTATGTATTTAATGTGGTTGAGGCTTTCCATACGTACACCGAATTTGATTACACCGTTTTTCTAGAAATCCGTGGTATATCATGTGGGATCAAATGGTCACGTGTAACTATTTTAGCCAATCATAAAGACGGAATTGGTTAATTATATGATAATCTAATATACAGGTCTATACAAAAAGTTTATTGTTTCGGCAAGATAAATAACTATTTCAGTATTCTTTCGCATCTGTGACCTTGACCTTTGAACCCATGATCTTCACCTCTATATAAAGATGATCGTTACATCATTACGAACAATATTCTGATATATATGGTTTTTTATACATATGTCTCCAGAAAAAGTTTAAAGTTTTCCAGATAATCAACCATTTGAGCATTCTTTTGCATCTGTGACCTCGACTTCTGAATCTATGACCGTCATTTAAACATGTATATCAAAATGATTGTTGTCAGTGTCAATATCTACAATATTCTTATATATATATATATAATATATATATATATATATATATATGTCTATAGTTTTCCAAATAATTAACCATTTCAGTGGTATCAGTGACCTTGACCTTTGAACCCATTACCTTAATCTATATATTAAAATGATCGTTACAGCAATACCAAAAATGTTCTAATATGCATGTCTATACAAAAAGTTTATAGTTTCCAGATAATAAATAAAATCAGAAAGGTAAAAATTAGGTTATGACCTTCACAATTGACATTGACCCCGTTTTGAAGGTACAGAAAATGTAATTACAAGAATATTTGAAAAGAAATATATTCACCATGACTAGTCGACATAAGTATCTCGACATGTCGTGTTAATTATCTCAACTTTTTATTTTACTATCACAACTTTTCAGGATATTATCTCAAATTGCCCAGATTATAGTCGAAATATTGAGATAATTTTATGTCGACTGAAATTATGTCAGAAAAAAACCACCATACACCATAACATGATTTGAGGTTTTTTTGCAAAGGAGTAAACTATGTTGTTCAAGTAAAGTTTAAGCAATAATGTGAAATATTCGCGTTACCTCCGCCTACTATCCTAATATCCGAGCAACTTAAGCAAAATAACGCCCCTTAAACTTCCGTGAATTGGTGGCGCATGATCATTCTCACGAGTTAACGTGAAAAATGCGAGCTTTTTTTAAAAATAGAACTCTTGTAAGTTGAATTGCAGATATTCCTGTGACTAGTTAGATGGGTTTTTTCGACGTGAGCGAGGCTAGCCTGATTAGTCAATGCTTCTTGCATGTTATCGAATACTAGTGGTTTTTTTTATTGAGAGTAGTTCTAAGGTAGAGTTTAAATAGAATGATATCAATCTGAAACACATTGTTTCAAAAGTATAAATTTAATATTAGTTTATTCATTTATTTATTTCATGTACCACTAAATCATTATCAGTAGTTTAAGCACTCATTACGACAGTCGTCAAAGATGACATTCAGTCTTATTCTGTTAAATTCTATTCTACATCTGGCATCAACCAAATGTGGATTCTAAAAAATATAAAGAATTACTTGAACATATTGCTTCTAATTCTTTATCTCGTACAAA
Source organism: Anadara kagoshimensis (assembly GCA_021292105.1). Classification (NCBI taxonomy): domain Eukaryota; kingdom Metazoa; phylum Mollusca; class Bivalvia; order Arcoida; family Arcidae; genus Anadara; species Anadara kagoshimensis. Next base: position 3,978,219 of record CM037873.1, read on the forward strand.
AAGTATAAAACATATTTACTACACTTTACACCACTATCCCTCATTCATTTGAAAGAACGTCTTTAACAGAGATTCTGGTTATTTTGTCAAGCATCATACGGATTCCAAACAAAAATATACTGAAGATACCATCAACAAAATGTTGGAGCTTTTGATAGGCAACATATTTGTTTGATAATATGATTTCTCAGCAAACAATCGGTATACCAATGTATACAATGCAACATTGCTGGCTGATTTGTTTTTTTTATTCTTATGAAGCAGAATTTATGCAGAACCTTGTTAAATCTGGAGAGAAGACTGTCACCAAATCATTCAACTCCACAGATATATAGATGGCACCCTGTCTCTTAACAATCCTAAATTTATAGACTAAATCTGCATCTGAATGTCATCTATCCTAGTGAGCTTAAAATAAAAGATACGACTGATTCCTCAAGTTCTGCCTCATATTTAGGCTTACAAGTACCTCAATTATGACGCACATGAAAGGCTACATTTGAAACTATATGAAAAAAGTGATTACTTCAACTTTTCTATTGTCAGCGTTCCTTTTCAATCCAGCAATACACAAGCTTCTTCTGCTTATATTTACAGTTGCAACTGCTTTGCTCTATGTAAACATTATAACAATTTCGTTGTTTATTTGCCAATAACGTCAGTACAGAACGTGCAGATTTGTGACGTCAACAACAAGTACGTCAGACAAAGCAGAGACAGATTTTGACCTTTCTATTTGTACAAAAAGTGTGTTCTCGTCTCATGATTCTGTTTATATTGCAAGAACACTTTACTGTAAACTTTTTTTCATAAGTAAATTAAACAAATCGAGTAGCTATATAACTTCAATTTTAGAACTATTTTTTGTATGAACAAATCTAGGCCCAAAACAGCACATTTAAATTGGCCGAAAAACATTGTTCAAATAGGTCACGATGAAAACATCAACAATGTCCATTACAACGTGAAAGCATAGGGTTTTTATGAATTACTGTATCTGATGTATTGTTAAAATTGTAAATATAAGAATTGAATAGTGTTTTGTATCGTTTATGAGGTGATAAACGACACAAAACATTATGTCAATTCTTATGTAATGTTTTTGTTTAACATTTAATACGCTATGATAGAGCTTCTTCTCTCTGCGGGAACTTACATTGTTGACTCGGGGATATTGCAAGCCTAGGCTTATCAGGGCCCTCAAAAAGTTTTATGACCGTCATCACAGTATTGTAGATAAGCTTGATGTCTCTGTGTCCAGGACGTCACATAGCTTCACGTTTCTTCCAATCGTTTGATTACACACCTGGCGGGCGGGTTTAGCTACCTAAACAGGAGGTGCTAAACCTTCCGGAGCATCCGGTCTTACTTTCCTGATGGAAGTTCACGTGTTTTACACAATTTTTCAGTTTCAAAGTTTTTATTTTGCTTATTGGTTGTGATTTGGACGTGGATTAGTATGTTTGTTTTTGGATTTGATACAATGGTTGGCTTGGTTTAAGTTCAACTAAAGGTGAAAAGATAACAGCATACATAAAACAAATATGTCATGGGTTAATTTGTTAATTTTATAGAAAATTAAAAGTGAATTTGTGTGTTTCCCTTTGATTATATAAATAGGTTGTTGTGCCTTTTTGTGAATACTTCCTTTATAAAAATTAAACACTTGACAAATATGGCGCGATACCATAAGATATAAGGAAGTACTTTGTTCCCTGTATGAGAAAGTCACTCTGTGCTATCACTGAGTTAAGTATCTATTTGTCTATTTTTCCGGATGATGAATATTACTTGTTTTTGTAACAGTTTTAAATTCCTGTAAAAGTGAAAATTGACTATATTTAACTATGTCAAGTGCTCATACAACACCATTGGCATCCGCAATTTCCTTCTGCTCTCTGTCCCTTTCAATATGTGTGATATATAACTCATCAGATTAGATTTTGTTAAGAACTAATTTAAAGATGGCTTTTTTGTTTTTGTTAGAAGTTAAAAAATAATATGAATAGACCTTTGTTGTTTTTACAATTAATATGTTAAGGTAACTACGGAAAATTTATACAACGACGCAATTTAGGCATATTGCAAGCCTCGGCTTGTCAGGTCCCTTAAAAAGTTTTAAGACCGCCATCATAATATAGTATGAGTCTCCCCGGATATATTCCACACCCGAATGTCCCATGTTCCTTCAAGTCTCAATATTTGATTACACACTTGGCGGGGTTAGTTAGCTAATCAGGAGGTGCTTATAGTTCCGGAGTACCGCGTCTCACTTCCATGGTAGAAGTTCACGTGTTTAAAATGCCAGCTTCAGAGTTTTAACGTTGCTTTTGAATTGTGATTTGGTTATGGATTAGTATGTTTGTTTTTGATAATCAGTGGTACTAATCTGTTTATTTCTGAACACTTGTATTGTTGATTGTTCTTGATTGTTGCCAAGTACATGTTATTCATTATTCTACGATACACAGGTTATACGGTTTGCTCAAAAAAGTAAAAACAACAAAAATTAATATCAAAGTCGTTTCCTAAATAATCTATAACAATCACTTAATTACCATACACTATAGTAACCAACGAATGTGATTGCATATCTTTAAGCATAAGCAATCAGTGGTTTGGAATGGATTAGTATGTTTGTTTTTGATTGGTATGTTTGTTTTTATTCACACCATTCTGTTATATAGCAAGCGTTGTTCAAAAGTCGGGGGTTTAATAGTCGACACTGGTGGTTTCAATATGTGTATATCTTCAGTAAACAAAGATTTCGAATGGGAATATAGACCCCCATACGTACGGAGGTTATGATTTCTTGTCATCAAAATAACTTTTTTTCTGAACGGAATTTCACAAATACTATGAAAAGATTAAGTATGATGCTCAGAGTTCGTATTCTTTACCAAGAGTCTTTTTTTCAGAATGATGTTTCCTTTTTATTCAAGGACAATTTGTTTTGTCAGCACTTTTGCAACATTGTTTTAACGGAACTTCAAGAAACTTAAAAAGAATTGGCAATTATATCATAAACAAACAAACCAGTCCACGTAAGACGAATTTATGTTTCATCAACTTCATTCATTCGTAGTTTTACGAAACCTGAAGGATGGATTTATTTTTGTTCATGTTTCATAACATACCTTCTTTATTTACGGAATTGTTCTCCTTTATTTATATCACCTAATTTGTTTTGTCAATTTTATTGATCAAAAACAAACATACCCATCCATTTCTAAGACACAATACCAAAGCAAAGTGAAAACTTTTAAACTGACAATTTAAGTTAAACGGCGAACTTCTACCAGTAAGTGAGACCAGAGTTGCCCCGAAAGAATAAGCACACCTGTTTACACCCGCTACGTGCGTAATAAAATGATCTCGAATGAGAGAAATTTCACACAACTTTATACAAGGATTAAATATAGTAATGTATGTATTTCAGACATCATGTTCCGTCAACCCGGTCTTCCTTATTTATTGTATTTTAAATTAACGTCTTTTGTTTATTTTTGTAAGCGCATTAGCTATGTTTAGCAACTTTCTTTATCAAATGAATTCCATAAAAAGATACAAAATATTGTCTTAGGTGGAAATCGTAAAATATACTTCTATTTTTCTCATTTCAAAATTAAAACAGGTTAGTTTTATGGCCGTCACTACCGTATTGTGATAAGTTTGATGCCTCTGTGTCCAGGATTGACCTGGATACATTTGACGTCTCATAGTTCCATGTTCCTTTCACACAATATTGATTACACACGTGACGGATGTAGCTAGTTAAACAGGAAGTGCTTACCCTTTCGGATCACCCGGCCTCACTTCCCTAGTGGAAGTTCACGTGTCTAAGCTAACTTGTCAGTTCCAAAGTTTTATACTTTGCTTCTGGATTGTGATTTGGACATGGATTAATATGTTTGTTTTTGATTTAGTAATAATCATATAAAAGTCGAATTTGTATGTCGTTCCTTACACATACACCACATACACGTGTACATAATTATCGCCTTTTATATATTTGACTCCGTTTTTGACAGTTATGTAGCAGGTTTATTGCTCTTAAAGCCATTTCCATAAAGGCCTTGTCAAACATTTACAATTTTAAACATTATTTCCATGGCGACGGGATTTTTTAACTTGTGATGCTATAATGTTTTCTTGTTGCCTTCTTCCTTGTGGATCATTATTGTATATGTGGTTAATGATCATAATTACAAACTTGGCGGGTGTAGCTAGCTAAACAGAAGGTACTTACCCTCCGAGAGCACCCGATTAAAATCCACGTGTTAAACGCAAATTGCCAGTTTCTACTCTGCGTTGGATTTAAAATCTTCATAAAAAGTACAAGAAGTTTACACCTGTCAGTGTGTACCCGATAAAAACATGCATTCTCTACCTTACACATCATTTTATTTTCAACTATCAGTTTGAACAGATTAACAACATAGAATTCTTAATACTACTAATTAATGGTGATAACACCAGACAAAGACTGTTATACCTTTCAATTTAAAAATTGAAATATGCATAGGAAAGAGACAAATATGATATTAAAACTACATGTATAAATGCCGTTTTCTATGTTTTTAATTAACCTTTTAACGAGTAAAATGTGACCACTCAAATGATACAGAAGAAGTATCATCGCCGTTTTACAGAATCATCTCCCCTGTATCATTCCTTTATCAATGTCTATTGGTGAAGCTGAATGCCTGGTGACATCTGTGAGACCGAAAGAACCAGAAGTATCATCACCGTAACAATCTGTCCAACATGATACAGAATTATCTCCCCTGTATCATTTCTTTATCAAGCTGAATGCCTCGTGACATTTGTGAGACCGTAAGAACCAAAGGTATCATCACTACAACAATCTGTCCAACGTGATACATAATTATCTCCCCTGTATCATTGATGTTGAAGCTGGATGCCTGGTCATTTATGAGACCATAAGAACATTATAAGTAACAATGCATGAGACCGTAAGAACATTATAAAAACAACAATGTATACAACAATAACAAAACATTGGACCTTTACAAATAACAGAATAATAAAATGCAAAATGAAAATGTGAATGAAGTGACGTAATGTGTTAATACATATAGCGATAGTCTGAATGTATGAACTAAATACTGATAGAATTAGGCACAATATCTGGATCAAGCCACTTATACGGAGGATTGCGTTCTTTGTTCCTTTCTTTGACTTTTCTACTGATCTCTTTTATATCCTGTCGAAACCTAAAGGAAGAGAAAAATGTTATTAACGACAAATTATAATGTTGTAAAAGAATGCATAATTTCTAATAAAGGTATATCTGTAAAAATTGACTTCAGTGAATTTAAAATAAATATACAGCATACAGAAGATGTATATTACTATTTAGATTTTTCATTTGAAGTATGCTCGCACATGCTAAAATTTGAAAAATGGTGGGATTCGATTGTGATTTCTAAATTGTTATCGAGGGAACCAACTTTTACCTTGCTGTTTACATAAACAAATAAATCGGAAATAAAAAATATGCGTATTTGACCTTATTGAAATATTATCATTAAACAAATAACTTACTCTTCAACAATCTTTTTAGCTGGAGGGTCGAATATATATTGCACTTCAAAATCTCCGAGATTATTTGTTCCCTTCCCGCTGAGGATTTTTGTTACAACCATAATGTCCAAAGTTGTTGGTTTGTCTGGTAAACATTTCAGAACATCAGTCTCCGTCAAAGCCGACTGAAAATAAAAACGATATGCACCAATTTGAAAATATGTAAATAGAGTAAAATGTCTGAAACATTTAATTAAATAACTGCTCAAAGTTGGTCCTAGCACACATGTTTTTTATGGCCTTTTTTCATTTCTTTCATGCCTTGTTTCTTGTTTTATGCTTACCTTCCGGGGTAGCCGGTCTTACTTCCATGATGCAAGTTTATGTGTTAAACTTAAATTGCCAGTGACAAAGGTTTCACTATGCATTTGCGATTGTAATTTGGACATGGATTGGTATATTTGTTTTTGATACAGTAACCACCCTCACTTCCCTGGTGGAAGTTCACATGTTTAACTAAATTTGCCAGTTTTAAAGTTTTTACTTGGATATGGATAGTACATAGATTGGTATGTTTGTTTTTGATTTGGTTACACTGGTGATTGTACATATTTTTCATTTACAAAGTTCTTATTCGATTTTAAGATGCTACAGTCTTGATTGGAATATATTCATGTTTATATGTGCTTTCAATATATAAAAATGTCCTAGCAGTCAAGTATCAATGCAGTTATTTATTATCCTGATTAATGACCTTTGAAAAGATATAAACGGTTGTTACTAATTAGTGCAATAAAATATTTTAAAATTTGGTTTAAGTTTATAAGGTTCAATTAAATTGGGGGTGTTCATCTGGTCTATCATTGTAAAACGTAACTCTTTTAACTAGGAATACAATGAATATGTGCTGGTTTATCAAAATAATGTATTCTTGCAAATATTTCATTTAGACCAATAGAATACCAGCAGCATATTGTAATAAAAATAAACGTATCAGTCACATCACAATCTAAAAGTAAAAATTCCAAAAACTGGCAAAGTAAATTAAACAGGCGAACTTCTACCAGGTAAGTGAGACGTGGTGCTCTGTAAGGGCGAGTATCTCAGTCCTATCTAGCTAGCTACACCCGCCATGTATGTAATCAAAATTAAAGATGATATGAAAAATTTACTTCTTTGTAAAAGCAAAATTAGTAGAAATCCACCTCAAAATTAAATATTTGTTAAATTGTCTTATGGCACTCATGGAACGGTGAAGGCTTATATTAGCAGAAGTTGATACCAGAGAATACAGGTGTTATACTAGTATTTACCTTGTTTTTTGGTGGCACTCCTCGTACCAAACCTGGATAATTTGGAGGGAATGCATATTCGTCATACTGTGGAAAGTTTGTCGCAGCATGACCAACACTACACGTATAAATGATACATGTAACTGTCTGGATAATCTGATCTGTGTTTTCAAATTTACCGTTTCCCGGTACACCCTGAAATAATAAATCAAAATTGAATTATATACGCAGCAATAACCGGAGTTTTTAACAGAAAATGAAAAATTGAACGTCAAATCTGAATAGTATCAAGAACTCTTGACAATAGCCAGAACGATCAAGAAAACATCGCAAATGAGAAATTAAAGTCCTATAATACAACCATGTAAAAGTCCCTCCGACTTTGAGCAAACGAACTAATTTAGGGGTATATAGGATTTACCCTGAACGCAAGTCTGTCCGTTTGACCGTCAAACTTGGCACAAGTGTAAACCAACATGAAATAATATGTCGCCAAATCGAAAAGCATATTTCAAGATTCATGACCCAATGACAAACCTATGCAAAGGAAATACGTGAACATCACTGACGGTTTAAAATGGATTTTGAAATCTTAAAACTAAAACCAAAATAACTTTGTAGAAATACATGTATACAATTTTACCTTTAATCCACAACCCCCGTCGTTTGCTTGTCGCTCTTTCGTTAATTCTACAGCCCATTTTTGTAATTCCCAATCACCGGATATCTTCTCAGGAGTATCTATATAAATACACATTGTAGATAAAGTTTAAACCGCTATTTAAAATTTCTTTAGCTAAATTGAGTAAAATATATTTAAGTCCTTTTATTAGTTTTTCAACATCTTGGTAAAAAAATGGGTTTGCAATTTTGATCCAAGACATTCTGATGAGGAATTTTATTCCGAAACGGCCGTCTAGTGCTGTAAAATTTAAACTGGTATAATATGCAATGTAAACTACTAAGCCGGTATCTCTGCTGGTAGATGTTTCACCAAGGATATCACAAACTCTGTTGGTATTATTGTCAGAAATATACTATTGTTTAAATTTGCTGCTAGTTAAAATGTGTAATTCCTAAAACACTAAGGTATAATACCTTATGCAAAGTATTTCCTTAGCTAAATTGGGTAAAATATATTTTGGTCCTTTTAAAACATGTTGGTAAAAAAGTTGATTTAATAAGTTTGGTCCAAGCACTACTGATGAGGAATTTTATTCCAAAACGACCGTCTAGTGCTGACAAATTAAAACTGTTACAATATGTAATTTATGTTTGTACTAGAAATATATTTAGTACTGATGATATTTATAGTTCTTATACCTAAATCATGATATCAGGAAAGGGAAACATTTGAAGCTGTATGAAAAACATGATGACTTCAATATTTCTATCGTTAACATTAATATACCTACTTCTGCTTATTGTGTCATTTAATTTCACAGATAATACATTATGGTAAAGGTTTTGCTAGAAGCATAAAATCGATGGTTTGACATCCAAACAACTGATCAATGTCCGAATCACAATCCAGAATCAAAGTAAACACTTTGAAAAAAAACATATTTATCCATTTCCAAATCACAATCCAGAAGCAAAATAAAACTTTGAAACTGACACATTAGGTTAAACATGAACACGTTCTCCGGATGAGTAAGCGCCTCCTGTTTAGCTACCTACACCCGCCACGTGTGTAATCAAAATTAAGTGAACGTGAAAACTATGGGACGTCAAATATATTATATCCAGGGCAATTACGATCACAGAGACATCATACCTATTAACAATACTGCGATGACGGCCATACAGCTTTTGAGGGCCCTAATAATGACATAGGGTTGCAATATCTCTGGATCAACAATTTATTTGTAAGCAGCTTGCTTCGTGATATAAAGTACAAGCTCTACCATAGCGTATTAATTGTGAAAAATACACCATAATATATTACTAAATAGAAAAGGAACGTTAACAATAGAAAAACTGAAGTTATAAAGTTTGTCATACAGTTTCAATGCAGCCTTTCGTGGCGTCATAATTGAGGTATTAGTCTAAAGATGAAGCAAAAGCTTTTATTTCAAGCTCACTAGATTAGATGGCATTCAAATACTCTCCAAATTTAGAATTGTTAAGAGATAGAATGCCATCTATATATCTGTATGTGGAGTTGAATGCTTTGGCGATTATTTAAAATATTTAGTGAATCTATTGAACGAAAAAGGAAATATTTCATAAATAGTTTGGTATTACTTTCGTTTTGATAAACCATTAATGAATGCTACCACCATTTTTCAAATACCCATCATTTCATTTCTGTCCACCAGTTTTCACGTTTTCATTGATATCCTTTAGATACAGTAAAAGGAAACATACCAATCCATATCTAAATCAAAATTCCCAAAGCAAATTAAAAACTAGGAAATTAAGTTTAACACGTGAACTTCCAACAACCAGGAAAGTGAGGACGGATGCTCAGGAATGGTAAACTGTTAAGCTAGCTACACTCATCACACGTATAATCAAAATTGAAAATGAAAGGAACATAGACGTATGGGACGTTAAATATATCCAGAGTAATTTATTAACTAATCAACAATATTGTGATGGTGCCCATAAACGTTTTAAGGGGTTTGATAAGCCTTGACTTACAATATCCACAATTTATTTGTAATCAACGGGTTAGAATTTTAAGACATACTCACCATAATATAAGTGAACATATTTTTTCACATAGTTGTTTATAGCATGGTAAAGTAACAGTGCATCGTCTCTGAAGTGATAACCTGGCAGTACCTTACCAGACGGACTGTATAGCTGCATAAATAAAGAAGAAAGGTTTAGTAAGAAAAGGAAATCTGGCAGAATACGAAATTGCTCGATGATTTAGAGATAAAGAAAAAACACCATTTACAAATTAATCTGTTTACAGTTGCAAATAAAAAATAAACATACCAATCCATGTCCAAATCACGGTCCCCCTAAAGCAGAGTAAAACTAATAGATTAAATCAAACATGTGAACTTTCACAAGGGAAGAGATGCCGGTGCTCCGGAAGCATCAGTGACGTATTTACGCCGAATCGGATTTGAAAAGGACATTAACTTTAGTTTAATCTATAAAAATATTAAATGCAATGACAAGTTTCATAACGCTATTGTCTTTGATTTTGAAAGTAGAAAGCGTGGTATAATTCTGTTTTTCGCTATGCCTGGCCCCCGAGTCATAAAGACCTTTATCACTTAAATATCATCGACGCGGCCTGATAAAGAACACAACTGCATATATTTGTAAACCATTAAAATAATAAAAGTTAAAACAACTGTACCCACGTACTTGTTTTGTTAAGGATTAACAAAGCATTTAAATATTTCCAGTTTAAGGCTATTTAAAGATTTGAAGAAGCTATTTAAAGAAGGAACTGTAATAAGCTTAGTTGTAAGTGATTAAGTACATTGCGAAACATCTGGCTTAATTCTTTAATACAATCAAAGTACTGAAAGAATGAAATCTCACTGCCCTGTCCGCTCAAACATTTATTAGGAATATTCATATCTGGAGTATCCAACCAATACCTGGATAGTGTTAGGACTCGCAGCTGATGCATATACAATAATGCACAAACGTAAACATATAGCACCTCTAACTTAACTTTAGGATATTTTTTCTTATTGTGTTAACCATTCAACCATTAACTCAAAAAGTTATTGTTAAAATCATATGGAAAATTTTATGTCAGTTTTGACACAGTTTTGTTTTGTAACTTTGTTTTTATGTGAATGACAATTCTTTCTGAAACAAACCCCAAAGTCTAATCCATACTTTAAACAATATTTATCTGTTAGAGCATTATTTAACATAAACAACTATTTCACATACAATTCATATCGATTCATTTTAAACGTCACTTCAAATTAGTCACCTTTAATGTGGTCAGTTTTAATATTCTTATTAAGCCCATGAACTTGATCCAATCTTAAATCTATCTTAAATGTAGTACTACTGAATAACTATGGTATACCCACCCTTTATACAGAATACTAGACTTATACACAAGAACAACTGTGATTATTACAGATGGAATATTAAGAAATTAAGGTAAGGTTACTGTAAATACGTATTATACTTGAGTATCTATTGTAAAGCATTTGTCAATTAAATCAAAAGCAAACATACCAATCCATGTCCAAATCACAATCTCAAAAGCAAAGTAAAAACTGGCAAATTGGTAAAACAGTAAAATTTCACCAGGGAAGTGAAGCCGGGTGCTCAGGAAGGGTAAGCACCTTACTGTTGTTATACTTACACCGCGCTGTTTGAGATCTTCAGGAAGTGTACCATGGACATCTAATCGCCACATTTCGATTCTGAAACAAAACCAATAATGTCAAATTAATGTAAATGTGTCTCATATGAATGGTAAAGCCCAATTGTAACTTCATGCATTCATGCATTCACAAATTGTAAAAATATGCTGATGCTATCATGTACAAAAGCGATTGAACTGCAAAATGTTTGTGAATTAGTTTGACACCAATTTAAAGCACTTATCATGCCATTTAACATCAATTTGTGATTGAATCCAGTGCCAGAACTTCCAGTCGGTCTGGAGTTTTACCTTCACTGAGTCTTTCTTGTCTTGTTGTGTAATTCTCTTATTTCATTGGTTTTTATCTTACGTTCTTAGTTATATTGCCTTGACTTGACTATTACTTAGTAAATGTTTTTTACAGCTACAACTTTCTTTGACATTGATAAATGTAAATCGTGACAAGGACAAATGCATATAAAACTAGTGTTAATACTAGTATATGTATCAAAATACAAACGTCGTAACAACCAAGACACGTAACGGTTTTGTGTATACATTCGTATATCTCAATATATATTATATAAGAGTCTCAGCTCTTTATACTCATTTATCTACAACTATCGGTTTTGAGTTGTCTTTTCACTTTTATTTTCTAACAAAAAACTTACCCTCTTCTTATTAATTCAAACATTCCCAGAATTCCACTATTCATTGTTTTATCAACCCAACCATTAGGTGAAACCAACAACTCCAACCCTCTCCTGTGGATGAAAAATGGTTAGTTAGGAAATTCGTACATAAAGGTGATGAAGTTTTGACAATAACTTTACAAAGGGAAAAGAAAATTAAGTCCAAAACCAAATATTTTTTACGAAAAAAACACAGAATTTGTCAGAAAAAACAACATTCCTCAAAGGTATATTAAGTACTTCATCGGGATAAAAACGTGAACAATAGATTATAATGTTCATGCTTGGAGAACCAAATAGTTCCAAAGCAATTGCTGAGTTGAAATAAATTGCTTTTTGGGAAATAAATACACAGCTTGCCAAATGCTTAGTGTGTCCTTGGAAGAATCATGTGCGTATCTTTGCAATTTATGAGTTTAAATTAAACTGCAATAAAATAATGCCAACACATCTTGTTAAATGCTTTATGTAGTCCCTTACTCTGTGTTGAAATCGACATTTCCCATGTTTGAAATGGATTATTATAGTTAATATAGTAGGGCAGATAAGTGAAATCTTCATTGTGTGATACAAGCATGAAACGTGACACACCTATTGTTCAATAGTATCTTTTTATAAATCACTTTTTTAAGTCACTCACAACTCAGAACGAGTGCCTTGTCTGCCCTACTATTAGTCTAAATGTATATTTCATATCACCAATATTTTAAAAAAACAACACAATAGCAAATTATGTAGCATACTTACGTGTTAATGGCTATGAGATACAGGAAATGTGGTGCTAGTAATTTAAATATTGGATGAGATGGAGACAGATTTCTATGTGTAACCACCGTGACTCCTTCCATTAACAAATGAGTGAAACCTGGAAAAAAGAAATAATATCCGTTAAATGGTTTACTTTTTTTTGATGCTACAGAATCGGAACAAGTGGGGTTTAAATTTAGGTGAAAAAAGTTTCAATCCGTAAACCGGTGCTTTAAACAGAAGCAAAGTTGTTTATATTATAGTACAGTATATATACAGTGCAAATAAGAGCAGATATACAGTGATACAGCGATTAAGTTATTTCTTTACAGTTCTATGTCAGTCGTGATAAAGTCTTCAATAAGCAAATATGTGCAAACCAATATACGTCCACCATATACGCCAATGTAATGAGAACAGTTTCAAATTGTTTGGCATACAGAATACAGCCAATTGCTTTAATATAAATGTAAAAATATCAAAAGGGAGAAAATTTATTATGGAGATTAATGCACAGACAAAATGGCTACCGATTTAAACTTCCGTCTACAAACTAAAATTCTGTTGCCGGTTAAAGAATGTACACTCTATTCATATAAAAATTAAACTGACATGTTTGTAATACTCCAGGCCAAGACATTTTTGTATAGATTGATTATTTAGTAAACAAATTTAGACTATTTTAAGAGTTACCAAGTGAAGATACCTACAACATACGATTCTAACCCACCTGTTGATATCCTGACACCTGACAATGCTAATTTTATACTAGAAGAGAAACCTACCAAGATGTGTAAGTGCTTGATGGTAATGTGCATCGGCATTATTATACCAAATTTTGGCCATCATCCACGTGTATGGAGGATCAGTCGGTAGAAAAACCTACAAAATATTAAAATTGATCATCATTATTATACCCCCACTGACTCACGGCATGACACTGGTGCTATCAATCATAAGGCATACTCAATTATCAAATCAGCATATAAGGATGTTTGAAGATCATAGCACCAGTCTAGATCGTCGGTCAGCGCTCTTTGTTAAGAAAACAACTATTCTGGTGCAGCTGGTATTAAATAGTATGGAATTCATTTGATAAGTTTGAAATCTCTCTCTCTCTCTCTCTCTCTCTCTCTCTCTCTCTCTACTCACCGGATTGTCGTCTGCCTTTTCTTGAAACAACTGGATTGCTATAGGAACTAAACTATTGTTACCATTCACTAAGAATAATGCTACCGGCGAACAAATCTGAAAAAGTAAATAAATATATTACAAATCAACCAAAAAATAACAATGTTTGGTTCTAAAAAGTGAAAAAATAAAAATATTCAATACAACAATAGTAAAAAGTCATCCCACATGGTTACAAAACGGTGAAAACACACAACTTAAACGGAAACTCTCAGTGTTAATAAACTGATAAACAAAGCAACGTTTTAAAATGATTTAAACGTTAGGATATGCTTACCATTCCAGAACACCCGGTCTCACTTCTGTGGTTGAAGTTCACCTGATTTTCTTACTTTGCGAGGTTTCAAATTTTTACTCTGCTTTTGGGATAGTGATCTAAACAATGGGCGTTATGTGTTTGATTAGTGTCAACCTAATAATGAAAAATGAGTTTGAATGGAATTGAACAGCAATGCTACACAGCGAGTAAATATGTACACAGGGTTGTTTTTTGTGAATAAGTATAAGTTCTATAACGACTATATTGGACACAGTTTTGACATTCCAACCAATGTCCATCTGATCTTTAATCAAAATATAATCAGTATTTCTTTTATTTTGTTCGTTTTTTTGTCTGTTGTTTGGTGTTTTTGGTTGCCTTTTGCTATTATAAAGTACATAACATCAGCGTATAGCCTGTTTCGTCGAGGAATCAATCAATAAACTAATACGGATATTGACCTCTAAGAACTGTTTTGTATCGATCACTCGTTCTGTTACAAAAGGTCAGAAAATAAATAATCAATCAAAATTATAAATTTATTTGGTTTGTTTTATGATGATGTCGACCACACATCCCATTTATTAATGCATCTAGAACGATCACTCTGAATGTTTATTTTAAGCAACATTTAAACTCATTTCCGGCTGATTTAATCCTTTGACCGGCAATACAATTGCCTATATTACAGAATTTATTTCATGTTGAAGCTTACATTCAATACAAAATGAGCTGTTTATTTACAAGCACCTTAATGAGAAACAGATTTAATAATCAAATATGAACTTAATCTTAACATGTGTAATTGGATTGTGTGTACAGCGACATTTTAATATCGCTGGTGTGTGTAACATGATCAACCGAATATCCAACATTATTAACGAAAGTTGCATTCGAAGCAAAATAAAAATGCAAAACATCAAATGTGCTTTTGGTAGATTATTGTATAATAAGATTTACTTGTTGGATTCATTTTGGCATGAAAGAAAAATCAAAATTACTTTCAAATTAAACGAAATCAGACACTTAATAAAAATTCTAGCAGCGGGTGCAACTGCAATCCGTTGACCAATTATAGAATGTTCTCAGATTATCTTATTTCCAGGAGCTAAATATGTAGATAATCCAGGTTTAATTGAATTACTCTATATCAATATGGCTAAAACTTCGGAAATCAATAGGGATTAATTTCATTGCTTATACTTAAGTCTCCCTCGCATGGATATATAAAGATGAATAAACATGATACATTGAGAATATAACACAATAATTACATTATATATACATGGTTTGGGATTTCCCTGTTTGAGTTCGTATGAGAGACACTTAGATAATGCCATCCCGCATCAGTTATAATTTATTTATATTATTATTTTGTCCACAAAAATCTATCATTACCAAATACAATATAATCTAGTTACAAATGTGATGTGGTGACATTGTGTTTTCCACAGACAAGTTTTGTTTGTCACAAACAAATATCCTATAATACCGTATTCAAAAAACAAGTCCCAAACTGTCTAAATAGATTTTTGCAATCGTAAATCAAAGTTTTAGATTAACATGTAGACCGATGCTTAATGAATTATAAATAAAGAATTACTTACAATGAATTCTTCACTTTTACTTGGTAGATCTTTCATTATTTCCAGATCTACTATAAATAGACGTTTGGCTTCTATGACCTGCTTCAGATTCCAACCTTCCAAAAATGGCTTCAACATATCATCTGTTACACCTAGTCTGTATAAGAATAAAAATTGTGTGAATATTCTTTACTCTACAATAATGGTATTGCATTACCGTCTGCTACTTTTGACTGGTTGATTCAAAAGTAACAGACGACAAAAATATCATGAAAATAAGAGTCACATATCATGCTTGCCAAATATTTAAATTTATTCAAGGTGTAAATATCGCCTTATTTGTGTTTAGCCGCTGTGGGTTCGACTCTGGACGACCTCAACTGAAAAAGGCATTTTCCTTGTCGTAGACCCATACTGGTTAGCAACATGCGTACTAAGTGTAATGGACTCTAGAATGGTATGTTGTGTTTTACCTGCAACATCGAGTGTGAGTGAACTGGCACTCTTAAGGAAACCTTAATTGTACCCAGAAGTGCAAAGTAAATCAGAAACAATCGAACAAGCTCAAATACGACGTGATCTTGTTTTAGATTGAAACCAAAATTGAAGAATTTAAATTTAAACAGTAAAACGAAACATGCATGCTAAACAACTTAAAAATTAGTAATTGTTTGTCTCTCATCCTTCAAAATAAACAGACACTATGTACATTATGACATAAATTATTGACTTGAGTCATTCAACATTTTTTATTTAAAACCCAACATCAAATTTAACTTTGTAACACACTTTTTTGGAGAGCCTTTGGCAGTACTTTGTGTCTTTGTTAACATAATATATGACATGATAGTCTGATAGTTTGTAAACAGAAACATGTTGTTATGCTTCGTTTAAACAATTAACCTATGTTATCAGAAGTGAAGATTAACATTACAACTTACTTTTCTGGGATTTCTGTACACAGTTTTATAAGTGAATGATTCATGCTACATATTCTTTGCATTCCAAAAAATAAGTCGTTACTCCATCGCTTCGTCCCCTTAAATCATAAAACATAGTACAATATTAATGTAGTTAGTCTTTGTTATTTGTTTTACATTTGGCTTGTCTTAGCGTTGTGAGCTAAATAAAATGAATGGTAAAATATACTTTAAGACTTTATGAACATGCCCGACATCAATCAAATACAGGCAAGAACGAAAAGGAAATAAGTTGGTGAAACACACAAGATGAAAAACTGTCTATAAGCCAGCTTATAGGTGGCTTGTAGGGGGCTTATAGATGGAGGTCCTATAAGCCACCTATAAACCACCTATAAGCTCCTACAAGCCAATATATAAGCTCCTATAAGCATTGCTTATAGGTGGCTTATAGATGGTATTTCATCCTGTGACACTTGTACTATATGTATAAATTGTTTATATGGAGTTTATATCTATTGCAAAATACCCATCTCGCTAGTTAGCTTCATATTCTGTCTGCTCATAACTGAACATGAAAATAAGCAATACAACAAAAGCCATTGATAGACACTTAAAAACGAAAAGAACAAATTCATACATAAGGTATTTTTAAGTTTCGGTTATTTCCTATTGTATCATAATATCCGATATCACATATTAAGGACAAATATCGGACACAAAGAACATCCCGGTTGTCATACAAGAATAAACAAAACCCCTACTGAAGATCTTACAAATGTAGTCCCTACACTAATATTTTATACAGCAACGTGTAAATATAGAATAAACTGCATGTAAAAGTTTACATAAAAGTTATGAATTGTGTTACAGTAAATACCACTACATGTATCTGTATCATGTATCAAGGTTCATTGATAGGAATGAAATAACGAACAAAATATCTTGTTACTGAAAAGTAAACACGGAATAGCCTTTCTATAGAGAAAAAACTTTATAATACATCTTAACTATGTGATCTGTTAATTAACATGTATCTGTTTGAGGGGGCACTGACAAATTAAATATTAGATCCACCTGGTAGGTTTTGAGGCATTTAGTTCATGCTGTCAATTAATGAAGATATCTTAATTCACTCCAAAATCAAACAAAGTTTAACAAGATCTACTTCATAGTTAACAGGCACTTCAAATAAAATCAGAAAACGTTGTAAACCCCCCTCTCTCTCTCTCTCTCTAACTGAGAACAGGCACTTCAGCTGGCAATAAAATGATTAAATCTTTAACTCTGGATTTCAAAGTATTAACGTAAAGCAGGTATATATACCGATATACTTACATAGGGCTCATTAAATATTTCTTTAGTGTATATATTCTTCAGCTGTGCCAAACTATCCCATTTACCAGATTGCAACTTAACTATCTTACTAGCAGCAATTAACTGGATTTTGGTCTTAGCAATATTCCACTGAAATAAAGATTGTAATTTACGATTAAATACAATAATTAATAAAAAGTTTAATTATGAATCATATAAAAATTAATGACATCATTTTCCTTAATCAACTTTGAACAGAATATGACACGCCACCAGACCTTGAATGCAAGGAAGCTTAACAATGATGGTATAAAGAGTCGCTAGGGAATATATGCATGGGTAAGGATAAGAAATAATGCGCTTACTGCATATAGCAAAACATTAGCAATGCCGTGTTGCAATATTATGGTGCAATAAAACACGTCAAGACTAATGTCTGCGTGAAAACAACAACAACAACAATCAATTAGTTTTTTTCTGAGAGTTTTTAAAGTCCTGATTTTCCAGCTTCTCTAAATACCTATGTCCGGAACATCATGCACACATTTACGTTAAAATTAAAAATAACACCGTTTTTACACCAAACGCAAACTTGTATCATTCTATGTCAAACGGGGTATCACGCCATCAACTGATGAATCCTTTTGAACTCATAATGCATTGCTGGTCCATCAATAGCAAATGCTCAAAACCGAGGTCCCGTGTCTCAGTGCACGCTAAAGACACTTCTGTAGAGTTCGAAAAAAACGGTAGGCCACCTGTGACCGCTACAAATGACGCTTAAATCTAGAAGCGATTGAAATAGACTAAGCAAATTAAGATAAGATAACGCAGATACACACACTGGAAGTATGACATTAGACAACCTACTTCAAAAGGGGGAACTCAAAATAAACTTCAATATATATTCTCGACATATATGATACAACAGTAAAGGCATTAACGATGTTTAAAATTTAATTTAAGAAGTAGTTTATTCTTCAACAGATGCCTGGTATTGATACACATGTTTATAGAAAGCTACTCTGTATCTAATACCGAAATTGTAAACATACGTGTAGTTACAGTTTTATGGTTGCGTTGCATCGTTAAATGTTTGTTTCTCAAATTAACCGTGTTGAACCGATGTTGTTGCAAAGTTTCATGAAGAGATCTACTTTAAACCTTACGTTTTTGCTAGTGTAACTGGCGTGGTGAGCAAGTCGTGTGAAGTTTTTGTAATTATACTACTTCGTCAATCTTTGTTTTCAATAATAAATTATTAAGTTTATTGGAAACAGCATTGGAAAAAGAGAAAAAAATGTTACAATTGAAATACAGATAGGTACTACTGATATAAGGATTCTATCCAACTAGAGCAACCGTTCTTCCACATAACGAAGGTTCTTATAAAGCTAAAACAAATTGTGAAATGCAAGTGTTTTGTCAGATTTTCTTGTATCGGTTGCAACATTCGTTCTGTCACTTAAGCTAGCAAACTACATGCAGAACTAAGTGTCATATTTTTGAATTATATTATTTCATAAAAATTTAAGTAGCACATGACACTAGTATCCGTAGATTTAATTCTTCATCGAGGTTTTGTCTCGGGTGTAAATAAAATGGTGCTCAAAGCGCCTCATTTCTGATGTTGCCTTATCTCAATTCTGTAAACCTAGAGAATACAGTACATGATTTATGCCTACCTTATAATCAAATGAAAACTGTTCATCATCTGGAATCTTTTTCACCTGAAATATATAAAAATAAATAAATGTTTAATAAAAATTAAATCTTACTATTTTATGATACAAGTTTATAGGCATTTACACTATACTTTAACACCCTAATTCGCTATCTTGCCAAGTCATTGCAGTCACTTAAACATAATTGACAAGAAAATGTTCATAGCAAAATAATTATAAGCAAATATATTGACTAACTGTTGTTTAACCGTTCATCATTTAAGAGTAATGTGGGGTATATGTAGCTGTGCAAATGTATTAAAAAAAGTTTCATCTGAAAAGTTCAAGTAGTAACTACTCATAGGAAAATACTTCAAAACAATCTTGTACAGGTTGTATATCTGATGTACGTCCATCTCGGCTTCTATTTATAAGCTATGTCAAAGCGACTACTAGTAACTTCTGATGCCATAGATAATATCTTTTCAGACAATCAATCGTGATTTTAAAATGCAAAAAATGACAAATAAATAACCAAAAACTCAATCTTTTCTGGTATTGATTTCCGTGACACTGATAACAGGAACCAAAAATGTCAAACAACGTGTTTCCATGATTTAATACAGCTAGTTTAATATAATACAAGTACCGAAGTACTACGTTACAGAATTCAATTCGCCAGGAAAGAAAATGCTGAAGTAAGACGAGAAAAAGATTATTTTTAAATCACTCATTGAAAAGTCCCGACTTTGGACTGACACTGAACATAAAACATAGCCAAATAATGTATAAACTGACTTTTATACAACCAAGTATTAAGTTATAGTATCAAGAAAAATTATAAAGGCATGTGTATGTGCAACCAACTATAAGTATACTACATTTTTAGGACGATGAACGCAAGTCTATGCTTCCTACGGATCGGGTACCAGTAAGTTAATGAGTAAAAGAGGTATGGGCCCCCGTCTTACCATTTAACAAATGATGCGCAAGTACGATACATTATAATGTTGTTTATGCTGGCTAGGTGTGATTGATGTTTTACAAGCAACGTGTTGTCATATATAAACCTTATATCATATTAACTTAATTACTATAATCTATAGTATTATTATTTCTTATCAATCTGCACAGAACTTCGCTTTAAGGAAAATCAATTTATGGCGCTTTAATATAATAAGTAAAATGCAGTACAAACTTGTCGAAAGTTAAACACTGAGCTAACGAAATGGGGCCGAACTCGGTTGCTTAGGGATCGAAAACCAGCCTGAAGATAGGGAGCAGCTGCCAAAAAGCATAGCTTACGAGAAGCCGTGATGAGCTTCTTTTACGGTTAACAATTCGTTATGTTAAATGTTAAATTTTCGACAGATCTGTACTTAATGTTCCGATATAAAGCACTTATAATATATCAAAGTTATAGATAACATTTATTACTGTTACATCACGGAATGTACTCTGATTTATACCAAGACTACTGAAGATGAGGTAATAAGCAACCAATATACGCTAATAAAATGTCAAAATTCCCTACACACCAAAAACAGAGCGGTATTATGTCTGTGTATTATCTGCTATCTGCCACCTGATAGAAAACATGTTTGAGGCAAATGTTGTACAAAAGTGTAGGTTTACTTTAGTAACTTGTACTTGGGAATCAAATAAAAAGTGTTAAAAGAACAAGTCAAAACTGAAACGGGATGTAAAAATGACCCCCAAATGAACCCAAACTGGGAAATACCCAATCATACGCAAGAATCTAATGGCAATGAACACTGTAACACTATATATGTCACCACTTCATTTAGGACATAATAAAGAATAGCAATGCTTCTAACAAGACACTAACAATAGGGTACTCTGTACTTAACACTCGCAATAGTTATAAATGCAAGAAACGACGAATTTCCCGAGATCGGGAAGTTGCTTCCTTTTAAATATTCTTGCTTCGAGAATTCATGAAAAAAAAATGGACACATAAAAGTGTAGTTTCAAGCATATTAATTGTTGCCTTTTTATTTCAAAGCCAAACAACACTATATAGACTGTATACATTGAAGATACAACCGGAACACGAAATAATTAAAAATATATTATAAGTTATGCTGCGTTGTAAAACGGACAAATTGCCACAACATATACGCAGAGTTAACCATGACAACGGATGCACATTTTCACTATACAAGTAACATCCTATTACAATAAAGCACATAACGGAACAAAGTAGGGCGATTCAATGTTCCAACCACTTGTAATAAAATATTTGGACAGCCTGCTGAACGTTTTCTGGCTTATCTATACGGCTAAAAGTACCCAAAGAATGAAAACGACCTGCATATCATGCGTTTGTAAATGTTATTAATGACACATTGTTGTCTAATTCAGCGATTCACGGGAGTTACTATAATTCCTACCATGTCAAATCAACAAATGTGTTGTATATTATTTGCATTTGTAAATGTGCATATGCTGTGTCTACACTGCTACATGGATACATCTACGTACGTGCACACGTCGGTGTATTAATTATACTAATTACAATTTTTAGACTATATTTCCGATTCTGTTCAATTTACAAGCACATATGGTAAAACGCTGTTGAAAGTTTAATATATAGTTAACAGTAAACAAACGAGAAGTTTACTTCGGTCTCTCTATAGGTCGCTATAGCTCGGCAAACTGCTACCAATGTCTCGACAGCTTTTTCAGCGATCACTAACTATTCTATCCGTATATTGGCCACTTGGCAATAGAACCTCGACTCCTTTGTGTTAAACTTTCGACAGATCTGTACTGCATGTACCCAACAATGAAAAGAATTAGAAATACTTGACTGTAATGTACCGAAAGAAGTTTTACAGGTGGGAGTTTAAGCTTTAAGTACTTTCAAATAACGTTTAGTTTATCTAATGTATTTTAGAGTGGTAGAGTTGTAATTTATTAAAACCACACACAAACATAAAATATTACTATTTCACAGGTGTAATAAAAATAAGAATATGTACTTTATATTTAATACAAATTAAAATATATGGCACCCTTAGTGTATAGTAAAATCAGAAATACAATCAAAACAGCCTGCTAACTACTTATTTGCCAAAATATTTGTCATGTTTGGTGAAATGATTTTCCAACAAACAATTGGTATACAAACAGGCACAAACTGTGCACTACTGCTCACTTATTTGTTTATTAGTATGAAGCAGAATTTATGCAGAAACTCGCTAACCCAAATAAATACGCTATAGCAGAGCGTCCCACAACGGAAACTTTATACAACTACAAGCAAACTGCTTACAAATAAATTTTTCGAAAAGGAATATTACAATCATAGGCTTATCAAGACCATCAAATAGTTTTATGGCTGTCATCACAACATTGATGATAAGTATGATGTCTCTGTATCCAAAATTATCCTGGATTATTTGACGTCCCATAGTGTCATGTTCTTTTCAATCTCAATTTACATTTCACACGCGGCGAGCGAGGCTACCCTTTCCGGTGTACCCGGTCTCACTTACCTGGTGGAAGTTAATGTGTTTAACTTTACTTGCCTTTTTCTAAGTTTTCATTTTGCTTAGGGACTTTGATTTAGACATGGACAAATATGTGTGTTTGTTTTTATTATAAGCCAATCATACAAAAACATTTTAAAAAATAAAACAATTCAACCTGTAAAAGGGTATCCTTAATAAACCATAAATGTTGATAAAAAGATCAAATCTAATATCGTCATAAAACGGACATTCAACTTACAAATGTTGTTAAGATTCAACTACATGCAATATTTTATTGTCGTCATCACAATATTGATGATAAGTATGATGCCGCTGTGTCCTATCCAAAATTATCCTACTTATTAGTTCACGTCCCATAGTTCCATGTTCCTCAAATTTTATTTTACACGTGGCGGATGTAGCTAGCTAGACAGACGATGCTTACCCTTCCGGAACACCGGTCTCACTTCCCTGGTGGAAGTTTACATGCTTAACTTAATTTGAGAGTTTTCATAGTTTTTACTTTGCTTTTGAAAGTGTGACATGGACACGGAGCGGTATGTTTGTGTTTGATTAACAAATTCTAACAACAACTTGAATTTTGCTTGATGTATCTGCCGTTGCCTATCTTATGATAAAATGGTATGGATCAACATCTGAAGTTTGACATTATTTTTCGTTGGTCTCGGCATTTATAATTTATACATGACTGTTTACATTAATAAAAATCTGGTGATTTTGTTTTGAAGAATAGTTTTGCCAGTAGAATTGTTCTAAAGGATAATTTTTGCAATGAATTTGTTCTAAACGATCGTTTTTACAAGTGCTTTTGTTGTGGAGGATCTTTTTCGTCAGTGGAATTGTTCTAAAGGTATTTTAATGACATGAATTGCTCTAAATGGTCGTTTTCACAAATGCATTTGCTGTGAAGGATAGTTTTCCACCAATGAACTTATGGAGGGTTGTTTTTCATCAGTCAATTTATTCTAAATGTTGGTTTTACCATCGGATTTGTTGTGAAGCATCGTTTTTGTCAGTGGAATCGTTCTAAAGTTCGTTTTACGCCAGTGGATTTGTTCTGAATGTTTGCTTTCGTCGGGTTAATGTTTTCACAGGTACAATTGCTGTTTTGTCATCGTGTCTGAAATCACCTATTGACTTGTTCTGAAGGCTCGTTCTACTTGTGATTTGTTCTTAAGGCCGTTTTTACCAATGAATTTCCTCTAAATATATTGGTATCCTATAAGAATCCTGATCAGTGTATATATATATATCAGTAATGACTATGTATAGACGTTTTATTACGGGATGATAACACACACAAGTTGATTATGTATTGAATCATGTACTTAACTAATTTTGGTCTTTGAAACCGTAAACTAGTTTTCTCCTCCGTATGACAAAGAACCCTGCTGTATAATGCCATCTGGCGACGTCTCGATATAGGTGAAATATTCTTGACTGGTGCGTTAAACCCCATTACTCACTCTTCCGTATGTTCTCAGGCGGTAAAGAAACGTGATATTTCCTCAAAACTATCAAGAAAATTCCACGCTTACTGCGTCTTAAGTTTATGTGAATCGTGAAGGTTACATAATTTTATATAATACCCTTTTTAACAATGATCGTAGACGCCAACTTGACATGCTTAAGTATTATGTTCCTGTCGTAAATCATACCCTTATACATTCATCTTATGGATGGGAAAATGGGTCGATCCAAGTTAAGTTCTGATGTAACTTGTAAATACCTTATTGTAATTGGGGTAATTTTCTTTAAATTCAGTTTAATATTTTGTAAACTATTGTTAGAAAGAGAGTATCTGATAAGCAAGAAATGTGTGTACCTAGTAAAATTTTACAGGTGTATATTTTGTATTTTGTATATTTTGTAGTAGGAGTGTTTTTATGAAGTAAGAATTCGCTTTAAAAAACAAACCACGCGTGTTTTCTTTCAGTTTAAACATGACTGGTAAATACGTGTCACCTTGTAGTAATCTTATAAAATATGTCATTTATAGGTAAACATTGATCAGGTGTAAAACCTTAAATACTTAAGACAATACTGTCGTGCTATTTTAGTAATTCCCCATTGTTTGCTCATTTTAAATAGATTTTATTACCATTTCACATTTTTCTGGATTTTCTATAACGAATTTTTATCTTTTATATTGCTAAACCTAGCTATATTTGACATGTATTTACATTGATCTTACCCCGATCCGGGATGTGATCGGAGGGTAAGGTAAGGGGGGCACAATAAGCAGATAATACCTCCATGAAGGTGAGTGAACAACCAGGTATTTATCATATTATTACATGACACTTACACAGCCTTTTATTACGGCTTTTATCTAACAGGTAAACCCATGTGTACAGGCATTTCCGTGGACTTTTTAGCCCCCTTACGTGTCTTTTACCAACAGGTAAACTTAAATGTACCGGTATCCCTGTTACTTCCTAGCGCTACAGGTAAACCCACCTGTGTCGCTCGCTTGTGCTGGCAGCATTATAGTGTTTGCTATAAAGCGCCCTTATATTTTTACCTAACCTAACAGGTAAACTTACCTGTGCTGGCATCCCCGGACCTTTCCTACTTAGCTCATATATTTTCCTTTTATCCTCTAGTTCCATTGTTCTTTGATCCTTGTCGGGATCATACTGGGGTAATGATGTATCAGTTACTTTGATCACATAATGATAATCCGGCTTAATCCATCGGTACACGGGGAAGGGGTATAAATCGTGATTTTTCTGGTTTTCAATGAGGATTCGATCCACGTACCACCCATCTGCTAAACCATTATCATCACGCCAGAATTCTATTTTACATATAGCACCAAACCCGTGTAAATGTTTAATATTGAATGTGTCGATAGCACCACTTTCAAATTCATTTCTAAAACTCTCGTCCAACACAATATCATCCGAAACGTTTCCATTTTCCGAGTGAAGCTTAATCCGCACGTTCGCATCTGTACCTGCAAACTTCTTATCACCAGTTCTTACATATATCACATAATCATTGGTCTGTCTAGCAAAACAGTTACCCATAACGGTGTCATGTACGTACACTAAACATATATCTTTAGATTGTATTTAACTTCCAATAAATTCCATTACATAGTAAGAAATCGTTAGATACCATATTTTAACAAACCACATTTATCAAAGTAATATATATAGATTTATCAAACGCTCCGTTGGAGTCGTCTATCTTGATCACGTGACTAAAATCGTAAATACCATGTGGTCGACAATCTAATTTTTGACCTATTCAATAAGTTTGGAATGGTTGGTTTTTGTGAATGAGAACTTTAAAAAGGTATTAAGGCTTAGGCACGTTTTTTCTCTATAGAGAACTAATCAATGGTTATTTCAGAGTTGTATTTATCAGTGTTTATATGCGTTATTAACTTATTGGTATAATTACACCTGTGTATAGGAAATATTCCGAGATGTTTGGCTTATCTGTCCGACCTTTTGTCTATCTGGATATAAACTTGTTAGTGTAATTACCCATAGCACCATGTGTCGGTTTTCAGTTAAAAACTTAATAAGCATAATTAATCACGTGATGTGAAGCACCTGGTCCACGTTTTCTCCAACATTCAACATACCTTTAAAGTGAACATCCCTAATAAACATACTGAATTAAGATTACTCAGGACCATACAAGCAACGGAAGGATCAAACAAGCAACCATGGAAGTATCTTGTAATATAAGTGGATTGGTGGTTTACGCCTAAGCAGCCAATGGTATTTTCCGTATCATCGAGGCTGCCGGTTCTTGGATAGTGGAAGAAACCAGATATCGACTATCGGCAAGCGAAAATTCTATAGGTACCGACTAGATGAACAAATCCAATAAAACAGGTGATGGTAATTACTTATGGGAATTATAATTAGTATATTTGTTCTGGTTCTCCAAACATTTTAGAAACATTGTGTTCGAGGAAAACAATGTGCTTTTTTGTACTATTGAAAAATTCAAACTATTTCCATTATTAAAACTATTCCCAGTATAAAAGTTCTTTGATGATACGATCCACATTAAGTCTATATATAATAATTATAATAATACTTTATTGCATTGATAGAATTACAAAATTGATCATAGTATATAAATTAAACAATGTTAAAGTCAAAATTATAATGAAACAAAGCATACAAAACATAACTATTGTACAGTATTAATGCATAGTATTGTACATTACTAGTATTGATTTAGGATACTAGATACTTTTTTGATCTGTACTACATCCCTTCAGTACATTGGTGAGGCAGACTAGTTTTATAGGTATCATTGCGCTAAAAGCATAATTGTACCACATGTTAAAATGTGTGCAATGTGTACAGAGTAAAACTGTCAATCGATGCACATGTATGTTGTGTTGACGCTTCGCTATCCACGCTAATAATATTATCTACCTCAGTGACAGGTGCAGAAAGTTGTATATTTCTTTTCCAATGTTCGTCCAGTCGAACTCTTTATAATAAGGGGTCTCAACATGTGTTTGTTGCTTTTCTCTTAGTTGTTTTGTTTTACGGTTTTATCATTAACATTTCTTGTTTTGTGTTCTTGTTTCCGTTGGCTGTTGCGGATTTGAAATCTTAAGTTTTTTATAATGTTCACGATACTCGTGAATGTCAAGTATCATTTTTAAAATGTCCTTCAGCTTATGACAACTATATTTTATTTTTGTTGATTTAAGTAAATGTAGCACATAGGCGTATAATAAAAACTACACCCAAAGTAGAAACACAGCCAGTATGTTGCAATAACACATTGAAAAACAGTACACACAATTTCAAGGTAATATATAATATAGAATTCCGCTCTTTTAAGCCAACATAGGGCAAGAAAAAATACTTTAAAAGAAAGGAACAAACTGTCTAGGGTCACTATACAAAATATATGTTGATGCATCCAGCTCCCCGACATAAGTTCAGTACAGACAGTTTGGCGATGAAAGGGAACTAACTCAAATAGGAAACTTTAAAGCATGCCCAGTAAACATAATATATATATGTAACTGAATACACAGACGACTGCACATAAAATCATTTGTATAATTTTCATAATTTTTATTTTTTTCATAACTGTTCATCTATATCACTATAAATCATTATGTGGTTAGAGCTATCATAAATCATTAAAAAGCTACAATACTTCATGTCATTATAAAATATCAAGGCTATAAGGCCAAGGTATTACAACTTTTCCGTTATTTGTGCGTTATAAATCGTTATAAATTATAAGTTATTCAACTTGTAGTTACAAGTTTCCGTGTTTATTATTTTATGAACAAGTCTACCTAGTTGAACTCCAACGTATCCATAATGATAAAAAGATTGGAGTGACGATTGTGTGAATCAAATCACTTTCGTTGTATGATCATCATGCCTGGGTGTCGAAAGAAACCAGAAAATTCTTTATGATTCTCAGGAATTGCACATTCAAAGTCGAAGTTGAGCTGCTAATGGGCTTCTGTAAGTTTTGTTGATCCATTATGTAAACACAGCCTATTCTTGGATAACTCTTACCTGTAACATTTTTGCTTTTGAGCATGCGTGGTTTTGTAACATAATGTCTAAAGACTTATCATCCATCCTTGTGTGTAGCTCTATCTCGTGGATACCCATATCTCTCTCTCTCTCTCTCTCTCTCTCTCTCTCTCTCTCTCTCTCTCAGTTTGCAGAGCTAAACCTTTTTTTTCGTTTTCGATAGACTATATATAACAAGCGGTGATATAAGACTTAACAGAAATCGTTATTTAAGACATTGTTAAATTTAGTAACGATTGATTTATATCCACACACGCATACCTGAATAGTTTAAACACCAAGTGATAAAAAGGAAATGCATTTTAACACATATCTAAACGTTTATTATTCGCATAAAATTACCTATTTATATTGAATTTTAAGATTATAATGAAAAATCTGATATCATATTACTACAAAGGTGACTATATATGCCAGAACGTTTGTCTTTTTGCTTTGCAACTTGCACATTGTTCATAAAGACTTTCTTTTAAAAATAATCTTCACAAGACAGAACCTGGCAGTCTCGCCCTGCTGTCTGAAAAAGTAGTACAAGGGATTTGTTTTTGTAGACAGGACTACTTGACCCGACATAAAATTGTGATGGAAGATTATTCAGGTCGTACACTATTTTTATTTCACAATACGAGGAAACGCGAATGGTGTTAGAGCCCGAACTATCTGTTCTTATCTGAAGCTTAACTGTTGGAACTTAATCTAAAGCTTGGGAATGTCATGACCAAAGACTGTCATTTTTTGTTAGAACAATTTGTACATGTGCTTAGGTATACCTTTGGTGAGTAGTGGATATAGTGGGTGCCTTGTGGGTGGGGGTAGCCCAGTCACCCGTGCGCTTGCTGTATCTACTGGTCAACAAACTATGTCTATTTGCATGTTCAATCTTCTTATCCAATATATAACTTTTTGGTAAATAGTAATTAAGTATACTTATACATATAGCTGATACCGTTGTGCATCTCGTTATTATTGAATCGGTATGTATTCTGTCCATTTGTGAGTGATAGGCGGTGCGACATCTTGTTGGTGGGGACAGGTCCCAACCACTTGTATTGCTGCTTTGCTTCTTATTCAGATGTGGGCAAGTCGCGAATAACGCTTCTTAATTATGCAATCGGTATATATACTGTCCATTTGTGAGTGATAGGCAATGCGACATCTTGTTGGTGGGGACATGTCCCAACCACTTGTATTGCCGCTTTGCTTGTCGCTCAGATGTGAACAGGCCGCGAATACATTTTTAATAATATTTAATACATCTACTTACAACGGTATATAGCATATTGTTATTTAATATATATCACAAATAGTCACAAGTAGTCAGTGGTGCATGGTTGTCTGTCTTAATGAGTATATTATTCCTATTATCGTGCCTCGGCAAACACCTAGTGTACCAACCCACCTCTGAATGACAAGCACTGTCGCATTTTGGGTGTACATCTTGTCTTGTTTCCTTGCTTGTCGTTCAAAGATGGGTCAGTCGGTGTCATTATTTACGGTTTTTACTCAGCAGTCAGACAGCGATGTTCCATAGTTCTACTTGTAAAGTTTAGGCAAAAATTGTAAATAAAACTAAGTTATTATAACTTCCATTTTGTATATTATAGAATAATTATTTGTTGTAAACATTTCAATTTAATGTACCATTTCCATGAACATTGCCAAATATTGTACTATATTGTATATGCACTCATAAGTTGTAAAACTTTCAGTGAAAATAAATATATATATATATTATGTAAAGATCGTGCAAAGTAAATGCACGTCGTAGACATGTATTTTTACATATACAGCAAAACCTAGATTCATCACTGCCATTGTTCACTCATATCTTAACGCTTTAAATGGCTTGGCGATAAATCGGGGAAAATTTATTAAAAAAAAAAAAAAAAAATAGACTTTGGGACTTAAAATATTGCGGCTATAAGTGAGGGGGGGGGGGAGTAATTAAGAGCGTTATCAGTGTTTTTCTGTCATTATTCCTGTAATAGTTTAATAATTTGTTGAAAGAGTCTCTATTTACTTTTTGTCACTAAAATGATAAAATAAACTTTCTATAGCGCAAAAAAGAGGGTGGTTAGCATAGTTTAATAATTTGTTGAAAGAGTCTCTATTTACTTTTTGTCACTAAAATGATAAAATAAACTTTCTATAGCGCAAAAAAGAGGGTGGTTAGCAGGTTTATCTTTAGTTCAATAAGCGACTTAATGTATCATAGCACCATCTAACTATGTACATGATGGATGACTTTCTCAAATATGTACACCCGGGTATTTTGTATTGTGTAGATTGTTTAAGCAACCATTCAGCACGACTAATGTCTATCTATGTAGGTCCGACTTTTAAACATTTAAAATTTGGTTTTCACAGCAGTTCTCTTTACGTCTTATTGTTTATCAATGACCCATTTCTGCACTTGTATATATTCAAAATTGCATTTACTTAAATTTCGTTTTCACAGCAGTTGAACGCATTTAAACTCACTGAGAATACATTTGTACATTTTTGTATACTTAGATCTAGTAGATTGACTACAATACTATGCTTTAATATCAATGCAACTGGATTACGTATTGTTGACAGTTGACATTACATGTACAAATACTAAGTCCATAGTACAGAATACATAATGTATCTGCCTTTACAGACACTGACAGTTTGGTATTCATTGAAGCACTTCATTCTTCACTTAGGAAAACCACAATGAAGATTGTTTGCTCTATTCTGCTATGCTGCAGTAGAGAAAACTAGAATTGCGAAAAACAAATTATGTGAAGTGTTTCACATATTGAGCGTCATCGTGTCCTAATCTGGTCTGGTCTTATTTGGCTCTTGCATTGTGTCATGTTCTTGACTGCTTTTGCTGTTTTGTCAAGACAATTTTTCATTCATCTATTTAGAAAAACTTAAAAATTCGGCCATATCATACACACGTGGCGGGCGTAGCTAGCTAAACAGGAGGTACTTACCCTTCCGGAGCACCCGGCCTCACTTCCCAGGTAGAAATTTGCGTGTCTAACCTGACTTGCCGGTTCCAAAGTTTTCACTTTGCTTCTGGGTTGTGATTCTGACATGTATTAGTGTGGTTTTGATTCATATTATTGATGTGTCAGAATAATAACTATGTAAGAAATCCACTCAATTAATTTAGTAGAGAACATCGATGTGTGCTTTACAAAACCGTTATTAATTTAAAAAAATGATTGAGAATTTAAGTGCAGTGGTAACACCTCCTACAAGTTACTCCAAAAATAGTGCAGAAATCGTGATTGACATAATGAAGAAAATATATATAATTATATATATAACTACTACCGGATCTTAGTGTTGTACGAAAGCTTGTTTGTGCCACTTTGTTATCTGAATTTTTTTTTCTTAAATCGTAGGTACGACTTTTAAAATCGTATGTACGATTTAAAAAATCGTAGGTACAATTTTAAAATCGTAGCTACGATTCTTTTTATAATTTGTAGGTACGAATTTTAAAATCGTATATACGACTTTTAAAATCGTATGTACGATTTTAAAATTCGCAGGTACGATTTTTTTATTCGTATGTACGATTTTTAAATTCGTAGGTACGATTTTAAAATTCGTAGGTACGATTAAAAAAAAAATCAGATTACAAAGTGACACTAACAAGCTTTCGTAGTGTTGACTACGTAATTTACGATAAAACGATAAAGTATCTATATAGCATCTTTATAAAATTATCCAATGTCTGAAAACACGGAAGTCCTTATACAATTTGTCGTCTTTATCGAACTTAACATGGGCCCAGAATCTTATTATATCTTGCTAATTTTAAGCCAAATTATATGCATGTAGACTAAACTACAACTAAATAACAACATGTATTGTAGTTGACAATGGTCAGTTCATCTTATAAAATCAAAACAAGCCAAAATATTCACGTAAAACATAATTCATCTAAAATCTGTAACATTAGTTTTAGCCCGAATGATCATGAAAGTCGAGGTTTATGTAGCTGAAGTGTTTGCTTGTTCCCTGTCACTAAATACTGTATTATGCTTTAAATAATGGCGTCTACAACAGAAGTAAAACCAAAGTCTAAAAAAAAGGCTATGAACAGGTGATAAAAGATGCTGGTAAGACTGTTGCCTCTAGCTTATATAGATATGTTATGCAGGATTATGGCAATCGCTGTATACTAGAAGTTGAGCTTCATCAAAACACCGGGGACCAATAAGTTCTCTACATCTAAAGGCGTATCAATAAAATGATAAATAAAGAGAAAACTGTGAAAAAATATGGAGCATCAATTCGAACTGCTTAACCATGTAAACCACCTTCTGATTTACTGAACGTAACTGTGTATTTGTAAAGCGATGGTAATGGACTATTACTATTTGGTCAACCTTTGTATTTATTAGCCCATTTAATTGTCAAACAGTGTCTGTAAACATTGATGGGGAATTCTTTTGGATGGCATATTTTTGTTTAAGGGTTTGCAGGAACATGATCTTAACACTTTCTTATTATGTGAAAGAACAATGATTATCTAAAACGATCAAATTATAATGAGTATAATTTACATTGTGTACAGTATGTGTATTGTGAATTAAGATGCACTTTAAAAATATACTGTCGTCTTTCTCCGTGCACGAAAACATAAGATGACATCGATAAATGAACATCAGGAGAAAAAAAGCCGAACTATCTACCTTAACGATGGTAAGTTGTTTTTATTGTAGCAATGGAAGCAATATCAAAAAGTAGCTTGTAACCAATAAAGCAGATATGTAATTTGGCCCGGGAGTATATTTGTAACCAATATGGCAGATATGTAATTTGGCCTGGGAGTATATTTGTAACCAACATGGCAGATATGTAATTTGGCCTGGGAGTATATTTGACGTATTTAGCATTCAGCTCAGTTTTTATTTTTGTTTTAATTTTTAAATTCCCTTGTTTTTAATGTTTATTGTCATTGTTTTACGTCCCTTTAGGCTGCCAACGGAGAAATGAGACAGTATGATAAATCGTTTGATCTTATAAAATATTTATATAATCATTGTTTGATCGGGAGAAAACTAATGCGCTAGACTTCAACTAAATGCTAACTACCAGACAGTTCTGATTTTTATCTGTCGAAAAATATGAAATAAGACAGTAAAATAAATTTTCAAATTTTGCATTTGAAAAACATGTACATTTTAACCAGTAAGAGAAATTGGAAACAAAACAAATCTAACAAAACACGGTAGAAGGCTTGTAGTTGCCAAAAGAGGCATAAGCACAAAGAATGTTCTTTATTGCATATTTTTCTCATGTGATAGTATATCCATACAATTCCAGTGCCGAAAGGCAAAAGTTTTACAGGTCAGTACTACCGAGATATTACACTAAAACATCCAGGAAATATAATTTTGAACGACGCCCTGTGACAGGATTTAGGCTAGTTCGTCTACTTCAGGATAATGCTCCATCACATACATCTGAACTTGGGAAGCACTTTTTGAAGTCGGAGAAGGTTACCGTCTTGTCGCCATGGTCTCCAGATCTAGCCCTATGTGACTTTTTCTTTTTTACAAAACTTAAAAAAAGTCTTTTCGGACCGTCGTTACACTATTTGGCTTAGCAATCAGTCAGTGCCTCAGAGATGCTACAATACACATTTCATACCGAACAATCCTCGTATAAGGTTGAGAAAATACAACTGTGGTATACACGTACCCAACGCGGAACAGAAGCGCCTAATTTGTGAACTTCTACGAAAAACGGGAAAATTTATCTTAATGAATTAAATGTAATCCGATGAGTCAAAACACATGTACTTGAATTACGGATGTCAATCTTAAAGTATGAACACTTCACATTGTTATAAATACTGAACTTTCACTTTTACAGGAATTTAAAATTGAAACTAAATAAGTTATATCCATTTACCGGGAAAATGAACAGATGGATGTTAAACTTGGTGATAACACATTTTAGTTACTTGCTCACATAGGGAACAATAGTCACTACTCTGATGCGGATCAGGCTACGTCAGTACTTGTAGCAAAACAATATTTGATACGTCTAATGTTCATTCAAGGTCGTGAGGATTATAATCAGTGGTTTGAATGAAAGTTGCAAATCCAAAATGAATAACTGAATATTGAAGCCGTGGATTCATCGGTCCGTTTACCTTGTGAAATGCACTAACATTGCCACTGGTTTTATGTTTTTTAAGATTTCCCAGAACAACTCGAGAAGCACTACCATAAACTTTGGTTTTAGGATTTTCCCAATAAATGTGAAAAGCGCTAACATTGAGCTACTAGCATTAATATTCGTATTAGGGTTTCCCAAACAATGTGAAAAGCGCTAACATTGGACCGCTAGCATTAACATTGGTTTTAGGATCCCCAAACAATGTGAAAAGCCCTAACATTGGACCGCTAGCATTAACATTGGTTTTAGGATCCCCAAACAATTTGAAAGTACTAACATTGGGCCGTTAGCATTAACATTGGTTTTAGGATCCCCAAACAATTTGAAAGTACTAACATTGGGCCGTTAGCATTAACATTGGTTTTAGGATCCCCAAACAATTTGAAAGTACTAACATTGGGCCGTTAGCATTAACATTGGTTTTAGGATCCCCAAACAATTTGAAAGTACTAACATTGGGCCGTTAGCATTAACATTGGTTTTAGGATCCCCAAACAATTTGAAAGTACTAACATTGGGCCGTTAGCATTAACATTGGTTTTAGGATCCCCAAACAATTTGAAAGTACTAACATTGGGCCGTTAGCATTAACATTGGTTTTAGGATCCCCAAACAATTTGAAAGTACTAACATTGGGCCGTTAGCATTAACATTGGTTTTAGGATCCCCAAACAATTTGAAAGTACTAACATTGGGCCGTTAGCATTAACATTGGTTTTAGGATCCCCAAACAATTTGAAAGTACTAACATTGGGCCGTTAGCATTAACATTGGTTTTAGGATCCCAAACAATTTGAAAGTACTAACATTGGGCCGTTAGCATTAACATTGGTTTTAGGATCCCCAAACAATTTGAAAGTACTAACATTGGGCCGTTAGCATTAACATTGGTTTTAGGATCCCCAAACAATTTGAAAGTACTAACATTGGGCCGTTAGCATTAACATTGGTTTTAGGATCCCCAAACAATTTGAAAAACACTAACATTGGGCCGTTAGCATTAACATTGGTTTTAGGATCCCCAAACAATTTGAAAGTACTAACATTGGGCCGTTAGCATTAACATTGGTTTTAGGATCCCCAAACAATTTGAAAGTACTAACATTGGGCCGTTAGCATTAACATTGGTTTTAGGATCCCCAAACAATTTGAAAGTACTAACATTGGGCCGTTAGCATTAACATTGGTTTTAGGATCCCTAAACAATTTGAAAGTACTAACATTGGGCCGTTAGCATTAACATTGGTTTTAGGATCCCCAAACAATTTGAAAGTACTAACATTGGGCCGTTAGCATTAACATTGGTTTTAGGATCCCCAAACAATTTGAAAAACACTAACATTGGGCCGTTAGCATTAACATTGGTTTTAGGATCCCCAAACAATTTGAAAGTACTAACATTGGACCGTTAGCATTAACATTGGTTTTAGGATCCCCAAACAATTTGAAAGTACTAACATTGGGCCGTTAGCATTAACATTGGTTTTAGGATCTCCAAACAATTTGAAAGTACTAACATTGGGCCGTTAGCATTAACATTGGTTTTAGGATCCCCAAACAATTTGAAAGAACTAACATTGGGCCGTTAGCATTAACATTGGTTTTAGGATCCCCAAACAATTTGAAAAACACTAACATTGGGCCGTTAGCATTAACATTGGTTTTAGGATCCCCAAACAATTTGAAAGTACTAACATTGGGCCGTTAGCATTAACATTGGTTTTAGGATCCCCAAACAATTTGAAAGTACTAACATTGGGCCGTTAGCATTAACATTGGTTTTAGGATCCCCAAACAATTTGAAAGTACTAACATTGGGCCGTTAGCATTAACATTGGTTTTAGGATCCCCAAACAATTTGAAAGTACTAACATTGGGCCGTTAGCATTAACATTGGTTTTAGGATCCCCAAACAATTTGAAAGTACTAACATTGGGCCGTTAGCATTAACATTGGTTTTAGGATCCCCAAACAATTTGAAAAACACTAACATTGGGCCGTTAGCATTAACATTGGTTTTAGGATCCCCAAACAATTTGAAAGTACTAACATTGGTCCGTTAGCATTAACATTGGTTTTAGGATCCCCAAACAATTTGAAAAACACTAACATTGGGCCGTTAGCATTAACATTGGTTTTAGGATCCCCAAACAATTTGAAAGTACTAACATTGGGCCGTTAGCATTAACATTGGTTTTAGGATC
This sequence comes from Anadara kagoshimensis, assembly GCA_021292105.1. Taxonomy (NCBI): domain Eukaryota; kingdom Metazoa; phylum Mollusca; class Bivalvia; order Arcoida; family Arcidae; genus Anadara; species Anadara kagoshimensis. The sequence goes on from CM037873.1 coordinate 4,015,182, forward strand.
CCCAAACAATTTGAAAGTACTAACATTGGGCCGTTAGCATTAACATTGGTTTTAGGATCCCCAAACAATTTGAAAGTACTAACATTGGGCCGTTAGCATTAACATTGGTTTTAGGATCCCCAAACAATTTGAAAGTACTAACATTGGGCCGTTAGCATTAACATTGGTTTTAGGATCCCCAAACAATTTGAAAGTACTAACATTGGGCCGTTAGCATTAACATTGGTTTTAGGATCCCCAAACAATTTGAAAGTACTAACATTGGGCCGTTAGCATTAACATTGGTTTTAGGATCCCCAAACAATTTGAAAGTACTAACATTGGGCCGTTAGCATTAACATTGGTTTTAGGATCCCCAAACAATTTGAAAGTACTAACATTGGGCCGTTAGCATTAACATTGGTTTTAGGATCCCCAAACAATTTGAAAAACACTAACATAGGGCCGTTAGCATTAACATTGGTTTTAGGATCCCCAAACAATTTGAAAGTACTAACATTGGCCCGTTAGCATTAACATTGGTTTTAGGATCCCCAAACAATTTGAAAAACACTAACATTGGGTCGCTAACATTAACATTGGTTTTAGGATCCCAAAAACAATGTAAAACACTAACATTGGGTCGCTAACATTAACATTGGTTTTAGGATCCCAAAAACAATGTAAAAACACTAACATTGGGTCGCTAACATTAACATTGGTTTTAGGATCCCAAAAACAATGTAAAACACTAACATTGGGTCGCTCACATTTAAGATTGGTTTTAGGATCCCAAAAACAATGTAAAAACACTAACATTGGGTCGCTCACATTAACATTGGTTTTAGGATCCCAAAAACAATGTAAAAACACTAACATTGGGTCGCTCACATTAACATTGGTTTTAGGATCCCAAAAACAATGTAAAACACTAACATTGGGTCGCCAATATTAACATTGGTATTAGGATTCCCTTAAACAACGTGAAATGCACTTAGATTGGGTCGCCAATATTAACATTGGTATTAGAATTTCCCAAAACAATGTGAAAAGCACTACTATTGGGTCGCTAACATTAACATTGGTATTAGGATTTCACTATACAATGTGAAATGCACTAACGTTTACATTTGTTTTATGCTGTCTGCAAACATCTTGAAGAAAAGTAACATTACCATGGGTTTTAGGATTTCTCGTAACACTAATTGAGCTCCAAACAAGCGAAATGTTTTAAATGATATGTGAAGTATACGTGAATCATATATTTAGCTCTAAACAAGCTCTAAACAGTGTACATTCATCTTACTCACGCATTACGCCTACCTTTATCAGGAAAACCAGTGAAAAACATTGAGAATTTAGCAACTTAGAAAAGTCTGTCTTACATTTTTACCAAGTTTCATGGTACTATTAATTCGCTTATTTGATATTTAAGCTAATTTTATTTAAAGAATGGAATATTTTTGTCATTTTCCCAGGTGCAAGTCGACAATGGGGAAGAAAGACCAAAAGTTATGCATAAATGCGTTTTAACCAAATCGTACCTGAAACTTGTGAATTGGAGAATGAACCAAAACTGCAGTAAATATGAGCGTTTTCAAAGTAGTAAGCAGTACTGTATATCAACGACTATGTACCCATTGCTTTTGTTATTCAATGAGATGAACTAGTAGAGATGCACAAATACCTAAAAGTATTCATAATTGGTGCGATCAAGATGTACATCCGTGTTGCTTCTCTATTCATCATATCAGATAAGTGTGTATGTGAAAATCCAAGAAAAAAGGAACCAATCATAGTGGAAATGATAAAAGTATTTAAGTGGATAAGAGTGAATGACCGACAGGGAAAACAGTAAGAATAAACTTGCATTGCGGATGCCAGTCCTACTATATAATACTACCGGCTTTTAACTTTTGCGGGGGTATTAAACACATCATAATGATTGGTAAAGACTCTGTCCTTCTGTGATGACATAAAATTCATACTTATGTTTGTTGAACCAATCAAAATGACGACATACAATAATAAGTACGTTTAGAGTATACAACTTCATCAGATTTAACGTCCCCACTGCATATAGTGTACATGACAAATGGGTGTATATCTAAAGCAATGGCTCGAACATAATGAATGCCATTATAAGATAGCACAAAACACAACATCAAGAGACAATATATACATATGATGGATCTGAAGTGTCGTAAATATCCAATAAGTTACCGAACATGTTAGATTTATGATTTTAGAAAACATCTCTGCACTAATTTTCCCCAATAATGTCGGTCAGGAGTCAGTGGGGTAATGGTGTTTTACGTTTCAGTCTTGGTGTTTACAGTTATATGGGGGCGGTATATTCAGGGATGATTTGGGAAACCGGCGTGCCCTGAAAACACAACTGACATTAGTAAAGCGAACTGATAAGTCGGAATAAAATCGGGTAAAGTCCAGTTTCGATTTGGTCCTATATCTCTAACTTAATCTACATGTATCTACCACTACGGTAGCTAAATTGGTAGAGTACTCGCTCCTTAGTATGTGGAAGGTTGTGGGTTCGAACCGCGCTTGGGATAACAAGTCACGGAGTCCTTAGCTTAGGAAGAGACCTTAAAAACCGATGCCCCGTACCAGGGTAGGCGTGGAACGTTTAAAAACCCTCCCCGCACATTGCCCTGGGAGCACTACAAAGGTCGAAATTTTTGCCAATTCACCTGTCTGGTGACGTCTCGATATAAGAGACCGGTAAAACCCGATTCAATTAATCTAACTTAAACTGAAAAACCCTACTTGTAAATGGAGGAAGACAAGGTACAAATGTTGTATATTCACATTTAAAAACTACATAATTTAGATTTAACATTTCCTCATTTTAGCTCCAAACAAGTTGGTGTTTAACTAATATTTACAATCCCATGTTTAGACATAATAAACCTTGTGTGTTGTAGTATTATGCATAATGGATAGTACTTCACTTTCCAAATGACCCTCAAATGTAAATATAGGCCTAAACTACTTAAATTTGGAGTGCTTTATTTTAAATATTTATGTGATAAATTTGATCTCTCACATAATAATAAGATGGTTTATCGAGTCAATAACGGTATGTTTGCACGGCAATCGTTCCCTTAGGATTTTGTCATATCACAAATTAAAGGGGGGGGGGGTTCATTCTGGAATCTAATATCTGAAATCTTAAAACTAGAAAGATTGATGTCAGTTAAAACTGTTAATAAATAATAACTGAAAACTACTAAAAGTATTATCAAGACATTACAGGATATTTTGAAAATCAATAGAAGTCAGTAGAAAAGGCAAAAAGAAACTATGAAGATATTCTAAATTCACTTGCAGAATAAACAGATATTTGTTGAAACACTTTATGTATGAATGGAAGTCAGGCCGTCAGCACAGTATTCTTAATATATGATGTCTTTGTATCCTGGATATATTTAAAGTTCTATAGTTCCTTACATTCTCAATTTTGATAACACACGTGGTGTGTAGGTAGCTCAACAGGAGGAATTTACCCTTCCGGAGCACACAGTCTCACTTCCTTGGTGTTAGTTAACGTATTCAAGTTAATTGGTCAGTTTTCCGAAAGTTTTACTTTGTTTTAGGGTTGTGATTTGGATATAAATTGGTATGTTTGTTTTTTTAATTCTATACAAAGCAATACATATATACTAATACTATAAAATCGATACTTATGTTGATTTGATAGGGTTTTAATAGCCTCGAAGAAAAACGTGTCAGAAAATAACCATGATACATTTATGTTTGATAAACATGTAAAACTAACTATTGAAGCTCTTCAATGACACACAGACTGCAACTATAAAATGATGAGAAAAAACTAACCACACAGTGAAATGACTAACCATGCATATAGAGACTTAAAATGCACATTTGAAAGCATCTATTGAAGTGGGTAGCTTTTATTGTCAATATTAATACTGGTATATTTCAGTAATGCAATTCATTTCGGACATAAAGATTAAAGCTGTAATATTATAGTGAAAACCTTAATGGTGTGTGAATGTATACAATTATTGCATTTATATTTGTAGATAAAGTTTTTAATTTTCCCACATTATATCGGCACTCCAGGACGAGGTCTATTTCCATATGGAAATTAAGTTTTTTTTCATAAATGGTCCAGATACCTAACATATTTAAGCGGTTGATAATATAATATAGTAACATCCCGGAACTCACAATGTTCCTTAAAACATAAAATATTACAAATTTATTTAGTGAAATTAAATGAAATGATTTGCGGAATTTTTACCTTTAGAAAATTCGTGATATTAGATTTTCAGATGGGCGTTTTAGGATGAATTTTGACGTCAGACAATAATTTAACAAGGTGACATTTTACAGACATTTGCCGTGTATCATCATTGTTATATAACATGTACATTTGCTATGTAAAACATTTATATAACCACTCGTCTATGTCGTATGAACGTTTGAAGGGTTTACACTTGGGATTGCCGTTAAGTGTATCACCATCTCATCATCAATTGTCATTGTATCAGATTAATATTTCATTTTGTACACAAAGTTAATGTACTGTTTTGAGTGATGTCGACCGGAACTAGTAGATGCTAAGGCCCTAGAGGTTAAAGTCATTAACGTACTTGGTGATATCCGACCATTCATAAGATCGACTTTGTGGTAATGGACACTCCTTTAACTTCATTAACACTTATCATCGGCTTATCCATAATACAATATTATAGAAATTAAAATCAAAGATAGTATTAGTTGGTGGAACCATTTCTCAATTTTAGCTTCAACTCAAATATCAACTATAATCTATAATAGAAATGACGGACTCAAGCCATTTTAAAGTTTCTGTAAACATTATTTAAAAAAAATAAATATAGTTTAACGGAAATTGCAAAAAGGTCCCATCCAGTCGGTAGCTGGGACATGTATCTGACAATACCCACCCGGTATATACTTTGCAGTTGTATAACTTTAACTTGGGAGATAGTCAGAACCACCAAGAGCACATTAAAGCATACGAAGTAAGAAACTAAAAAAAACCGCATATGTATACTAGGTGGTTTTAACCAACCAACTTATAATGACACTGAACACAATAGCTGTGGTACCCAGTCGGATAATCTAAGTACTTTTAAAAGAATGTCGACTTAGTTTACAATTACTAGAAACTCAATAAGTGACATCATTAGGGATATTTCCATGGATAGGTTTTTTATGACTCGCATGTAGTTCAATAATCAAAACAAAGGAAGACACAAAGAGCATAAACCACAACGAGCACAAAACAACTTCTAAGATAAAAAAAACAACACCAAAATAACAGAACAACACCAAGATCACAGAACAGCACCAAGAACACAAAACACCAAGATCACAAAACAACATATAAGATCACAAACAACACCAAGATCACAAAACAACAAGATGACAAAACAACATCTAAGATAAAAAACAACACCAAGATAAACAAAGCACTCGTCAATAACTAAGGCAAAATATACGAACAATTTATTGTTTTTTTTTTTCAATATCAGCAAGATTTAAAGAGGATGGGCTGAAACAAGTGACACTGGCTAGTGCAACACATGTGTCTGATTAACACCAACTGTCAAATCATATGCGATAAAATATATATCTACCACAGGTTGAGCAAGAATGATATTAAGCATATACTTACTTGACAACTTACTAAGGTTTAAATGTTTATAATGTTTAAATCCACTAAACATCGTTTGTTTCTATAATTTAGCGAACATAAAGCATATTTTGCTTGGTAAAATGAGGCTTATTTCTAACTGCGTTTATGTGCCACTACAGATTGTTAATGTCTAGAATGCCAGAATTAATCTTACACTTGGAGTTTTATAACCAGTTATTCAATCATGTATATCTCATTTTCTCAGCCAATTATTGCAAGGTGTGCGTTTTTCAGGTGCGAATTCCTATATTTTTCTTACATATTTCGATATATTTTACGCTATTTTGCATAAAAACATTATTACATATTAGTTGTTTATCTGGCGGGTAGGATCAGTTTTATATTAAGTGTAGAGTTTCGCCTCATCTGGTTACTGTTGCTTTCGTTTTAGTATAGACCACCTGTATCATTTTATGTCTTGCAGGTAAAGTTTTATCAAAATGTTAATTTGTGTCAACTGTCTGTGTGTAGTGTTAATGACCCCTGAAATCCTCATGTTAATGTCACAGTCAAGGTCTCAGTTTGTCAAAACAAAACAATACATCTTAACTTTGTTTATAAGTTTTGTTAATAAGTTGACTTTTAAGAATTTAAGCCACTTCAGGCCATCGGATACCAGTGAGTGAAAACGTTTAGACACTCGCAAGAACGACATGGCTTCATTTTGAATTGAAGTCCACATGCAGACTCCACACTTATTTATTATAATGCTTTTAAGCTTAAATGATCTTTTTCCTTGGTTTTCTGACACTTTATATATGTATAACAATTATTTGTTTTTACCTGCGGGAAATTTACACTACATGCATCAAATAAAAACGGTTCAAAGAATCAAAAGATCAACAGATATGATTATAATTAAAAGCAGGGACAAATACACGTCCCTGGTAAAAGGTATTTAGCGGTTAATGGACAGCTAATGTTAGTGAGTTTCATCTTAATGGTATAGCTTTTATCTCGATCTCTGACGTTTTAATAGTATGGTACGGAATCCGCATATTTAATCTAAACCAACAGTACTCGTAAAACTCTTTCTAAACAGCAATGCCAACACATTTTACAAGCCATAGAGAAAATGAAAGTAGAATTTCTGAGTACATACATCGTAACTGTGACATGGTTGACATAATTATATAACTTCTTACCTGTGCAGGTGCCCCTTCTACTTTCGGACATAATTCATAAACCTTTCTCTTATCTTCCAGTTCAAACTTTCTCTGGTACCTATGTGGATCAAACTGTGGAAGTGATGTATCCAGATGTGTAATCTCATAATGATGGTGAGCCTTGATCCATCTATACACAGGGAAATAAAATGATTCTTTAGTTGTACAGTTTTGAACTTCCACTACATCCACATACCAATCTGCAGAATATCCGGCATTATCTCTCCATAATTCAATTTTGTATATTTTTTCTAAATATGTGTCATCCTTAATTTGAAAATCATCAAGTTTTCCCCTTTCAAAATCGTCCCTAAATCGTTTATCCAGTTTGACTGGTTGTGTTGCATTGTCATCCTCTCCATGTAGAACTATCCGGACATTAGCATCAGTTCCAGCACGTTTCCTATCCCCTGTCTTAACTAAAACTTTATATATTCCTTTTCCATTCGACATCATCCGAGCATTGTAGAGTTTTGATGAGTGAAGTATAAATGTTGCGTTAGTTATCGATCGAGTGTTTAAACAATAATGCCTAACCAGACTTACTCCCTGTAAACTTAAATACTTTATCTTCCTATGACGTAGCCCACCGAACATTTCCGAGTGCCTGTCAACCACAAATTTTTCTGTCCCAATCGCTTACCTAAGGAAGTAAATAGATATTTTAAAAGATATCTGGGTCAATTTATAAATACTATGTAATATGTTAAATAAAACACACAATAACAAAAATTAAAAGGTTTCGTTTTCTTTTAAACCTTTAACGTTACACTGACAGATCACATCTGAGGTAATATGATGTACTATATGGCTTTTTCTTTACCGTTTGTTTGATTTTAAACCCCATTAGAAAATAAATTCTACTCAAAATCAACGATTCACACCAGTAAGTTGAGTAAATACTAAAGATATATGTGTTTGATGGAGCAAGTTATTAAATTTACCTGGGAATTGTCTCACGGTAATTTGAACATTCTATAAATTGTTTATGTACTTATGCACGAAAAGTAACAAAATGTGTAATAGGGTTTTTACTTTTAAAAATACTGTCAAAAATGAAGGATTGTGATGTGGTTGTAAATTATATACTGGCATTAATTATTACACTAGTAATTAAGGTATACAGTTTGATTTATTTATGACTTACGAGTGCTATATAATAACAATTATCAATTTTTGTCGCTTCAACATATTTTAATACAAACTACATATGTATATACGTCTTTGGTATTTCTCCAATACAATACATGCGAAAAAAGAAATGGGCTGTTAATTCGGCGATTATCGTTCAGTGAGCCGTGGTCACGTTTAAATTCAAGTTATCATTTTCCCACTGATGAAAACACAGATCATAATAATTTTGAATAGCCATACTGAGGTGAGCTACTAGAAATGTCCAATAAAATAATTAGATCCCGTATTTCTATAAACATTTGAAAATAATTGTCATCTCAATTTATTACATAATCTTAAAACAAATAAGTACTATGACATTTCTTTCATCCGGATTTTCCGTTTAAATGACCTAGGTATTACACCATCTAAATCTTTTGATTGAATAGAGATGGCCAAGCAGCGTAACCCTCTTCTTTTTAGGTTTGTTACAACGCGTTTCTTTCCAAACATAATTTATTACCCTGCTGCTATTAATATGCTCAAGTATTCTTTAAGGAGAATTTGATTTAATTGGGTACTTTTATGGCCAGTCTTTAGCACTAAACGTCCAACAAGATGGTCCTATTCTTTAAGAAAAATATTTCAATTTTTATATTCATTTTATTGTTTAAGAAATATGAAAAGCCATCAATAGAAACGTGCAAGGTTTTCCATTCTAAGTATCTGTTTGCATGAACAAAAGTTTCTTTTTGTGATCTGTACATTGTTGTAAAATGTCCAGTTATAATTGAAAACAACAACTTATAACCACAGTGTTAATTCTAGAAGGGTCATTCGCCGCTAAGTTTTCCTAATGGCCAAATGGCTATATTAAGTATTATTTAACATTATATAAATGCAAAATATTGGTTTTATGGTGCTTAGATGAAAGGTTTTTTTTAATGGCTCCTCTGAAAATTCCTAGATTGAGCACTGTAATCGCTACAGCATGCTTACATTAGCTCATACTACTCACGTTTAACTAAGTACTAGTAATTGTCAGAATTCTCAAAGCACCAATTGTTTACACGTCCGCATTGCAATATGCTTGGAGGCTGATGTTTGTTTACATTTGTCTCGCTGTAAAGATGATGAAGACATCAAACAACGAAATTCAACAAATCAAATCTATTCTGTCTTAGTCAATCTTTGCTCTCATATTTCCCAGCCACGTTATTTCGCCGTCTCGGTCCACCTTACAGGTTCTCTGTTATTTCGTCACCTGATAATGACCTGGTACAGAACCTGATCACTGTTGGGACACCTTCATCTCGATATTGACGACATTTACTATATGCTTCATTAATTTAATGTGAAGTCTTTAGGGATGAAGTGTATCCAATTAAGTTTAGTGATTGCACGGAGACATTAATTAATCATAAAGATAAACTGTAAGTTATTGTGATTGAAGTATCCATTCGGGCATTTTAGACTTCTTAGTCAACTAAGCAGTCATGTTGAAGAAATCGTGTAGAATTTAGACGGTTTATACAGTAACAATGAACCTACCAGAAATCTAAAAGCAACAGTTAGAATGGTATATTATTAAAAAAAACAAACACAACAATCCATGTCCAAATCACAATCCCAAAGCAAAGTAAAAACTTTGAGTACGCGCAGTGGAACACGTGAACGTTAAAACTGAGTGTGAACTTCCTCAAGGGTAGTGAGGTGGGTGCTCTGGGAGGGGTAAGCAAATCCTGTCCAGCTAGCTACGTGTCAATCGAAATTGAAAATGAGAATTGAGGAACGTGGAACTATGGGGGGGGGGAGATATCCAGGAGGATACAGAGAATAGCAATAATGTGAGTATGGCCATAAAACGTTTTTGATGGCCCTGATAAACAGTCCTTGTGTCAATAATTTATTTGTAAGTAACATGCTTCTTTGTATATTATATTATTTGTAGACATACTTTGTACATATTGTTTCCAGTGTTTAGTTTTTTCTCATTTGTCTCATCTAGCTTATTAGTATCACTCTAGAATTATCTCTTACGTAAGAGTGATACTTGCACTTTTAATGTGTGAATTTTATTTTGGCTTTCAGGCATTTCAAATAGTAATATTCATTATTTGTCAGGTGAGCGTATTAGGCCCTATGAGACTCTGAATGTTGCATTTGATAGATGCAACCGTAACAGAAAGGCCTGGATCTGGAAAACTCATTTTTTGCGCCCTTTGGCTAATTCCCAAAATGCACGTTGGTCTTTATATACAAAATGGTCTTGATAAAAATGTGTATTTAATGCCAAGTCGCTCTATTACTGCAATATGATAATACGAATGAACTGACTGAAGCTGTGTAAAAAAAAGAAAATTACTAAAGGCTAGCTCCACACCAGTTTTTAATAGTGTCTGGTTTAATTGAAGGCTATGAATCCCATTGGTCACATGGCTCTGCGTATAAATACATTGCAGCAATCCACAATTTACAATTACTAACATGAGTCCTCTGCGCCAGAGTGGTATCCACGGATAATAATTGCGATGTTTTTGTTTGAAATTAAATTTTCAGAAATATTGTTGTTATTTTTACAATGATGTCACATGTAAAAACTAAAATTCAATTTCAAACGTATATAAATAACTTGGACATACATATGTCTATTTTTATTTATTTATTTTAATTTTTTCCCCGAAACCGATTCTTCTCCATGGTTGTTTTCTGTCATGCTACGGAATGAATATAATATGATATGTTTTAAAAATATTGAACGAAAATATAACAGTTGAATTTTGTTGAATGTGTTGATGATATTTCATAACTGCTCTTATTAAGTAAGGTTGTAATAAGAACATAATAACACATTGTATTGGCATCAAGCAATTTACATGTTTAAAGTTAAATATTTACAGTAAAACAATAAGAAACAAGGCAACAAAAAGCATGCCACAACAAAATCAGACAACAACACAAGGCAGACACCTGTCCTGCTGATATAATTACTAATTAGTTGTCATATTATTAATTTATAATATTTCATTCAGAAAATTCAAAAAATTTAAAATGATATCCTCGTTAACCCAGGAGGCACTACATTGTACTGTTAGATAAACATTGTTAATCAAAATTATCGGTTGTAAATTTTTAAATTCTACAAAAAAATTTACAGTGACTGTATGAGAATCCAAAAAATACTTTGCATTAGTTCAGAATCTTGAAACGGTATCTTAAATTAAAATGAATTGTTTGAAATGTCGCATATAATGGCGTAACCTCCGTTACGATATTTATTGAAATAACTACAGAATGTTGTGCCACATTTTAGTAAAGCTGTGGCTTTTGGCCACTCAGTTTACCGCTTTTAACATAAAGGCAATAAAATAAACAAGACTAATGTTTTAAAAATAAAACATTTCAGAAAGTGACGGCAAGATCTTCTGACATAACACCAGGTACAGTCATCCAAAGGATTAATTTCGCAATTTATATTTAGTCAGTAAGCTATATAATGTTTTAAGCATTCAAATATTTTAAAATTAAAGTAAAAAGAACTGAATCCTTTGAGGGCGTTATACTCCTCCCAAACTACAACAAATAAAACATGCCAAGTATATAAACACCCGCCTTGAGGTGAATACGTAAGTATGTGTAAAGATAAAAGTCGTATGTGAAATGTATTAATAAAGAATTTTACTGTACTGTTAAAGACGATAAAAAGCAATTAAAAGCGTAAAATATTTTAGACATTGATAAAAATCAGATATGCTTCATTATTTTCAAATTTCCCGACTTTTAGCCAGTGATTGCGAATGACCTCACTTAGCATTAGATATGAATTGTTATAAAAGTGCAAATTAAGGTACCTTATAAGGAATTGATATTTTAAATTCCACAAAGTAAGATATTCAGCTCCTACACACATTCTGACTGACTGTAAACAAAATGAAAAATTAATCGCATGTAGGCATACCTGCCTGAAGCCCTGCTGTTAAAGATTGAAACATATTATACGTGCAAGTTAACGCAAATATGAATTAGTATTGGGTGGGCAGTCTCGATCCTGAAGAAATTTGATTTTGATTTCCAGCACAAATGACGTATTTGAATTGATTACAGCGAATTTTAATTTTTGTTATTGAATTCACTCCACTTGAGAACAAATAGCACATTTGAACAGAACGAATGGAATAAGAATTAAACAAACCTAAAACATTGACAAACAAGTTTTGAGACCAGCGAGTATAGAATGTAATTGACAATAGTCAGTGCAACCAAGTACATGATTCAAACCTTTATGAAAGAACTATGCACACGAGATAAAAAAAGACACAAAATTGTTGTAAAAATGATATCCAGTGCACTTCCATGTGCTTTTGTAGTGTCCCAAACTAACCACCCTATTCTACAGCTAGTGACATTGAATGAGTATATTGAGGACTTTATGGCGAATTTGTTTCACAGTTTATACGCTATGGTAGAGGTTGTTCCCACTCTACAACGAAACAAGCTGCTTACAAATATATTGTTGACTCATACATACATATCACAATTCCGGGCTTATCAAAGTCCTCTATTCCCTTGTGGAAGTTCATTTTTTACTTTATGATTTGAACATGGACCGTTATGTTTTTGATTGATACCAAACTGCCAGATTTTAAAGCCATGACATGACTCAAGCAAAACTCTTATCCTTTACCTTCTTTGTAAGACTAATAATGCCTAAATATTTTTACAATAAGAAAACAGAACAATCCAATCCGTATAGCAAAATGTCTGACTTCTACCATTTCATGATCATGATGGAAAGTTAGCAATTTTTATGACACAGTCGATCAATTCCAATTTGATCGTCACTTTAAATGTAGTTCTGTCTATCAACTATGCTAAAAACAACCAATCGGTGTACAGGAATCATGTCAACCTTCCATTGGCAACTGTGTTTTGGCGTGTAAGAAATTATCTAAAAACCTGCCAACTGAACAAATAATACGTATTCATACTTATGAGTATTTTTTCTGTTTGGACACTAAAGAAAGGTCTGACAATTATTTAATATTGAACAAGAACCAAGCCTAATAATGTACACTCAGGATAGTTTATCATCTCCGGTTTCATTGGAAATCTTTATCTAGTGTGTAACTATGATATTGTCAGCTGGTAGCAACAACCATTACGTCACAGTAAAACGCTACAATAATATAAAATACACATAAACACATATAGAAACGAAAGTTTCTTTGAAAGCTTTGATTCTGTACACGGATAGCGTTAGTCAAATTTGACGTCATAGAACACATTACCGTCGGTTACGTTAAATATCTATTGACTTCTGACGTCATAGAAAATACAATAACGTCTCTATTGTTGGCTGACGTCATAGAAAAGACGTTATCGTCGGTTAAATATCTATTGTTCATTGACGTCATCTGACGCTGTTTCTAATCACGACTATCGTTCCTGTGCCCTGAAGTCGTAAATCACGATGGTCATGTGATTAATACAGCTTATCGACACATTACTACCCAATAGATAGTAGAATAGCGGAATATTTAGACTAGAGTACGTACAGATTCATAAATTAAACATCTAGAATTAAGCTGATGGATCAACTTTATTCTCGGTTTGTTTATTTTATTTTTCTGTCTACTGTAGAATTATGTCTTCCATTTGTATGATAAGATTGTTTGAATTTAGATTTAAGTTTACACTAGTTAAATAAATCAAAATAAAGTAAACCATGTCGTGATGTTAAAGGTTTATAGACAGGTAGTGCACATCTGAGGAAAAACCACATCCTGTAACATTATTTGATGTAATGCATTACCTTCAATAGTCATACACGACTCTACAAAACTAAATTTTCTTTAATTCAATTTAAATATTTTAAGCACACAACTATGACATTTATTCTATAGAATAACCTGTTCTATGCACAGTAATAGACATATGATCTATACACTTTCTCCATGGAGAGCAACCATCCCATGTCAGCTAATTTAGACTGTCACATTTTATATAGACATTCAATCTCAATACAATGCTTTCGACAACTGACTCCCTTCGCCTTCATTCAAGGCCAGACATTGACAGTACACATGAGCAAATTTTGAAAACATTTAGTCATACTGTAAAAACATGGAAGATTCGATCTTTATACAATATACCATTTTACTTAGATATAACAAATGATTCATGACTATATATAACATATAACATGGTATTTAATCATCCTGTTCAACATTAGTCCATCACATACAATGTTTGATGTTTTTGACATATGATACAGCATCTACAGGATTGGTATGAACCATGTTCTCCAAACCTTACCCTAACATCCACGATATTGATGTAGACATTCATTCAGTCAGCCATGACAACTGCACATTCAATGAATCAATGAGTTAAATTGACCATTACTTCAGTGTCAGAAAACCAATCATCTGTTTTCTTCCTAGTAACAATTAATATTTCAACTTCTTCCTGAATATACCATAGATATGGTTGAGGTTAAGTCCTGATCTTGCATTGTTCCTGCCATGGGATAGGTTGTTGGTTTTGTCATTTTAGTTAAGAAGTCCAAGACATATTTTACCATTTCCATCTCGCATTTTGAAAATTGTATGTTTTGTTTTATTTCAGATTCTCAATAAATGATGATCATGTTTTTACAACAAAATAATTAAAATATTTCTAGATAGACCACCTCTTATAAATTTTTACATTTATCGCAACAGGTAAGTTGTTTGAACAATATTTCATGAGGACTTGTCTTTGCGAAGATTTGCAAGCAGCGATACCATCAATCAAAAATCAACGTTTTGGCTCGTTTTATATGATCGTATCCATCGACACCTTAAAGTCATAAAAAGGACAATGGTATCACCTTTGTACATTATAGATCAAGATGTATCGTAGTAACACATTGTAAACCACAATACAAGGCGTTATGTTGATGTTTATTTACGTTCAGACAAATTGAAGATGAAAACATAGGATTTAAGCGTCAGAAAAATAAAACTAATGTGTTTTATCCTTATATATGTTGTTGGAATAAATTGAATATAAAAACACACAATAGGGAAAACTGTCATATCTTCGTTTTTATGATATATTTAAACATTACGGCATGAAAACTTAAAGGACACAAAAGTAAACATCTTCGTTCAAAATATCCAAAGGTGTTAAAAAGTGTTTTTCATAAACACAGAATATTGTTTGATAAATATGCGTATTTTCAGTATCCATTTCGTGGGGGTAAAACTAAAATAAAAAAGAGAAACATTTAGCTGAAAGCTGAAAGTTAATTGGGCCTAGCCAATACATGATACGTTCATATCAAAATTAATGATTATTGAATTCTCTACTTTGGACTGACTCTTGATAGGACAGTACGTAATTCATTGGTGTGCATTGGGTACTTCAAATGACCCTTACCATCCCATCAATGGTCCATGAAACGGTAAATAAAAAGGTTAAGGGACCTCAACATTCCAACCAGTGGCTACATCAGCGACCCTTACAACGGTTAGTAACTAAGTGTGGAAGTACTTAATTCCAACAGAGGTCCATAAATCGGTCAGTAAGTTACTAAAATAGTAAAACAACAAAAAAAGAAGCAAGTTGTTTACAAAACTTCAGAGGAACAAAATAGTTAAACAGTTTTCATGAAATTACAAAGCATTTTCAGTGGCAAAACAAGTTTTAAGTATTTTACACGATTATCTATTCTCTTTCTTAATTTTAAAGTGAAAGTTTGTACTGTTTAGTTGGCCTTTATGCCTTTTTCAGTCTTTGTAAAGTCCATGATAGAACAAAATAACCTATTAATGTCCGTGCTTTTTTAACAGTCTGTAATGAAACTGTTAAAAATAAAGCACAAACATGCATGCATACACATCATTGGTTAATCAAGTGTCCCCTTGAAGATATTAGACACGCCTTTTATTTACAATGGTTGCCCTGCTTACAAACTGTTTGGTATATAATATCAGTTTATACATACACCCTAACTAATGGTAGGCAACACTATAAAGAAGACACTTTGAAGGCGCTTAAAATACAAAATTTGAAAACAGTTTTAATGGGCTTTGAACGAATAGAACAACGTCCTATCTTCTAATTATAAGAACGTTATGATTATGATTCATAGTAACAAGTTCAAGCCTTCAAGTCCCAAACATACAAATGCCAACTGGATTGGCTATCCCAATGAAATTAATTCTAATGTAACATTTAAAGAATCCATCAATGTTCGTCTGTAAACTTTGGCTGAAAATCGGATAGTGTAAAGAGTTAAAAACAAAGTTCCTTTTTCGTGGATTTTGATCAAAGGTTGTGATGTTGTAACACGATTACAGAAATCCCGCTCGTTTATCAAGTTGGTCAATGTCAATAATATCTCTCGTTTCACAACACACGATATTAATAATTTAGTTCAATATATAATAAATTCAACATGGGACGTCACCAAATTATATTAGATTCTGATGGGAATTTTATTTTATTAATCTTTATTACAAACGTCGTTATATGGTTGTAAACATTACACATGCATTTATTTATATCTCCATAAACGTGCCGATACAATATAGTATTAAGTTGTGTTGAAGTCCAATTAGAACGTTTTAAAATGGAGTATTTTGTATCTGAAAAAAATGTACCTGACAAACAACAATCTATTAAGATTGCGAATGAAGTAATAATAATTCAATTCAATCTTACTTCCATAAGTAACAACTTACTTATTGGAATATATATATATATATATATTAGCTGGTGAACGATCAATTTTTCAACTTAATTTGCCCAACCTCAAAGTTTTACTATGCTTTCGATATAGGGACTAGGACATGGGTATGTATATTTGTTACTTTTAATCAAAAACAAACATACGAATCCATGTCCAAACCAAAATCTGAAAGCAAAATAAAAACCTTCAAGCTAGCAAATTTGATGAACACGTGAAATTTTACCAGGGAAGTGAGGCCGCTTTCTCCTGAAGGGTACGCCTCCTCCTGTTTAGCTAGCTACATCTTTCACGTATGTACTCGAAATTGAAAATGAAAGGAACATGGGACTATGGGCCGTCAAGTATACCCAGGGCAATTTTTATTACAGAGACGCCATACTTATCACAAAAATTGTGGTGACGGCCATTAAACTTTTTAGGGCCTTGATAAGCCTAAGCATACAAATCCTTCCGTCAACAATTAATTTGTATGTTTCTTACTTTCTTGTATAAAGTCCCCATAGTGTGAAACAAATACGTCATTAGCAGGAAAAGCATGTATATTGCTGCATAAAAAAAGGAAAGTTGACAATAGAAAACTTGAAGCCATTGCATTTTTTATATGTAGCCTTTTGTGGGCGTCACAACTGAGATACAAGTTCATATATGAAGCAGAACTTGAAGAATCGGTCGTATGTTTGTTTTTGATCGTATCTTTTATTCAAAGTTAGGATCGTTAAGGGAATACCATCTGCATATTTGTGGGGAGTTAAATGAATTGTCGACAATCTTCTTTCCAGATTTAACAAGGTTCTGCATGAGTTCTGTTTCATACGAAAAGAAACAAATCAACAAAACAGTTTATGTCCATTGGTATACCCATTATTTGCTTGAAAATTATATTACTAAACACAATAAATATGTTGACTATTAAAAATTCTGTAACTTCAGTATATTTTTGTCCCTTATAGTACTTGACAAAATAACCAGAATCCCTATTAAGCACTAGATACTTGCATCTTGGTTTACCATTTTTGTTAAATAATGACAAGTGATAATTTTGTGTTAGACGTTCTTTTAATTTTTAATGAGGAATAGTGGTGTAAAGTGTAGAACAACCTTTTTGATATATTTTTAAAACGGAACAAAGTATTAGAAGGTAGTTGTTCAAGTAATTCTTTAGAATGTTTTAGAATCCACATTTAGTTGGTACAGATGCAGAATGCAGATCTGAATAAGACTGGTAACCATCTGTGCCGACGATCAAAATTTGTGTTAGAGTTACTGATAATGATTTGGTAGTGCATTTAGAGAAACCTGCTAAATATCGTTCCTTGTACAATTTTTTATGAAGTTTAGAAATCCAATACAATTAAATATGGTAAAGTTCTTCCTCTTTTATGTTGATACCAAAAGACTCAAGAACTCTCCTATGATTGGAAGAATTTCATTTTTGGTACTATTAGTTATAGTATGTGTAGAGTTATCTTATATAATACTAGTATCTTAACCGAGCTCCTTAATAAGACATTCAAGGTAGAATCTCAGTTTTACAAACGAGAATAATGTTGTTGGAAGCCTTTTCAGCTGGTACGAGAACATATTTGTTGTGTATGACTGTGAGGGTTGTCGAAATCTCTGGATCCCCGAGTACTGGAGATAGACCCTTTTAATTTGGTGATCCTTGTTTTGATGAAATACCTTACAGCCTGTAGCCAGTTGAATAAGGTGTCAAGCTCCACATCGTCTAATTTAGGCCAACGTCTAGCATACTCTTAAACAGAATTCATAATAATTCTGAAATTCTGTCCCAAAATAAAAAGTTGAGCCTCTCTATATTTAGGACTTTTTTAAAACCAGACATCTCAATATAGTGTTTTCGATGATATTGAGATAACCAGTATTTCAAAAATATAGAAAAAAGACGAACAGAAGCAACTATGTACGGTAAAATTATGAAAGTTCATGTTTGTTCAAAATTAAAATTTTGGGTGCAGTGGGTTTATTGTATGACCAGGAAACTAGTATAGAGGTGGCGAAAAAATAATCCGGAATTTTCATTGTTTATTTTGAAAAATATTAGAAATATTTTTAGCATTTATGCTCTTGTTAGCATAGGGTAATTTAAGATATTTAGGATATTGTCGTTGATCATCGTTCTGTATACTCCTATCTTGTTCCCGAGAAGTTTTGAATAATCTCTTAATATAATATTCATACGTGCAATTAGTCTACCTTTGGTTTAATTCACATAAATTGCACTCAATTTCATATACAACATTGGAAGATTTAGAGTTCAGATCATCGTGACTTAAGTTACATGAAAAATGTCATCTGACCGAAGCATCACAATCATAGCTAAGATTTCCCTCAACAACATCGAATTAAAAAGTACAATTCACTTTAGAATTGTCAACAATATTATTGGTGCAAATGCTCTTTTATGTAAAATCAATGTTAGATCGAATCCGTTATGTAAGTTCTGCAAACAGAGTAGCTAAACAATCATTAATCTTTTTTGGAAATGCGATCAAGTAAAGACAATACTAAAAATATTAGGCAAATGGTTTGTTTCCAATAATAATTTTGTCAGATTTTATAAAAATGTCTTACTTTTGGGGATTTCTCATATATTAATAGAGTTAATAAACTAGTTAAAATGCATGTTAAACATTATATTTATAGAGCAAATGTTTTTGATACGTCGCTATTTCTAGAAAAAAGTTCAGATTGATACAATATTGAAAAAGACATTGCTTGTAGTAAAGACAAATTAGAATAATTTAGAAAAATTGAAGCAATTTCATCATATATTTTCATAACAGGAAGAAATAAGGATTTTGTAATGTATCAATGTAATTATTGCAAAAACATTATTATCAATATTACTAAATATAATTAATTATTTATAACAACCACATGTTGTAGCTACACGCGCCACGCAAAATTGAGAGTGAAAGAAACATGGAACTACTGGACGTC
Organism: Anadara kagoshimensis; assembly: GCA_021292105.1. Classification (NCBI taxonomy): domain Eukaryota; kingdom Metazoa; phylum Mollusca; class Bivalvia; order Arcoida; family Arcidae; genus Anadara; species Anadara kagoshimensis. The sequence goes on from CM037873.1 coordinate 4,034,848, forward strand.
AAATATATCTAGGGAAATCGTTGACGCAGAGACATCAATAATACTGTGGTGCGGCCATAAAACTTTTTGAGGGCCTTAATAAGTCTAGTTTTTTTTATATTTCTTGGTAAACAATTTATTTGTAAGCAGCTTGATTAGTTGAATAAAGTTCCCGTGTTCCCTTAGTGGAAACACGCTCTACCATAGCGTATTAATTGTGAAAAAATACGCCATACGAAGGAGAAGCAGGTATATTGCTGCATAGAAAAGGAAAGTAAGTCATACAGCTTGAAATAGGCGTCATAACTGAGAAACAAGTCCAAATATGAAGCAGAAGAATCAGTTGTATCTTTTATTTCAAGTTCACTAGGATGGATAGCATTTGAATAGTCTCAAAAGTAAGGATTGTTAAGAGAACGTCGTCTGTATATCTGTATTTGGAGTTGAATGATTTTTGCGACAGTTTTCTCTCCAAAATTAACAAGGTTCTGCATAAATTCATAAAGTCTGCGTCATACGAATAAAGAAATAAATCTTCAAGCAATGGTGCACAGTTTGTGCCCATTGGTATATCGATTGCTGGAAAATTATATTACCAAACACAATAAATATATTGCCTATCCGTTTGATGCTTAACAAGATAACCAGAGCGTATTCAGACTTACAAATTTTCAAATTTCAGGTAAGAAAATCTTAAATGGTTGTGAAAGTTGGACCTGTAGCCTTCACAATAAGCATTCGGTATATTTATCCCATTTAGGACCTTTAACCTATATCGAAGTTTCACTATTATCTTTACTTAAAATGTTGGTCCGTGAACGGTCATTTAAGGACTTCGTTTCCAAGCTTCCTCGTACTTTTGTTAAAGAAGTTGAAACTTGACGAACCTGTTGCAGTTTTAAGGAAAGTGTAGGTAGGAAGAATAACCCGTTGTAACCAGTTTGTGACCATTGGTATACCGATTGTTTGTTGGAAATTTATATTACGAAACACATTAAGTATGTTTTCTATCAAAACCTATAACATTTTGTTTATGGTATCTTCAGTATATTTTTGTTGCGAATCCGTATGGTGCTTGACAAAATAACTAGAATTCGTGTTCACCACTAGGTATCTATTACTATATTGTATAACAAACGGACACAAAACCTTTGTTTAACACTAATGGTTTTATTACAATCAAAGTCAAATATACCGTTCCATGATCAAAGAACAATTCCATAAGCAAAAAATATATTTTCAATACAAATCATTTTAATATTTTCTGTTGGAATAGTTTTCCACTTGCCCACGATTCGGGTACCTGTACCCAAGGAATCAGTTTCTGCTGGAATAGTTTTCCACTTGCCCACGATTCGGGTACCAGAACCCAAGGAATCAGTTTCAAAGACTTCACACAAAATGAAAAGGTTTAAAAAAATCTTCATATATTTTTTTCACAAATTAATTTGATTTTATCGTGTATAGGTAGGTGGAATCAGACACAATCAGCCTATAATCTGTCAGCTATTATCGCTTACATCTGAGATATCGTGTATAGGTAGGTGGAATCAGACACATCAGTCTATAATCTGTCGGCTATTATCGCTTACATCTGAGATATTGTTTGAGTTGCAGCAGTGTATAAAAGTAATTATAGCTTTGGGCATATTTTCATTGTTGCAGTGTTTGAGAAACGATTATCAATTTATCACATTTATTTATTTATGGGCTTATGCTAAAAATTAATAAATAGAAAGCAAAGCGACACATATAAACAAAGGCTATATAGACTCGTATTACTTTTTTCTTGTTAAATTTTCATTATATTAACAAATCAATGGAAATTTATAATATAAGAGTCCGGTTTTCAAAGCTCCGTAGCCTTAAACAAACTGATAGTGAAAGTCCACAATGTAATTTAAATTTTAAAAAAATGATATAAAAATACATTTTTTAATTTAACTGAAATTTCAGGAACATTGCCTGAAACAAAAAAATAATAATTTTCGCTAAGCAACTGGTTATGCTAAAGGAGCTTTAAACAACCCGGCCCAAATATTGCCATTATATCTAGTATTTTACTTAATGACAGAAAACTTTAACTTTTTAAAGCGGCGTGCTGCGTCTTATATAAGCAGATGTTTAAAATGCTTCTTCCATATTCCTTGCTATCTCTGTGTTTGTAACAGACTTCCCTCTGGCAACGCCAATACTATTTCGAACTGAATAATATCGGTAATAAATGTTCTACTTTCAAAATCGCGGTTTTTTAAGCTTGTTCTTGTTTCACTACACTTTTTCCCGTCACTATCCCTGAGTCTAAATTAAAAGATTGTCTAAAACCAATCATTTACCTGTTATTCTTTTACAAAAACGGTAAGCCAAGATATGAATATTTAGTGCTAGACAAGGATTCTATTTATTTTGTGAAGCAGCATGCGGACTGCAAACCAAAATATGTGCACATATACTGAAAATACAATTAACAAAATGTTAGCGAGACATCATATTTGTCGTGTTTAGCAATAGAAATTTCTAACAAGCAATCGTTAAATACTAGTGGGCATAAACTGCTACCATTAATTGCTGATTTGTTTCTTTATCCATACTAGTATAAAGAAGAATTTATGCAGAACCTCGTTAAATCGATAAAGAAGACGGTGGTCAAAACATTCAACTCCACATACAGATATGTAGATGGCGTTATTTCTTTTAATAATCCTAAATTTGGGGAATATGTAAATGTCATATATCCTAATGGACTTGAAATAAGAGATATGACCAGTCCCTTAAGGACTTATACTTCAATTGTGACACACTCGAAAGGCTACGCTTGAAGCTATATTGCAAACACGATGGCTTCCATTTTTCAAAGGAACCATTTCGACTCGGCCTTATACCCGCATCTCATGCTTACCTGTGCGTTTGTTTAACAGTAAGTCGCTATGGTAGAGCGTGTTCCCACAACATGAACTTTATACAACGAAGCAGGCTGCTTACAAATGAATCATAAATGGCGCAAGGATAATGCAAGTATAGGATTTAATACCGGGTCGTCATCACAATATTGCGTCTACAAAATTAAGTATACCGCCTCTGTATCTAAAATCATCTTGAATATATTTGACAACCAATACTTCAATGTCCCTCTCATTCTCAATTTTGATTTTACACGTGGAGGGTTTAGCTAGTGACACAGGAGGTGCTGGCACTTCCGGTACACCTGGCCTCACTTCCCTGATGGAACTAAACGTGTTTTACTTAATTTGCCAGTTTTCTTTTTCTTCTTTTTTTTTTACTTTGGTTTTGATATTGAGGTTTGAACGTGAACTGGTGTGTTTGTTCTGAATATTACTGTCAAAAATGTTTGTAAACGGACAATTAATAAAAGGTGTAACTTGCTGGGTGAATTTCGTCAACTGCAGACGGACTATATAAGGATAAATTCTTAATTTAATGAAACTTAGCAAGATATGCAAGGCATGCCAATGCATATACGATGACGTCATTTTTATTTGATATAACTGGGTTGATTAGGCATACACGTTTTTGGAAAGCTAGTACTTGTTACGTTTCAGATTGGGTACGTTTTGAAACAGGATACGTCTTATAGACCTTACTTCCGGAATAGTTTTTCAATAACTTGAAAATGAGATAACAAACATTTGTTAAAATATGCCACCACCGAAGTTAGTAAGAAAGAGAAGCTTTGATAGAACTGTAACTAAGAAATGTCCCAAATGTGAAGATAAGGTACTTAGATTTTGTGCTACAGATATAGGCGTAAAAGCGACAGGCCGAGATCATTTTCGGAGAAATAAATTATAGTCATTTCATACCATATCAAATTCCATTTCGTACCATATTCTTTAACAGTTTCGTACCATACACGCAAGCCATTTTTAACCATAATTGGCATAAATTTCATATCATAGTCTCTCTCTCTCTCTCTCTCTCTCTCTCTCTCTCTCTCTCTCTCTCTCGTTAATCAGCGACAGTAAACTCTCTCTCTCTCTCTCGTTAATCAGCGACAGTAAACTCTCTCTCTCTCTCTCGTTAATCAGCGACAGTAAACCGTCAAGCTGATTACAATTCTTTCTTTCTTTCGTGTAATTACATACCATCGTATGTGTTCATCTTGCTGAGGTTGGCAATTAGCATAATTAAGAAGTGCACTGTTATTGATAAAGGTTTTGTGACATTTGTAAATTACAACAGGTGTATTGTTGGTTGAATTTATGTTCCATGACATGATTGTATTATCTAGCACTTATTTATTTTGTTTAATACTGCAGTACACTGCTATTTATATTCCAAATTCACATGCACAAATGACCTGTCTGTGATTTTTTCATAGCAAATTATGGTTAAAAAGTGGTATTTGTCCTGTCTCCTGACATACTGCTTATAAAAAGATACTTTGTCAGGTCAATCCATTTACAATACATTTGGTAAACTGTAGAATATATATTTGATAAATCTCTAGAATTGAACTTTGTTGATGTTTGTTATGTTTCATTTTTCTTTTGTAGGTACCAGTTGCATGCAGATATTGTCCATGTGGTCACCAGTTCTCATCAAAAAAGTTGAACCCTTCACCACCAGGGAAAAGTACGACTAAAATTCAAAATACAAAAATGTAGAATATTTGTCTTTCAGACACATTTAGGTTTTGACACATCTTCAAACTATTGCCATTGGGGCAGACCAGTCTAGAAAATTGGCTGGACAGCTCAATCTGTAGAGCTTGAAGCATTTAGTATTGAGAAAGTCTTGAATTTTAGCCCGTTTGGCTGTATCCAACAGGTTGGTCCAAGGTTGGAACCTGTTGGTTTTGATTCCAAACATGGAAAAGAGGAATATGGCCGACCGAGCTCAATAGGTAGCTGGGTGGTTCAGTCAGTAGAGCATCCCTATAGTATTGGGACAGTCCATGGGGTAGAACCCCAGATTGGGTGCTGCATCTTATATTTCCTTTCAGTGTTACACCTCAAATGATGCATAAGGTTATGAAAACCTGTCTAAATTCAGTAAAGAAACATTTAAATGCAATTGTAACATGAACAACAATACACACAGCTTTTAAATGAGGTGATGCATCACTATTTATATCAGTAATTGGAAAGTGCAAAAAGTCTTTGTTTGGTTTTACTGTTAGCCTAGTAAATGCAGATATAGCCTTCCGGGTGGTAGCCATGTGCAAACTTAACCAAGTTGTATTTTACTGTTGTTCATAATCAAGGGTTTTGGGTCCATACTCTATCTTCAACTAGAATTTTCAGAGGTGGTTTTTATTTATCTCCTGTCTAAACTAATATGTGGAAAGCTAATTCACTTGGAGGGCTTTTCTGTTGAAACTAAAAAGCAAGATTCTGTGTCCGTCTACACGCTTATTACCTCTATCGATTTTGAAAAAAAGAGTAGGTCACCTGTGGCTGCTACAAAAAATGTTTTCTGCAAACAACAACCAAAACAGATTGAGTAAAATAAGTTACTGTATGTGTGGCAACTTTATAACTTGTATATTTTTATCAATGCTTATACATGTAACATTTTCAAACAAACATGGGTATGAAGTATAACACAGTATACTGTATTACTGTTAATGTTTTGTTACAGATGTTGATAATTCACTGGGTACAAGAAGAACAAAGAGAACTAGTAGAGAGAGACCAGATTACTTTAATTCTTTAGTGTTAGATAATCAAGCCAGACAGGCTAGAAGGAAAAGGGAGGTAATCAAATAGGAAAAGTATAACTAAAACCTGTAGTGAATTTTAAAACTATATAAAAAAATGAGATGTAGACATTCAAGGTTTTTGCTACACCTATTGCTGTTAGTTAATTGAAATTTATTTTTAGCATCCTCAATTTAGTATATGATGATAAACAATTGAAATAACATGTCAGTCTGGTTGTCAAAAAACAGTGCAGTGGTTTTGTGTATACAATATACATGTAATGCATGTTATTATAATTTATATTTATTCTATCTAATTAGAAGTCTTTATCTGACATTAGTGTTTATATTTTTGGTGAAAAAAAAATTAACTCAAGGCAAAATGGTATGATCAGATGCATTATTCATGGTCATCACTAAATCAGATCCAGAAGAAATAACTTGTGATAAAGTTAATACCATGGCCAGCAAAGTTAAAAGTTAAATAGATAAAGTATAACAATATCCATTCATGTCATGATCTTTTTCTCTATATAGATAATTAGTTGATAGTTACACACTCCATTCTTGTCTCCACATTGTGTTTCTACCAGTATTCTCTTTTATCACCTGTCTGTATTTAAATTTTCATAATTTTGTATTTTTTCTGTCACAGCCATCTCAGAGTTCTACCGCATCAGAGCCACCACCCCCACCACCACCGCCTCCGCCTGTTAGTCCAAAAAGGAGAAGAGGGAGACCTAAAGGTACCCCAAATAAAGATAAAGATGGTAAGATGAAACCCAATAAACCTACTACCACAAATAAAACACCTAATAAAGAGAAGGAGACAGAGGAGGAGGCTGAGAAAGGTACAACCTTTAACTGACTGTCTGTCTGTACGTCAGTCAGCAGCTACCAGCAGCACTACAGCAATACCTCGCCTCAGTAATAACTTGCCGCCTCAGTCATACCTCGCCTCAGTCTGCTTGTTTTAAGTTGCCACAAGCTTCTATTTAAGTCATTTATTGTTTGCTTAAATTTATTTTGATTTTTTAGCGTTGTTTAGTTTACTGTTTCTTTGGTTTTTCATGTATTTTATATTTTTATGTAATACATACTGTAAACATATTTATTTTTCGTGGTGTACTAATTTTCGCTTATTTGGTGGCCATTTGTTTTACACGAAAATTAATACCAAGCAAAAATTATATCATGCTCATTGTGTTTTAGTGCATATTTTAAAAAAAATGTGAAAAATTAACTATGTGGATATGTCTAAATTTTCAGTACCCCGAAAATAAATACACACAAAATTTATTATGTTTACAGTATAATATTTAACATACACAGGTAACGTTTGTTCACATGAATTTCACATGAATGGAGCTTATATCATATGTGAAGTTGCTGTGAAAATTTTACCTGTTAATTTCACATGAAATGTTGCCTCATGGGTATTTCACGTGAAAACAATTGGAATTTTTCATGTGAATTTTCCATGTAATAATAAATTTTACAAAGGGGATTTACAAGGAAAAATATGAATTAAAAGTTTAAGCTTAGTGTTATTTTATCACTTTGTATACCATTTATAATTTTTTTTCACGTGAAATTCATGTGAAAAATTTATGTGAAATTCACGTAAACAAAATTTGGCTGTGTACATGTATAGCATTTTAAATGCATTTAAACATTATTGCTTGTCCTCACCATTCATTTACATTTATAATATGCACATTTTCAATTTGTTTATCTTGTGAAACATCTAAAATACAAAATCATGTACAGTCATGACAGTTGACTGAATATCATATTTGAATTTATGATTTATGATAGTAAATATAATTTTCACAGAAAATTTAAACGATCTACAAAATTAAGTGTAAATGATCAGTAGTTTTTACTTAGCAATGTGTTTAGAGACATTGTTATATTGTTAAGGTTATTTTGAAATCTCTCTCTCAAAGATTTACTGTGCTTTTTGGGATTGTGATTTGGACATGGTCAGGTATGTTTTTGTTTAATTATAAGTATAACAGTTACTTATGGAAATAAAATGTTTGTTAATATCTTTCAAAATACAAAATTTTCTTATAAAATTTTATGACATTCCAAAATATATTGTCAAATCTAAAGCCTTGATGTGATGTTCAAAAAGTATGTATTACTTTGCAGGCTATACGTGTAAATGTACACTTGTGTGCTTTCTTAGAGCTTTAATGAAAAAAATAATGCCACAGTGCTAATAGTGTAAATTATCAGATCTGTCTATTTATCAATAAATTTGTCTGTTGGAGATTGAATTAATATTAAATCATTCATGTAACTTGTTTTTAGCTTTTCACCAATACCACCATTTTGTAGTGCAGTGTTTTAAGCTTCTGATGTAACTTATTGTAAATTTTTTATCTGATAGTGTTTTTCCTTATCTTTGTCTAATTTTGACTAGTCTGGTATGTTGTGTACTAAAAGTCGTAAAGTACTATTAAAATTTTTTGATTATCACCTCTACTGATTTTCACTGTTGCCATACAATTTTTTAACATGAATTTCCTGTTTTTGGGGTGGGTTGGTTTTGGTCTACAGAATGCTGAAGGATCATAGCACTTCTCACTAACTAGGTTCAAACCCTAGTCGGGGCAGATCATAGTGTGAGAAAGTTTGTCAGTTTGTCCGTTTGCTTGCTGAAGTTGCTAAAGATTGTTGGTTTTCTCCAGGCACATTGGATTCCTCCACCATCCCTGAACTGACACCTTGATTTTTATAAAAGATTCTTGACTTGAGTGTAAAACTCCATTACTGTACTACACTGCACTCTTTATTATTTTAATTTTGATTACAGTATGTTATTCATTTTTAAAAAGAAATCAAATTGGCATCCCTGATTATATTATACAGAAGTAGTTGATACAGATTGAGAAAGGTTTATTTGTAACAAGCTTGTAGTTAAAACATTGACCTTCATATCAGTGCTTGACTTTTGCAGAGTTGTTGTAGCTTCTTTAACCCTATTTTGTTGCATTTTCAATTGCTGTAAGATCATCATTTGTGATATAAACTAAATTATACCAGTAGTACGTGTTATAGTTTATTTATTCCATAAGACAATGAAGATGCAATGTTGCATTATTTAAATTTAAAAATAGAATCTACATATTTTTATATAAATTCACAAATCATCAATCAGAATTATCTGCTTTCTTATAAAACACTAAAATTTACTTATTTAGATTCATACCCTTTAGCTGACCAACTGCACAGTCCTCTGTGACTTCATGTATTTAGAAATAAGTTTGAATGTTTTTACATGTAATTCAATATTTTAGCCACATGTTGATTAGGAGCCGATATCTTTCCTTTGTAATGTAATGCACAAAGTAGCAGGACATTTTATCGCACAACAACATGCTATTAAATTTTTTGAAATTTTCTTAATATATCTACATGTATGTCTGTATTTTAGAGCATAAAAATAAAATTTTATGCAAAGTATGAAAATAATCATATAATGATCCGTTATTTTCTTTCCCAGAAAAAGAAGTCCCAGAGGAAGATCCCTATAGTAATATATCCGCAGAGAAAACATGGCAGTTGTCAATGGTTCTGGCAGATCTGAATAGAAAATATGCATCACAGGCATTTAATCCAGTATGAAGTGTGACTAATGATGGATTTTGTACAGTGATTGGGTTGTTACACTGATAACAGAATGATTGTTAGTCAGTTCTATTGACAGACAGTACAATATCCATTCCATCTGCATGACGTTGGTTATGGTTGATTTCGTCAACCAGAAGAAATAAAAGTGATTGTGTTGTTGTAACATCCAAAAAGGAAATGACGGTTCTAACAGACACACAGTATTTTGTTGCATGCAGAAAGTTTGAGAGCAGAACAAGATTGTTATTCTGTTCTAATGACAGACAGTATTTTGTAATTTATGGTATAAAGCATCCACCTTACAGAAATGAAGGAATAGGAGTGTGATCATAACATGTATACTTACGATGGATTGTGTACACTGTGACAAACAGAGAATAGCAGTGTTAGTCAGTTCTATTGACATGCATATTACATACAACTTAGAATCTATTATCCTGAAAGTTGACTGAACTTTATAGAATGGTTGTTAGGGATTCTACTTTGACAGTTAATGAAAATGTGATTTCAATCCGTTTTTATGAAAGAAGTGTATATGAGAAGTATAAGACACCATTCTTTATTTCTAGGAAACTGTATTATTATATCCTCATTTAGTCAGATTTAGTGCGACATGTATGATGATATCCCTGTATTGAACATGTAGCTATACTTGTAAGTTACAGTATATACATTATAGCTATATGAGAAATACAAGAAGACTGTTGAAGGGTACATAGTCTCTCAATCGAGACTAATTTAGATTTGAGGAGCTACCGATATACATGTGTATATACATTTACCAGTATGTTTATAATGTGCATAAACGAAAAAATAAATTAAGAAATTTTAAATGACATCTTTAAAGTATGTTCTTTATAATCATTTATGTAAATCTCTTGTTATTCTTAAATTTTCAAGAGCACCAAGTCTTACCTCCATAATAGGACACTTAAAGGTCACCGGTCACCAAATTTATCAATTTTGTATTTTGCATTCTAATGGGTAGAATAGTCAATATTGATGTGTCTGACGGTTTCCCACGCCTTAAATTTACCTGTAATACACTAAAACCTTACCTGAACGAACTGCTAATACTCGGTAGTTTCCGACACCGCTCGTAACTTTCCGGCGACCTAATTGATGACGTACATGGTGTTAAGCTGCTGAGGAAAGACACATAACCTCTATATGTATCCATATATTACATGTTGGTTTGTGTGGTGTTTTGAAGGCTTTTAAAGTTTGATTTCAAGTCAAAATGATATTTTTTGTGAAGTTTGAATATAATAAAATCACAATGACCGATGAACATGTTTTTTTCCACAAAATTCAGAACAAATTGAAGCCAGATTTACACAGCTGTTCATGCAGCTTTTTAATTGTTTTGAATGTATTCAAATTAAACACTTAAATTAAATTAAGTCAGGAAAATATGAGTGGTATAATCATTTAAGACAATTCAAATTATTATGAACGAATTCAGTCAAATATATAGATTTTAAACCGTGAATTTTAATTTTCAAAATTAATTTAATTCGGTTATTCAATCAGTTCACAAATTCACAAGTTGAAACAGAGACGTGTGCCTTGTTCAAATTAACAAATCTAATTTAACTTTAATTTATTCTATTTTCAGAATCCATAAAAAATGACAAATAACATTTACGGGGTATATCATAAAGATATACGCACGTGTCAATTAATGTTGCATATTGTAAGGTAAACTCTGTTAATTACAGGTGGCAAATGTCTACTTCTTAACAGGATGTTTCCCAATGTAGCATATTGATAATCTCTTAATTACTGGTATGTGATGGGGTGTAAATCACACTTTGAACGATATTAATTTATTGTGAATAAATGAAAGAAAGTTTCACTCGAGTTTTGAGTTCTTAGTTAGTCGAGCGTAATCCCACTGGTATCACATTTTCATGACGTTCTTTTCATCCCATTAAAATTAAGCGTAATAAAGTTATTATATGAATTTATTTTTTTATTTTATCATGGAAACATTAATGATGATGATGATGATTATTATTGCAAATAAGAAATAGGAAGCTATTGAATTGAAATAGTTTTCATATTTATGTAATACTGGGGTAAAATATTTTATTTAAGAGACAATAACAAATTATTTTTTAAACCTTTATTTTGATAATTTAGTTGTGCAAAAAACTACAGGTCTTGAACCCAGTTCTACCCGAAAACGTGTTTTTTTATTCATTACATAGGTAAATAATAATAATAATAATAATAAATCTTTGATTTTAATCTAAAAAAATTGGACAATTTCTAAAACAAATATGAATCAAAATTATTATTCCTTATGATAAATAGATAAAAAATATAAATAAATAAATAAATAAATAACGTAAATAATTAATTAATTAATTAATTAATTAATTAATTTAATTAATTAATCAGAGATATGTAAAGATAATTAAAATGATATTAAATATAAATAAAAATTAATGTGAACAATATTTTAAATAAAAAACGGAAATTTGTGTCTTTTATTATTTGTTGTGATAAATAGATATAAATAAATAAATAAATAAATAAATAATGTAATTAGTTAATTATTTAATTAATTAATCAGAGATAAGCAAAGATAATTAAAATGATATTAAATATTAATGAAAATTAATATGAACAATATTTTAAATAAAAAACGGAAATTTGGGTTCTTTCATTATTTGTTGTGATAAATAGAAATAAATAAATAAATAAATAAATAAATAAATAAATAAATAAATAAATTTCAAAAGAAATGTAAAATAATGTTTTGTAAAAATATTAGTAAATAGTATATCATACTTAGAGCAAATACAAATATAGTTTCTTTTTTCTTGATTTATTTCTTATTATTATGTTTATTTTTTATATATTTTTTTCTGCTGAAGGAAACTGAAATACCCAATGCTAAAAAAAATAAATATATATATTAAAACACTAAAAGTTATTTCCGATTAATCTGGGTAATAAATGCAGTTCACTATACAAGCTTCATTTCCTAAATAGCTTGGATAACACCTTCTGCGTCACTTCCGGTTTTGTGCCCTTTTACTACCAAAGGGAGATAATACAGATTTTCAACAGTTTCGGGGCTTTAATTTACGCCGTAGAAAAGGATAGAAATGATTAAAAAATGTTATTTGTGGCTAAATCGACTTTTTATGATGTAATCTTTCGGAAAATAGTACTAAAAAAAATTCGGTTTTTGGTGACCGGTGACCTTTAACCCTCTTGCTGCCACACGGTCATATGTGTCCTCTACCGGCAGCCTGCCATACGGACACATATGTCCTTTCAACAGAATTGACAACTCTTAGATAAAAAACGAAGATATACTTATAATCTTTTTGTAAAATTATAAAAATGCAAAATGTTGACTATTGAGATTATAATCTACAATTAACTAATGACGTCATATGACTACAAACGCGTCTAAAGTCATATTCTATTGTTGACGTCATATCATTTCGCGTTGTGAACTTCAATTTGGCACTGCCAACGTTGCGCTGAAAATTAATTTGGCAGCAAGAGGGTTAAATAGTAGTTCATTTGGTAGTGTTAGCTCCACGAGAGGTTTAGGTTTGTCTCAGTCAGATCAGATAAACGTTTAACTTTAACATGGATAGTGCAATAATCTTGATTGGGACATAAAAATCAGGAAAGCAATATGTTCTATTTACTATTGGTAATATGGTAGGTTACCATGGTTACAGCAGACTATGACCATGACTAATAACCTCAAGAAATCATAAAACCATGAAAAATCAGGTAACAAGTTACTTGTAACCTTAAGTGGGTGCATTATATTTATATAAACTTTGCCATTGCAGACAGGTTTTAGGCCATATTGAAAATCCCTTGACAACGTACATGCAGATGGAAATCACTGTCCGAGTTTGTTATGGTGAATTGTGCACCACTTTTATAGAAAATCCAACAAACTCTGATAATATTTGATATGGCTCCCATGCTTGAAACTAGTCATTACTGAAAACGCTATGCAAATCCATGATTACCATAAAACATGTCTGTAGAAAGGAAAATGTTGCTGCTGAGGATTTTACATGTCAATAATATTGACATTTACATCCTCCTGATGAGGTATGACCTAGTACAGTATGTGCAAAAAAATCTGCCAATCACCGATTTTTCAACATGTAAAATCCCTATAACGGCAAACGTTTACTCTGTGCAGAAATATTCTATGGAAATAAGTAGATCAGCATATAATTTATAATGATTTTCTGTTACAACTTGGCTCAAGTGAAATATTATTTTCTATAAATTTAAACAAAATTCACTGTAAAAAGGTGTGGAGTGTTGGTGATTTTTTTACACCCCATTCAAAATTCTTTAACTTGTATCAAGACAGCCAGTTCTGGAATAGTGGAGGAAATGGGAGTGCCTGGTGTAAAACCTGTACTTTGCTGAGCTATATTTATGACAAACTCTCACACTAGGATCTGCCCAGAGTGGGATTCAAACCTAGGTAGTGAGAGTTGCTGTGATCCTGAAGCCAAAACTTTAGACCACTCAACACCAAAGCCCCATTGTTACAAAATAAAGTAGTAAGTGATTACGCCACTACTAGTACTTGTCATAGTGCTGGCGCTAATTTCACAATATTTTTGCAAATTCAATACCAGTCCTAAAGATACTATATTCCTATCCCCCTTTTTAATGGGGCCTTAATGGGGACATAACCACTTTATTTGTGTAAATATGATCTAAATCACCTTCACCTTAACATGATTATTGACAAATGTCATCAAATTTGGCCAGTTTAGAAGATGAGTAAAATGTAAAAAGTTTACAGACACACAATGGAGAACACATGTGGATAATAAACAATATTAAAATCACTTGTCAGCGCTGTTGGCTCAGGATGACTAAAATTGTAAAACATTTTAAACGGATAAAATGTGTAGCCGAGCTATCCTAATCCAATGGCTCGGATTTTGTAAACCCTGTTATATTACAAACTGTCACTACCTCGTTTATGAAGGTATTGGTGAGTTCAGTAATGTAGTTTTACGCCCCAGTCAAGACTTTCACTTATATTGAGTCAGTCAGTTCATGTATCATAGAGGAAACTGGGGTGCCTGGAGAAATCCACTGACCTTTGGCAAGCAAACTGACAAACTTTTTCACACTAGGATCTGTCCTAGTGTGGAATTCAAACCTTAGTAGTTAAAGATACAGATTTCACTTTCGGCAACTTTGCCACAAAGCCCCTTAATGCATTGGCTTAAACATGCAAATATTTTTCGAAAGAAAATAACAACAGAGAAATGATTTTTCTAAATCTTTATTCAATCGATAATAAATATTAATCCTTTAATTTAAGTTTATTTGCACTATCAGATATATCCTTATCCGTGTTATCTTTCTTTTTAGATTCATCATCATCTTTCTTTTTGGATTCATCATCATCTTCCTCTTCTTCATCATCGTCATCTGTTTCGTCATCATCATCATCGTCGTCGTCATCATCATATGGGTTGTAGTCAGCTATTGAAAATAAATAAAATCATGTTTTTGTTAACAAATACTTACATTAATATCTGAAGCTATTAATCCAATACATTCATTTCACATTTTTGAAGCAAATCACCTCCATTAAGATCATAAACAAAATTTAAAGTCTTAAAGAAATAACAAGGACAAAGGTCAATCATTTACACATGAATGATCTTAGTTCAGAAAGATACGTAAAGAAATAAAATTATTGTGAAGATGTTATGAGACACCCTGTACAACAATTATAACAATCACTATTATGAGTGATTGAGTAATATTTTATTTATGTCCCAGTCAAGAATATTTCTCTTCTGTCCAGATGTCGCCAGCTATAGGATAAAGTGCAGAAATTATGCCTGTGCGTTGTGCTGATAGCATTATATAGCAGGGTTCTTCATCATGTCATGCCTACCATGACATAGGACCTCATTATTTTAAGTATCTGTCTGAAAGAACCCTAACTTTCATTTCGTAATGCTTAGTGCTTGGAAAAAGAACAGTCACTACTCATTTTCAAGTCTTGGGTCAGACCAGATAAGGGTTCAAAACCGAGACCTCCCTCTTGAAGAACAAACACTATGATTACTATTATGAGTCGGTGTAGAATAATATATTGTTTACAAGTATGTCATATTTTCTGGTCAAATGTTGGCACAACAATTATGGTCTAAAAAATGTAATTATAATATATTACAGAGATAGTCAAGAAAATATACAAAAAATGCATATGTACTAATAGTACATACATGTATTTTCATATTATATTTTGAATTTTTCAATGATTTTGATTAAAAAGTATTATTCAAAATTACCATCATCATCGTCGTCGTCATCACCATAGTTGCCATAGAAACCAGCCCCTCCACCATAGGAGAATCCAGAAGCACCATAATAACCATCATCATCATCATCTTTGTTCTGTCTACCGTATGCATACTTACGAGCTAAAAATAGCAACATTTATCATCAATTGATAAAGTATAAATATACTACATTGTAATTTTATATCTTGATGCTGATAGTAAAACTTGATGACACAGAAAAACTGAAACTTGTGTCTTTTCTGCCATTTGAGACGCAAAACCAATTACAATCTTACAATCACAAGATATCTAAATGTTTAAACAGTGATTTATTTACTTGTAAGAGTTGAATCCATACATGGGGCATTTGATAATTATGCAAGTACAAAATACAAAACTGTAAATGATAGTTCAAAAACTTTCACTGAAATTCGGATGCGAAATTCAAATATTCCACTGAATATATAGTTTTGTTTATATTTACATGCATTACATGTACAGTTAAATCTCATTATCTCAACCTGAAAATAGTTTGAATTATCCGAAGTTGGCGATAAACGAAGTTGCGGGCGGCAGTCAACAAACACACCTACCAGTAACAAATGTTTATAATTCTAAGTTGTTTAATGTATACAAAATACAATGTAATATATATATATAAAAATATAACACAGACTTACTGTTAACACTAAGTTCTTTGGTTTCTTGTGTTTCATAACTACATTTTGGACATGGAATGGGTTGTCCTTTAGGATACTTGAATCCTTTCCTTCTGACATGATCATCACAATAACATGTCTGAAATATCAAATTTCTAATAATTATTTGTGCCTTTTTATCTACATAATATATAGTGACATCTATAGCGACCACCTGTATATACAGACCACCTGACCATTAATGTCCCTTTAATTGTTTCACATTTCAGTAAAAAAGAACCCCTATATAGACTATATGTCTATAAAGTTCAGATTTTTAGTCTAATTGGTGGTCTTTATATACATGGGTTTTACTGTTTAGCATTTTAAAATGGTTCCATCTCTAAATGTTCCACCACATGTGGTGGAACATATATGAAGAGTGGAGTGGCAGAGTGGTGCTTACACCCCAGTCAAGAGTATTCCACTTATACAAGTATTGAAATAGTCCAATTCCAGGATGTGGAGGAAACCAGAGTGCCCAAAAAAGCCACCAAACTTCATCACACTAGAATCTGCCCATTGGGATTCATCTTCATGTATATGACATAAATAAACCATTCATACATCATACACATGTATATAGATCAGACACATATCATGTGACTTGTCATGTGATCTCTATAATGTGTACGGTACTTTTAATTCTGACACCAATATATCATACCTTGCATCTCATACAGGAATACTGTCCAAGTTTATTACACGACAGACCTACAAAATAACATAAATGGAAATATCACTGATCAAATTTTACTCCAAAACATATAATAGGATGTTACTTCGTTTACAGTGATCATGCCACAATCTACTGTACCAAAATTTTAATTACCACTAATATTAACTTTTTAAAGTATCTAATAAGTTACTGGTTAGCTTAAGTTATCATTGCTGACCTGTGTGAACTTGTGACAAGAAAAACCTGTCTCACTTGTTTGTGAAACCTAAATTGGTAGTGTGGAGAAATGGTGTTTTTTGCCCCAGTCAAGATTTTTTTGACTTATATTTAGGTGGTCAGTTCTGGAATTGTTTAAGCAACAGCTTAGCTTATTTACATGTCAAAAACAATATCCTTTTTTTGGAAGAAAAAGTTCATGATTCCAATAAGCAATAGCTCACTCCATCTTGTATCATTTAAACTGTGTCCCTGCATAATTAGATTTGTGATAAAATATGGGTAGTTGTAGATTATTTCTTAAATGATATTAAACAAGACTTACATTTAAAGCTCTCGCCTTCTAACTGTTGACAGCTTGCCTGATGTTCAAACTGATCATCTTCACACAGAAAGTTTTTACAATAAGAACATTTAAATATACGCCCACCTGTAAATTAAAGTAAAGTAATTTTTTATTTATCATTTATCTTTATAAAGTTACCAGTAACTCTTACTCAAACAAAAAATATGATATTCTGGTTATATGTCTATCAAAACTTGATATTATTATCCTGTTAGTAAGAATTTGAAAATTTACCACAAAGCATGCTGAGGTAAATAATAACAACAGAAAAGTATAGTGGCTATTATCTTATGCTTCTCTTCCATGCAAGACAAAATAAAATCAGAACTTTTACAACATTTCTCATAGCTATTGAGACAGATGGATGGATACTAAAGTAAATATGAGATATAATGTTTCATGTTCATTTGCATTTAAGGCAAATTTGATCAAAATTACACATAGGGATAGAAGATATGGAGAAGACACTATATATTGAAATGGATAGTCAGACAGAGGAACAAACATTAAATTTGGTATGCATTATCTCTTCTCATGTTGTTTTGTATTTGTTTCAAGTTGATAAAAATCCATACATAGACATGAAAGATATGGAGAGGACATGATATTGGGACAGACAGACAGGTACACAGGATGACTCCTATACCCCCCCCCCCCTAAACTTTGTTTACATGGGTAGCAAATGGGGGTGTATATTATACTGATCATGATATTATTCCTATACGGAACCTGCTGTGAAAACTTCCAATTATTTTCCTTCCACAGTCCCTTCATTACATTTTGTACAGAGCCTTACTTAGTTTCTACACCCTCATGTACATTGTACACACAAACTTAGCTTGTCCCCATATCTCTTCTCTACATTCTGTACATGACCCCAACTTGCTTTCACATCCACTCCCAATGTTACTAGTTCTAGCACACTTCATATGAATTCTGTATATGACCTTACCTTGTTCCCACACTCCTCTTTTACATTCTACACATGCGGCCTCTTGTAGTGGGCAAGTACAGGCATGTGAAGTCAGACACTTCCTGCCATGACATATCCAGGCTTCACAAAAATCACAAATGGCCCCCTGTCAATAATAAAGTCAAAAAGTTTACATTTATAAAACTTGGCTAAAATAACCGTGTAAAACCAGATTAAAATATTTATGTGTATATATCAGTATGTTTTATCAGAAATACTAGAAGTTTGTAAGTGCCATCTCTCTACAGTAATACTTAATACTACTTTAACAAAAATAGTTTTTAAACTGTAAGTAGGAGGTTGTGGGTTTTAACCCTGGCCAGGTCTGACCTAAGACTTAAAAGTGGGTAGTGGTAGTGACTGTACTTTCGCCAAGCACTCGGCGTTATGAAATGAAATCACAGTTCTTTCGGATGGGAGCTTAAAATAAACAAGGTTCCGTGTCTTTGTAGGTTTGTAACGATAAAGAACCCTGCTGTATAATGCCATCAGCGCAACGCACAAGCAAAATTTCGCACCTTTGCCTATAGCTGGCGACATCTCAATAAGTGAAATATTTTTTGACTGGAACGTTAGAACACCATTACTCAACTCACCAGGGAAGTTTTGGGGTATCAGTGCCTTTTATATTCCCCTGGCACCATGTACTGGTACTTACCACAAGAGCCATACCAGTTGTAAACTGTCCGACATGTTTTATTACACAATCTCCAGTTCTCATCATACATTTTTGTTTACCTAAAATAATTCAACAACAAAAACATAAAAAAGACACTTGCATTATCCATGTTATCTGATCAAATCCCTGCTGCTAATAGAATTTTTAAATCAAAGTTGTCAAACTTTGGAGGACAAATGACAACAGATAACTAAATAACCATTGCATTGTAAGGATGTCAATTTCATATGTTTGATGGAGCTTAACTGCAAACAGACAGTGAGTTCTAGGATTGTGGACTGGAAACTGGAGTACCAAGAGAAAACCTAAGATCTTCAGCAAGCACACTAACAATCTTTCTCATATCAAATTATATTAAGATCTGAGGTTCAATTCTAGGTGATGGGAGGCACCATAAGTGTGCACTTTTAGACCACTAGGCCACAGAGCCAAACCAAATGGATTGACAATAAGTTCAGAGAAAAATTATTTAGAAATGCAATACCATGGTGATAAGAAAGTTATCAAGGGACATTATAACAAGGTTTTACAGTACTTATATTGAGACATTACAAACTAGACAAAGTATTATAGAAACAGCAAAACTAATTCTTAAAGTTACAAACCACAATGTCCACAGACTGGTAATCGCTGAACTGCTGAACAAAAATAACAGAAAGCTCGATTTTTCCCAGTCCTAAAATACAAATTCATAGCATTATTTAAAACTTTAAATAAAAGTTTTAAGAAATTGTTATCACAACTATAACTAAGCATTACAGTTCTTTACAATCAAGTGCTAGAGTGGGTGTATCTTTTTTCTCACCAAGTTTTTAGTGCTAGCTCACTGAAATACCATTTAAACCAATACATACAGAAATTGATACCAACTTATACCTTCATTATTAACTTACTACATTCTGACAAAAATTATCACTTAGAAAGTAAGAATTATCTTCAAGACATAAACCTGCATGGTTAGATTAATACTGGTTCATATCTATATATCTATCTAAATAGTGTTTTAATTGAACTCACCTTTTACATTGGTCACATTCCTACAAATATATAAAAAATCATAACTTCTTAATGTATGAACAGCCAGAGAGAGAGAGAGAGAGAGAGAGAGAGAGAGAGAGAGAGAGAGAGAGAGAGAGAGAGTCTTACTAGAGTGAGGTTGATACCATTCAAGTGTATACAAACTGTACTAAGCAAAGGAGCAATGCAGGGTAGGTCCAGGGCTCAAATCTCAAGACTAATTCCCTCACTAAAGGGATCTACCAGCTGAACTTACTGTATAACCATTAACCAGACAGCTACATTCCTCCCTTATAACTTTTCGATTGAACCATAAGAAAATGAAACAACACTTTATTCCGTGAAGAGGGTGACCACTGAGTTTTATCAATTTTTCCTCTCTGGATTGGTAAATTTATTAGGAATAAAGAAAAAAAACAAAATCATAATTTTGGTACATTTTAAATGCGACACTTGGTCATACAGCTTAGCATTTAAAATATGACATCTCTGTTATAGAACGTCTGTTATGAACATGTTTATATATACATTGTACTGTTTAATTCATGTCCAGCAGAGCACATGTTTTTCAAGCTTTCAAAGTTTTGCGTTTTATTTTCTGAATGAGATGGTATGTACCTTGGTGCTCATTTATTACGACAAAATGCATACTTCACAACGATATATGATATGATAGAAAAATTATTGATTTTCATATCTAAAAGCTTGAAAAACATGTGCTCTGCCGGACATGAATTAAAAAGTAGCAATTCATATATAAATTATTAATGGGCTAGCACTTTAATTAATTTATATCCCCTTTGGGGATGTCAGGGATGGACTGCCAGGGACTTTGGTCAGAACATTTTTTTGGGGGGGATACTTATAACCCCTTAAACGAATTTGTAATACTATTCTTAATTTAATGTCAATAAGTAATGAAATAAAATATTTTAACTGATGTAAAAACAACATCAAATTACCATCAAGAAATTGCATGGTTTTTCAGCCAGATCTTTGTCTGCATTTCGAATCTCTCTTTGTCGTTCCTTTTGTTTCTCTGCTTTCTTCCTCTGTCCTGTCTTCTTCTTTGGCATTTTGGATTACACACGGTCAACATATATCCTTGATCAGATGTCAAATCCAATACACATCTTTCACATGTGTCAAACCCGGAAATAGTCTCATCTTGTCAAATCTAGCGATGCGCATGCCCAGTCGCCATTTTTAGCAATATGCAGGAAGTAAAAGAAGGGGATTATCTGCCGAATGTTTACATTAAAGTTCTTCAGCATGTATGATGTATTCGGCTCTGTACTTTAAATTGCAATGGGATTAGAGCCTCTTGAATTCGCAGAATGTCTAACGGACAGCCCGTTTTTCCGTGAGAAGTTACACGACCATGAAAAAGAACTTGAAAAGACCAGCAAAGCTATCAAGGCCTTGATTTCAGATGGAAAGGATCTTTGCAATGCTGCTAAAAGTTTGTATTCATTTAACATTTGCATTATATTTTTGAAAATTTAACAGAAACATTATGTAGATTATTGATGAAATCCTGGTTAACAAATAAACTTGTGCAATAATAAGTCTCCATTCTCCAACATAAGTTTACTTTACACAAGAAATTATAATTGTTCAACATTATCCACTGTGTTAAGTTTGCAACTTGCATAATTTTTAAAGTGATTTCTTTGGATTGGAAAAATCTAAAGAACATTAAGTAGCAGACTAACTAACCTTATTGATTTTGGTGAAAATGATCGGTGATTGGTAAAAAAATATATTGATTGCAGTTGATTGTGGGAGTGTCTGAGTTGCAACTTGCTCTATGTGTCACTGTGTTTTTAATACAATTTTGCTGAAGTAAAAAATATGGGCGGAAAAATACCAAACTTTTTAAAAGGGATACTAGTATGATCATTGATGTTTCAAACATGTGACACTGTTAGTAAATCAATGTTGCATTAAAATTTATGTGTTTGTGAAATGGGGTTCGCTGCTGTACCATGTGATCAATACCTCTTAATGTGAAACCCTTAATGTTTGTGCGGAACGTTTTGGAAAACGTCAACATCACATATTCCTAGAATGACATCGTTTTTGCAGGAAAACGTCATCTCATGCAATTCCATATCCATTTGAAATAAGTGTTCCACATAAACGATAGAGGGTTTCACGTGGTACAGCGGCGAACCCCATTACAAGCTCTACAGATTTCTCCACTGTCTCTAAACTTAAAACAATAATATAAGTATAAGAATCTTGACTATGGACCAAAAACTCCAAATTGCCCCTCGGCCTCAGTCTCACATGGAATGGAATACACATAAATTTAAAACACTGTGCAATGTTTCATATTAATTACAGATTTTTACATTTACCAAACAAGTCTGTCTATCTTAATATTAAAACATTCAATTGATTATAATCAAAATTATTGTTTTTTCTTATTTAATTTAGCACTTGGTAAAGCACAACAAAGTTTTGCCCAGAAATTGGTGGATTTTAAGTTTGAATGTATTGGTGGGAAGCAGACTGATGATGAAAAGAAGATAGGTAAGTTATGTTATATTGAGATATCTATATGATTTATGACAGTATCCTGTGCTGATCTATACATTATAAGGTAAATACTGTTACTTGTACAGTAGTTATAAAAATATTATATGGCCATTGATTTCGTCCTTTTCTTATGGACTGAAATTTTTTTGGCAAGACTGATATAAATTTATATGTTCACAACACAAAAACACATCCAGTAGTGTTCACACAAAAGCCAAAACATTGAGAAATAAATAGCATAAAGTCATTCCATCTTAATCCAAGTGAAAGAACTTTGATACATTACAGCAATTACATCATTTCAACGATATAATTACAACTTCCTCGATTTTAAATTAATAAGAGTGACAGTGTCACTTTGTTTCCTGTATCTTAAGTATGTGGTTGTGATTGAATTTAATCTTCTATTTCTGTGTTGATTATATAAATATAAATATTTTTTCTGGTTATTTGAAGTCAATGATTTTGTAATAAAAAAAAACATGCTGATAAAATCATTGATTGTTTGACCAAATGTTAAAATTTAGTACATTTGCAACTTACATGTAAAAACATTTTGTATATTTATACATCCACAAAATGCATAAATTTGTAGGGAAAAGTTTCAAAAGAAATACATTACATGTACAAAATGTAGTAGTAAAGTAGTACATGTACCGTAGTTTGATTTTAATATTAAGTTTTTCATTAGTGGTTATTTCATTTTATTTTTAGCAACTTCATTAAAAGAGTTTGGTAAACTGATGTGTAGAGTAGAAGAAGAGAGAAATAGAATGGTAAATACAGCATAACATGTATATACACAGTGATAAATAGATGTTATATAAGTCTGGCAAGTGTACTGACTGTCTCATGTGTCTAAGTTGAGATTGAAATGCTTTAACATCTTATACCAAGCATTAAATAGGGACCTTGGTGGCAAAGTGGTTCAAGGCACCACCTATCAGATCACAGAATCTCTTACCACCTAGGTTAGTCACTCACGCATAAAAAAAATCTTAGCTCACTTGCCAAACGTTGATTGGTACTCTGGTTTCCTCCACCATTTTGAATGGCAACCTTGATACAAGCTAAAGACTGTGGCATATAACAACCTTGTTCACGCTTTTCTAGTCCAGACTTAGAGTTATCGTTATTGTCATCTCTATGACAATGAAATATTTTTAATGTGAATGCAGGTGTAATATCATGGTAAAATTGCCAGCTCAGTTTAAATAATGAATAAGTCAAACATGTAGTTATACCTGTACAGTTTTCTATATATTTACCCCAAATTGATTGGCCCATGGACTAGTTATATTGAAATTTAAAATATAATTTGTAATTTTGATGTATTTTAGATTTCAATTGCCATTGAACAGTTTAATAACTTAGAAGAATTCAGAAAGAAACAGATAGGATCAGTGAAGGTAAGTCATAGTACCACATAGTAATAATTTATTAAACATATCTTAAACTTGAGTGATCAGAATAGTGACCAACAGTAATAGTAAATAACGATGGACATATAGTACAAACCTGTTCAAAGTTTAACACTTATCTAACGAATTGGTGCTAGCCGATGTTGGCCTCTCGTTAACTATTCCATGACAGTTGTTCGGCAGCTGATATCTATCTCTAAAAGTGGTCAGAATAATGGTCAAAACTTGTGGTTCTTAATAATTTTTGAACTCAAATTTATTTGTGCTATTCCTTACATTTTGTTATATTTTCATGTTGTACATGTGTTTTACAGGATGAGAAGAAATTATTTGACAAACAGACAGTTAAAATTTGTCAGTCATTAGACAGATATCTAAATTTAAAGACAAAAGCAAATGACAACACACTACAGGAGGTAAGAAAAGCTATGATTGAAATGAGTGTATCAACCCTAGTAGTGACCAAGTTATCTAAAACAGTTTTACAGGGTTTCTCATTTCCTAGGTATATATCACAGACTAACAGATCATAGTGTTAGAAAGTTTGCTTGCAATGTTGGACTATGGTTTGTCCCTGGTACTCAGGTTTTCTCCAGCATCCTATAATTGGCCACCTCAGTATTATTGAAAGAATAATCTTTACTTGGCTTTCCAACTGCCATTAATCTACACCTCGAAGTTTCAACTAATCTCCATATTACATGTCTCTCACCTGAAAAGTATTGTCTTGTTCTCTAAAACTTAGCTAGAACAGCTTGAGTTTTCAGTCTCTTCCCTGAAAACAGATCACTGTGGTAGCTCAGTTGGTAGAGTATTCGCTTCGTAAGTGGGAGGTCATGGGTTCGAACCCCAACTGGGTCTGACCCAAGACTTGAAATTGGGTAGTGACTGTTCTTTCTCCAAGCACTCGGCATAATGAAATGAAAGTCACAGTTCTTTAGGATGGGAATGTAAAATAACCAAGGTCCCGTGTCATGGTAGGCTTGGCACACTAAAGAACCCTGCTATATAATGCCATCAGTGCAACACACAGGCAAAAATTCTGCACCTTCGTCTATAGCTGGCAACGTCTCAATATAAGTGAAATATTCTTGACTGGGACGTTAAACACCATAACTCAACTCTTCCCTGAAAACTATTTTTACAATATGTGGTCACTGGTAGTACAAAGATGTTATGGTTTAGAAAATTACAGTTTACTTGCTTGTAAAAAAAGTATATATGTACATCTTATGTCTGTTTCAGGCTGATGCCCAATTAGAGATGGAATTACGTGGATTCCGTGAAGCTTCTATGAAATATGTGTTAAAGGTCCAGGAAGTACAGGAAAGAAAGAAATTTGATTTTGTAGAAATAGTAGGTCAATTTGATATACCGTAATTTGTTTTTTCAATTTGTATTTAAAAACCACCCAAAGTAATTGACAAAATCGACTAATTTTGAATGTCTTTAATATATAGTTTTCTGAAATATGATTTCAAGTGTATTGGTAATGTGTTTTTAGTATCATATTTAAAAATTCCACATAGATGAGAAATAAAACAATTGTCTTAATGGCAATTCAGAATAAATGTATTAATTAACAGACTTGGTATAGCAGTTTTATCTGGTATTCCAACATATTGATACAATCAGTCTTTGCAGGATTCAATTTGACTTAAAGCATTATTTAAGAGGAAATTTATTCTCAATTAATCAGAGTGGTTGTAAATACCCCGATTTCATGCTTTATGAATTGTTAACAATGATTATGTTTTACTTTCAGATTCTGAGATTTGTATATAGTATGTTTACATTTTATCATGAAGGTATGTTATAAGCTTTTTAATAAACAACCATGCATGGTTCTGTAAACTAGAATTTTTATTTCAAATACAAGCTGTGGATAATATCTTATTACAGTAAAACCTGTATATAAAGACAGCCATTGGTACCTAAGCAATATGAATTATTTTATGTAAAAAACTAAAGATGGTTATTTATTAGTTTTAAGAGAAGTTTACCAGATAGACATCCTCTAGTGTAATTGACATTGGTCACTGATTTTATGAGATCTCCCTCTGTGATTATAAACACATTCAAAACTACTGAGTAAAAGGTTTTGTTATTAACAATAACTAATTTTGTATTTATTTACCTCTTATTTATTACCTAGTATACCTATTATTGTATTTTTTTTTAGGTTTTGAAATAAATAATGAATTAAAAGATTACTCAACAGATCTACAGAAAACTCTACAAAAGGTAATAATGACTTTTTAGGAAAGATTTCAATGACAGTATGTTAGTTTGATAACCATCAGTTAGAAAAAACATGTATATGATATAACAATCTATCAAAAGTTTCAGATCCAGAGGTCAGTTATTTTCATCAAATGCCAGTCAATATGAATAAAAAAAACCATTATGCGCCACATATACCATGTCACATATGTGAGGAAATTCAATACAGACCAATTAACATACGTCTGGCCAAATTAGACATAACTGTTCAGTTTTTGAATAAATAGATACTAGTAGATAAACTGTGTTTTAACCTTGCAGTGGACTACTATCCCATGATAAACTGGGTTTTAACCTTGCAGTGGACTACTATCCCATCCACTCTTCCCATCCAGAGTGGATGGGTTGGATCCTGTTCTGAAAATGATTAACCAGTCAAGTTTCCATGTACAGAATTGGCTTGTTATTCTTCAGACTGACCTTATAAGTTATACACACACACACATAATGACACATATATACATGTATATGAAGTACACTAGATCTATGTGAGGTGTTAATTCATTGTATTGTTTTCAAAGTGTTTTCTTATGAAACATTTAAATTGATCTTACATTGTGTCAGAAAGTGATGGTTTGAACTTTGAAATTAACAAGGAAACAATAAATCTAAGAATATAATTGTCAAGTGCATGTACTTTAAATTAAATATTTTTGACATTCAGACATCAATTTTATAAGTTATAAGTTTTTTCATGTCTTTAATGGTCTGGTTGTTACTTTATTTTCAGACAAGAGACAGCTTTGAGAGTACAAAAGAGCAAACTGAAAAATATATGTTAAAAATGTTAGAAAGTAGAGGAACAGTAAGTATATTATTAATCAACTTGTATAAATAAACATGTGTACACAAGTAGTCTATATAGAAGTGCTCTATATTTATGACAGTACAGTAAAACATTGATTTGTTATTGTCTTTCAGTAAATTTTGGTAATATAGAGGGGTTTGATGATGAACTGCCAGAGACTTATAACGAAAATACTGAAAAAGTTTTGGAATTTTTGGAAATTCAGAATATTTGGCCAATAAGTAAAATGGCAAAATTACGGAGGAAAAGGCATTATGATTAACTTTTACTGTATTTACAAGTTTAATAGATAACATTTTCATTTGGAATTTAAAGGTTATTAAATTTGTTCCTGTTTCTATTTTAGTAGTTTTAAACTGTTATATTTGAGCATCTTTATAGAATAATTATTATGATATGAGATATTTGGGAAAAAATTATAGCACCCCACAGTAATTATTTATATTTTTTTACGTTACATGTATTAGATAACAATCTGGATCTTAGTTACATTGTATACATGTAGATTTCCTACAAACTATATTTGTTCATTGGTTGAATCAATTATTAGTACCGCAGTATGTTTGTTTTTTATTATTATCATATTTATTTTTTGAGCTTGATTAATTAATGTTCATTTGTATTTTATTTATAGAAGCCATTAAATCAATCATTTTCTGTGAAAGGTGGTGTTACAAAAGAAGGATATCTGTATCTAATGGAGAAGAGTAAGTTTTCTTTATTTAAATATACATTTAGTTGGACTTTGAAGTCTGTCATTTGGCTATTGGGTTTTAAGTTAGATGCTTATACAGTTTATATGAAGTGACTCATTCTCAATCTGTCACTTGCAAGGTTTTTATGTATTCATCAGTTGACTAGACCCATGTCAAATAGATAAACTTCAGCTCAGCTGGGGCTTGAACCAGTGACCTTAATATATGCAGAAAAGCCTATATGGGTCATAAAGTCTCACAGATGTATTCGATTAATCACTATTGTTCGTCTTTTATACTTAGAGACATTCATTAACTAAAATTGCTATATTATCATTTGGTGTCACAATATTTGTGTTTAAAAAGAAAAATACTAACAAGGAAAAATACATGAAAAATTGAAATAATTACATCTATTTCTGTATATAGAGGAAAAAATCAGCAAATTTACAAATATCGTGATTAGACTAAGAACTAAGGCGCCTGTTTTGGACCCCATGTTCTAAAACATTGATATTCACGCCTGTGTCATAGACTTAATCAGTTTATTCTCTTTCATATAATGTGATCCTAATGCTTTGTTACAAATTAAAACACTTTAAAACTTCAAAATTACATACTTCACGTCATCTAAAATGGATATTTTGTGAAAACCGATTCCAATAACAAGTGTAATATATAAGTGATTTGCATTGTAATTGTTGACCTTAGTTAAACCTTTTAATATATGCATATGGGGTCACCAAGGGAACATACTATGACTGATTTTTAGTTAAAAAATGTAGAATGTTCTCTATATAGAAGAATGACGGAAAAAGTAAAAATAAAACTAAAAATATTTTTAGATGCGCTTTTTGTTTTCAAAATAAAATATCAATATTAGGTTTTAAAAATTTAAAAAGTATAAAAGTTATTTATGAAAACGACTGTCTCTAAACATTAAAGATGAACAATAATTGCACAGATTTTAATGGAAAATATTGTAATATCTCTCTAAAGAACTTTTAGTACATAAATGTATGTAAAATACAACCACACCATTGATAAACTATGGATGTTTTGTTTTTCAGAGGCTTTAGGGACAACATGGACAAAACATTATTGCTGGTATAAAAAAGAAAATAAAGAATTTCACATGATGCCGTATAATCAGATAAATGGAAAATTAGTAAGTTTTCACAATTATATAATACATAACAATGTAATACCAATTACACATAACTAAAAATACAGTGAGGTTTATTATTGCAATGGTCAGCAAAGTTAAAATACAAACTTAGTAGATTTGTAAGTCACAACACCTTTCACTGAGCAGGTTGGAATCCCATTTTGTTAGATCCAAGTTTGTCATATGCTTGTTAAAGGTCAGTTGTTTTCTCCTAACACACTATTTTCCTTTACCATCCAGAAACTGTCCTTCTTGATCTAAGATAAAAGATCAATAAACATACTTCACTCCAAAAACTGATATGTTATGTACATGTGGGAGGCATATAGTGTTTGGCCTGCATGTCCATCAAAATGTTTATGCATCTGTATGTCTGTCGATATAAGTAATGCAGTAACTAAGTTTTCCTTGCAACTTTATGAAGCTTTATTCATTGGCAGATATTGATTGTATTAATTATGGAGGTCATAGGTCTCTAATCAAGGTCATTGTTACTATAAATGCCAATGTCACTGACAATCAATTCAAGGTTCCCAGTGTATGACATATGGGGGGGGGGGGATGAGGTTGCATGTTTTAGGTTATAATGTTTGGTAACTGTCCAAGCTTGAAGTTCTTACACAATTTTAAGCATTACATAAAAATTAATCTAGAATATCTTTAAAGTTGTTTATACATCTATATATACATTTTCAGATGCCAACAACAGAAGAGTTAGAACTGACGTCATGTATAAGACGAGCTACACAGTCAATAGATAAACGATTCTGCTTTGACATAACTGCTAAAGACAGGTATATGATGTTGTCTTTTATGTGTTAGAACTTGTAAGATATAATCAGTTGAAATGCTTTGACATACATGTAACCCATAAGGGTATGTATGCTGTGTAGCACTTTTATTTAAATCAAATAATAGCATAAACCTCCGGAGAAGGTAAAGAACTACAATGTACAATGTAGCAAACAATAAACATGATGGTCAAATAACATGTACATAATAAATACATAATAAAACATGCCTCATACAACTCCATAATGTCTCTAAAATACTACTCATTTACATAAACATAATATTTAAATAATGTCACTTAATAATTTAAATAACATCACAAAATTACATAAAACAATGTTTATAACAAGCAGGGCGCGTTCCGATATAACGGCGAAAATACAATATAATACGCGATGAAATACAAATAAAGATGAAATAAATAATAATTCCAATAAATATTAAAGAACTTACACAATGGTGGCAGTAAAAAAGTCCATCAATTAAGAGAAGATTGATAACTGTAAATAACACAGCTGGTAGCGCCGCTAACTAACTTTTCCCGCGAAACTGATCATGTGACTTGAAATCCCTAATTACCCGAATAAATTAACCTATATATACAAAACCGAAAGTACAAAGTTCGATAACTCCAAATATTAAGGATTTAGTCCGATACCAACTCGGGTTAGGAAAACAAATCGCTGGTGTGACAGCACACTCCCCTCCTGATATACTACTGGTATATCACTAATGTCCATAAAATGTCAATTCATTACATGAAAACACTATTCACTAGTTCAACTATGAAAATGTTGATTAAATTATAATTACACGAGTTCTTTCAGTACTTTGATTTATAGTCTATAAACAAAAGGCACATTTAAAATTAATACCAGCAAAAAGGATACAGATCTGTTTACACTGTAGACATAAGAAATACAAGTTCGTTGATAGGTCTGATATACACCGATGACTTGTCACCTTTGAAAACTTTAACTTCAACCTTTCTAACAAGTCCATCATCTGAAGGAAACACACGTGTTATGAGTCCCATAGGCCATTCCATACGTGAAACACTAACATCCTTCAACAATACTAAATCGCCCGTTTTCAGATTAGGTTGTCGCTCGTGCCACTTCCTGCGCTGATGGAGACTCATTACATACTGCTTCTTCCACTTAGACCAGAATTCCTCAGCCAAAACTTGAACACACTTCCACTGACTGCGATACATATCTTTAATGTCCAGATGAGAAAAATCAGTAATAAAGTCTGATGCAGGTTTTTGAGTCAGTAGAGAAGAGGCAGAAAGTATTGCTGGTTCTTGAGGATCAGTTGAAACATTGACCAGTGGTCTTGAATTCATGATTGCAGAAACTTCAGCCATCAGAGTTACGAGTACGTCATGTGTCAGAAGTTTACTCTTCAAATCGAGAAACATCGAGTCCAGGATTCTTCTCGCAGTTCCTATCTGGCGCTCCCATACTCCTCCCATGTGAGAGGCGTGAGGTGGGTTGAATACCCAGACTGTCTGTGTGCCACGGAGGAAGTTAGTCATTTGCGAATCCTCAACATTTATAGCCTGTATTCCAAGTTCACCTGTGCAGCCAACAAAATTAGTGCCTCTGTCGGATCTGAACTCCTTGACTGGACCTCGTATAGAGTAAAACCGGCGTAGAGCATTGATAAAGGTAGATGTGCTCATTTCATCAATCACCTCTATATGGACTGCCCTGGATGCTAAACACGTAAATAACACAGCCCATCGTTTTGAGTGCGATAATCCTCCTCTAGTGCGTCTGGACACTACATTCCAAGGTCCAAATACATCTACCCCGACGTAGGTGAATGGCGGGCAAGGTTTTAATCTATCTGGTGGAAGATCATTCATCTGCTGGAAACTAACCTTTCCACGGAGTTTGCGACAATGTATGCATTGCTGAACAACACTTGATACGAGACGTTTAGATCCAATGATCCAAAATCCTGCGGAACGGAGAGCACCCTCAGTGAAATGACGTCCCTGGTGACGAACTTGAGCATGATAGTGGCGCACTAAAAGTATGGAAACTTGGTGTTTCTTCGGCATAATGATAGGATTTTTCTCAGATATATTGTAACCAGATAGGTTCAGTCGTCCACCTACACGAAGAAGACCATCACTGTCTAAATACGGTGCCAAACTAATTATAGTGCTATTCCGTGGTAGTGGTTTTGATTCTTCCAAGCATTTGATCTCTTTTTGGAATGCTTCTTGTTGTGTCTGTCTAAGAATAAAGAGTTGAGAATCTTCAAGGTCCTGTACTGTAACTAAACGAAGGATGTTGGAATAATCTTTCCTTTTCCGGGAATTGATCATGGATGTAAGCTTGGCAACACCTCTGACTAACGAGTTCCAAGATGAAAAGTTCTTGAAATGGCTAGAACTTAAAGCAATACAGCTTGTTGTGGTTTTCATGGTCCTAACAACAGGTCTAACCTCGTTGTCGTTGTCTGGCTCAATAAGAGGATAGCAATCCGAATGTTCGGAATCTGTCTGAATTTCATTCCTTAAGAAGTTTGGTCCTTGTAGCCATGTGCTGTTTTGAAGATCAGTTGCTTGAATACATCGTGTGCCCTCGTCTGCAGGGTTCTGATCAGTAGAAACATGGGACCACTGGGTAGGCTTAGAGAAACGAAGAATTCTGTCAACCCTATTTCCGACATATATATAAAATCTTCTTATACGATTCCACAAATAACCCAAAACTATCCTGCTGTCCGTGTAGAAGCGAATATTATCGGGTGTTATATCCAACTGCTCAATGATGGTACGACCAACTTCTGTTGCCAATACTGCTGCGCATAATTCTAGGCGTGGAATAGTATGACCATGCTTGGGTGCAACCTTAGCTTTTCCAAGTAAAAAACTCACTTGATACTGATCTTCAGCAATCCTGTTTCGTAGATATGCAACGGCTGATATGGCATCTTTAGATGCATCTGAAAAGATGTGAACTTCATTATCCTCAGGATTAAAGATGGTGCCTGGATGATATTGTCGTTGAATGTGGCAAGAGCTAAGATGGCTAAGAGACTCGCACCAAGACTCCCATTCGACACGGTGTTCTTCTGGTAATGTTTCATCCCAGTCGGCGGTAGATGTCATTAAGTCGCGAAACAGTAGCCTTCCCTTAAGTACAACAGGAGCAGCAAATCCAATGGGATCAAATAGGCTGTTGGTTGTTGCTAAAAGTCCACGTTTAGTATATGGTCTCTTGACAGCATCTGAAGAAAATGTGAAGAAATCATCTGTCAGGTTCCAGTAAAGTCCAAGACTTCTTTGAAGAGGTGGATTTTCAGAATGGAGATCAAGGTCCTTGACATCAACTGCAAGGTCTTTCTGATTCAAAGATTTCAGAACATCTGACGAGTTTGATGCCACTTTGTGTAATTTGATGTTGCCATTGTCCATCAAGGTCTGTTGAGTCCGAGTAACAAGAGAAATGGCAATTTCTGCAGTTGGTGTTGAGATTAACCCATCATCCACATAAAAATTGTAAGTGACAAAATCACGGACATCAGGAGCTGCATCTTCAACTGCTTTACGGAGACCGTAGGTTGCCACGGCTGGAGATGGTGAATTTCCAAAGACATGAGATGTCATCCTGTACTCTATAAGTGGGTTCTGCAGGCAATTGTCTTGATACCAAAGAAATCTCAGGAAGTTTCTGTGACGTTTGGCTACCTTAAAGCAGTAGAACATCTGTTCGATATCAGCTGTTATGGCAATCTGGTCTTTGCGAAACCTTAAAAGTACACCTAATAGACTGTTGTTTGTGTCTGGTCCAGAAAGAAGAACACTGTTCAATGATATCCCGTTGTGTTTGGCTGATGAGTCAAAGACGCCACGTATTTTGTTCGGCTTCTTGGGATGATAGACTCCAAAAAGTGGGAGGTACCAACACTCTTCTCCATCCTGCAACTTAGGTGCAACTTCAGCATGACCATTAGTTAAGATCTTTCCCATAAACTCCATCATGTGATCGCATTTGTTAGGATCCTTTCGTAAACTTGCATCAAGGGACAGAGCTCGTCGAACTGCTTGAGTCCTGTTGTTTGGCAATACCGGACGATCCAGCTTAAATGGCAGAGGAGCTTCCCAGTTACCATCAGGGTCTTTAGCAAAGTTTGATGCCATGATATGTAAAAACTCCTTGTCTTCCATCGAGAGACCGGGTTTGTCATCTTGCATGGTCCTTTCAAATATATTAAAACCTGGCTCATCTGTCTTAACCTCAAAACAGTTTGGACAAGGTAGCAAATTAGATGGTCTTCCATTAGCCAAGATGTGAGTCTTGTTAGTTGTTACATGGGGTTGATGTGCATTACCAAGACATACCTCTCCAATGATTACCCATCCTAATTTCAAATGTTGTCCGATAGGTCCATCCATAGGTCCAATCTTCTGATCTAAAACATGATGAGCAGCAGGCAGGTCACGACCAATGAGAAGAAGGATATCTGCATTAGGATCTAAAGCTGGGATATAGTTGACCAACTCACGCAGATGAGGGTGATATAGAGCCGCTTCCGGAACTGGTATCTCATGCCGAGCATTCGGGATTCGGTCACATTCAAACAGAGTTGGCAGTTGAAGACTGGCACTTCCGTCTATGGCCTCTACAGTAAAACCATCAACTTTCCTACCAGCAGTAGATACAACTCCAGAGCATGATGACATTGAATACTCTACATAACTGCCATGAGCGTCAAAGTGATCAAAAAGTGTGGATCTGGCAAGTGATTGATTACTTTGGTCGTCGATTATGGCATAAAGTCGAAGAGCTCTCTCGGGTGATTGTTTGGATATACCCTCACTAAGACTGTTTTAGCACAAGATTTGCTATATCCGGATTCATCTCTGCATACTGACTGCACAATGACTTTACACTACTTGGCTTTACTGCTGTCTGCTCCCCTCCATACTGCTCCCTCCTTGATCGGGTAAATGTTCCTCGGTTGACTATCGACGTGCAGTGCTGTGGGATGGTGGCTGCTTTTGCAAACTTCGCATGTTACTGTAGCATTGCAGTTCTTGAATGAATGCTTTTCTTGTCGACAGCATTTAAAGCAGATAGAGTTCTTCCTTAGAAACTTTTTCCTGTCTTCTATTGACAACTTCCGGAATTCCCGACATTTGTTGAGTTTGTGATTAGTGCGATGGAATGGACAGAACGGTTGCTTAGATTCAGTGTCTGTAACATCTGTCTTCTGTGTGTTGACTTTCGACCTGTTTTGTATTTGGTTTCCATGTGGCACTGGTTGAGTCCTAAAACGAACACTGGGAACACTCTGTTCATATTGGAATCCTGGGTCATTCTTCATGCGGGTGATATCACTTATAAAGTCTCTGAAGTATGAAAATGGAGGATAGGGTACTTGGTAATCCTGTTTATACTTGTGAGCACGTGTAGTCCACTTCTCCTGGATTCCTTGTGGTAACTTGTTGACTATCGGTATAATTCCAGATGATGAGTTGTAATATGATAACAAGTCTTATAATTCAAATTCTGCATGTTGGCGTCAATTTCTGACAGGATGTCAAGAAGGTCATAAAACTTGGAGGTGTCAAACTTGGTCAACTTGGTGAAAGAGTTAAGTTTACGTTTTAAAGTATCCTCAATGACCTCGGGACTACCATACCTTTGATCCAGTCTCTCCCATATGAGGCGTACTCCTCTAGACGGATTTAATGGATTAGATGACCGAAGACTGGCTGCCTGGCGAGAAGAGTTAGGTCCAAGCCACTTAACCAAGAGGTCCATTTCTTCCATAGGAGTAACAACTAGATCCTTTAATATGCTCTGAAAACTGGACTTCCACATAAGGTATGTTTCCGGTGTATCCTGGAATTTACTGAGTCTAGAGAAAAGCAGTTCTTTCTTGAGAAGGAAACTTGTAACGCTTGAGCTCTGTAGTATTTGATGAAGCTGGCATGTAAACGGATGCTTGTGGATTCAGTGTAACTCCAACCCCTGTCCTGGAGACCCCATCTGATGTGTCTTGGAATGGCATTTCTATCTTAGATGTCAGTTGTTTTTCAATTGAATGTTTACTCAGCGGTGAAGTAACAATTCCAGGTAAGCTATTTGTTGATATTCCGAGATTGTCTTTGGACATAGGAGTACGGAAAACACCTGTATGTACTATAGGCGTAGGAACAACTGTCACCGGAAGTGATTCATCCGAGAGCTGAGGACAAGTAGAAGGGCCTAGAAGAATGTTGGAGTTGGCCTTTGGATGTGAGCATGTGATCGACAGGTTGGTGGTGCGGTGTACTCCAAACTGACTGAGATGCAAGTCCAGGGCTAATACTATATGCTTGTAGAGGGATGCCGATGTGTGGTGATGTCATAGTAATCTTATCTGGGATCACCGTTGTGGCTGCATTAGATACAGGATTCACGCTATAGGGCAGATGTACATCATATTTTGTATTAGATTGAAGATGCGGCACTGAGGTGGTATTTGAAGGCACAGTTTGAACTACGTCCTGGAGGGAGATAGACGTGGGCAAGGACTCAGGAACAGTAGAAGCAAGCCTTTGATTTTGATCTTCGACATACTTGTTAGTTCTAGCAGACGTTTCACTATCAAGGTCATTTGACATGTCGCTGACGCCGTCATTATCTGTCAGTTCTTCCATAAACACCCTATGCTTAACTTCAGCTTGATCTAACTCTTGTTGGGCTGTAAGAATGGCCAGATCTGCCTGTAAGGCTGCTTGTTTTTGGAGAATTTCTGCTTCCTTCATGGCAGCTTTTAGCTTAACCTTTTTGGCCTCCATTTCTGCTTTTTGTTTCAGATACAGGACAGACACTTTCGATGTGCTTGAGGAAGACCTAGATTAAGGGATGACCTTGAACCTTTGTGTGATGATGACCTTGAACTTTGGCGTGATTTTGACTTAATGTTGGGGTTCTCCTGAGCATCTGGCACTGAACTTTTGTGAGGTTCATCCGATTTGAGGGTTTCTTGGGGTTTTGAGATTTCATCGAGATGTGCCAGGGTGTCAATTTCATAATAGTTCTGTTAAACCGTCCCTTAATACTGGTATAAATCAAATTGACGATGAACGTTCCAAATCACTATTTTCATTGCGGTTTCTGTTGAGAAAGTTCATAAATGATGAGACTGAGTCTTCGTAGTCTGCCATGGATAAAACAAGGCTATCTTTATATTCTGATAGTTCACTTAGAGGCATAGAGGGATAGTTCATATCTAAATACCTGTCCAGTACAAGCTTCTTCTTCTGTACTGGAGACGATGACCATCAAACAAGGATTCATATAAACTAACGCCCTTTTCTGTCAGAGTTCTGGAGCGTGTACCAGCCATGTTGAACCGCAGATCGTTGTTTCTTTACTATGCTGTGTAGCACTTTTATTAAATCAAATAATAGCATAAACCTCCGGAGAAGGTAAAGAACTACAATGTACAATGTAGCAAACAATAAACATGATGGTCAAATAACATGTACATAATAAATACATAATAAAACATGCCTCATACAACTCCATAATGTCTCTAAAATACTACTCATTTACATAAACATAATATTTAAATAATGTCACTTAATTTAAATAACATCACAAAATTACATAAGACAATGTTTATAACAAGCAGGGCGCGTTCCGATATAACGGCGAAAATACAATATAATACGCGATGAAATACAAATAAAGATGAAATAAATAATAATTCCAATAAATATTAAAGAACTTACACAATGGTGGCAGTAAAAAAGTCCATCAATTAAGAGAAGATTGATAACTGTAAATAACACAGCTGGTAGCGCCGCTAACTAACTTTTCCCGCGAAACTGATCATGTGACTTGAAATCCCTAATTACCCGAATAAATTAACCTATATATGCAAAACCGAAAGTACAAAGTTCGATAACTCCAAATATTAAGGATTTAGTCCGATACCAACTCGGGTTAGGAAAACAAATCGCTGGTGTGACAGCACAGTATGCTTTTGGTAAATAAAGAATAACATGTACATGCCTATAGAAAATGAAGTTTTTATACTTGTATATTTTAGTCTAGAAACATGTTTTTGACATTTCAGACAAGAAAAGTAAATTATTTTAATTCTATTTTTAGGCCAGAAACATGGACATTTCAAGCAATATCAGAAGCTGATAGGAAGTTATGGCTTGATGCTATGGATGGAAAAGAACCAGTAAGTATTTATAGATTATTGTGAAGAAATGGTGTGTTATCCAGGGTAACCAAAGTCAGATTTTTGAAGTTTGATTGTAAATGTACTGTCAAATTGCACTTTAAATTTAATTGAAAAACATCCCTTCAATGTGTTTGTTGATCTGAAAGGATTATCTGTGTTTTGTTGATCTGAAAGGATTATCTGTGTTTTGTTGATCTGAAAGGATTATTTGTGTTTTGTTGATCTGAAAGGATTACAAAATGTATCTGTGTTTTGTTGATCTGAAAGGATTATCTGTGTTTTGTTGATCTGAAAGGATTATCTGTGTTTTGCATACCAGTATTTTACATTCTTTAGCAGTCTAAATAATGTTGTTTCTAAATTCTAATTACAGATATATAATCCCTCTTTGAACAATACAGATGATTGTAAGTATCATGTATATGGGCATTTTATTTTCTTAAAAGACTCCTCTGTGACTATCAATTTCTTCTGAGAATGATTGTTGAAGTTTGTATATCTAGTACCTAAAACTTTGAAATGGACAACATGCATTTCATATCAACAAATTAGTTGTGGTTCCTTCAGAGGAGACTTTTTAAAAATTAAAGCATAAATGGGCATATTAAAATATTTTTAAAACAATAAATTTAAAGAAAACAAAAAACATTGCAATAGTTACATTTTATAGGTATTTAAATATTATTTAAACTTGATGGCATCTCATTATGAATGCAGCCACCTTGACTTTGACACGGCATTACGAAATGAAAGTCACGGTTCCTTTCGGATGGGAACTTAAAATAAACAAGGTCCCGTGTCACGGTGGGCTTGGCACGCTAAAGAATCCTGCTGTATGCCATCAGCACAACGCACAGGCAAAATTTCTGCACCTTCGCCTATAGCTGGCGACGTCTCGATTTAAGTGAAATATTCTTGACTGGGACGTTAAACACCATTACTCACTCACTCACTTGACTTTGACACAAATTGACAAAACTTGTTCATATTGGGGACAACAGTAATACAGGTTACCGTATCATTCCAGAACTCATCACTTAGATATGAGTGAATTGTAAAATAGTCTGAATTGAAGTGTAAAACACAATTTTACCTACCAATCTTTTGAGTAAGTAAAAAGGTTGATGTTATAAACTTTATATTTGATGTCCCATAGTTCCTTTCACACAATTTTGATTACATGTGTGGCAGGTGTAACTAGCTGAACAGGAGGTGCTTACCCTTCCGGAGCTGGTGGAAATTCACATGTTTAACCTAACTTGTCAGTTTCAAAGCTTTTACTTTGCTTCTGGATTGTGATTCAAACATGGATTGGTATGTTTGTTTTTAATTATAGTTGTTATGTGTTATACAACATGAAGCATTTTACCATATTATAAAACTTACTCTAGTTTATTCTTCTTTTTTAGCTCTGCTGGATGATATTGGCTTTAACTTTATTAAAAAATGTTTATATGTTGTGGAAAGCAGAGGTATGTAAAGTTTAGAATTTGAGTTATTTCCCTTAAATGATGATTCGAGTTACTTCCCTTTATATGCAAACCTTGTAAATTTCAATTGATAATCATTTAAAATATAACCATTTGTTGCATTGAATTTAATGAAAAGGATCTTAAGAAATTATTCGCATATTTCTAGGTAGATTAAGGAAAACAATGAATTATTTTTTTATGTTTTATTGAAATTATTATGAAATGTTATTTCAAATATTTAAATTTTTTCAAACTTATTGTTAGTACAGGTTATGTAATGGGTATATAAACCGATGTGCTCTTTATATCTAACGTGTTATAAGAAAGGAGAGAAGGTTAGCACTCCCCTTGATAAGGACGGAATGGACCCTCGTGGTCCCTATAACACACATAAGGCCCTGTCTCCCTACTTTGGAGGCAGACTTTATTTTTTGTGAAGCCATTTCATATACCTGTAAAGTATTGATCATTGACAGATTTGATATAATTAGAGAATTTACAGTTATAATTTTATATTTACATTTATGGTGTTTGATTGTATTAAACTCTGTTTTAGACCAAATGAAGTTATAGGACTATAATTACATTTGCTCATGTGACGTCACTCATTTCTTGCTGACACCTATGCTCGTGACGTCATTGATAGGCTGTTCCAGGAATTGGAATTGCATGTCGTACACGACAGTGTTTTAAATTTATTTCAGGATTCAAAAACAAAAATAAGGTTTTCAAAAAATGCGAAATGTAAATATAACCATTGAACTGTCTAGAAATGGCGTTTATAGTGCTATAACTTCCATTGCCGTGCAAAGCAAACCGAATAACGCGCGCTAGCGCGTTATGACTAGTTTGCTTTGCACGGCAATGGAAGTTATAGCACTATAAACGCCATTTCTAGACAGTTTAATGGTCAAATAATTCGTAGATGAAGGTTATAATTGTTGCTCTCATCTTACACATATTTACAATGTTATATTTCCAGGGCTTAATGAACAAGGATTGTACAGAGTTGTAGGTGTAAATTCTAAAGTCAATAAACTTATAGCCATGGGTCTAGGTAAAGTCATTTATAGTACCTAATTGTTAACCCATAATATCCCATTTATTGTTAGGTCTTGGTTCATAATAATGTAAATGACCTTTAAGTCTGTGAAACCTATATATTTGGATTTGCATCAGGACTGTGTGTTTTAGTTACAAATAATTTCTTTCTCCTATTTACAGTAGGTATACAGAATATTTACAGAGTCAAAAATATCCCCCACCTTTCGAAGAGAGAGAGTGTATTAAATTTGAGTTTCATAAATTCTTGTCTGCGCTAATTCTCCAAAACAAAGCACTATTTCACAAAACTTGGTGCAAGGTATCAACATAGATAGGAGATGTGCATATCATTAACCCAAGTTGGTTTGCTCATTTTCCTTAGAGTTATGGCCCTTTCAACTACAGCGCCTGCTTGCAGGGGAGTCTAATTCACTGAATTTGCTTGTTATATATTATAAAATGAAAACTTTGACTAAGATAAAAATTTAAATGTTTTGCATTTATTCTAGCATTTTCATACCTTAAGAAACTTTTCAGGAATGGCTCGGTGTACTAAAACCAATGTACATGTAACATATAACTTGTTTTATTTATAGATTCAAAGAAAAAAGACAAAATTCAGCTTGAAGATCCTCTACAATTTGAAATTAAAACTATAACTAGTGCTGTTAAAAATTATCTCAGGTAAGTCTTTTGTATGTTAGTGGATTAGTATATTATGTACCTCAGTAAAGTTCCCACCTATGTTGAGTCACAACAGGGATGGTGGGGAAACCAGAATGCGCAGAGAAAGCTTTGATCTTGGCAAGGTAACTAGTAAAATTTCACTCTATATGAACCTATGTGATATTTGAATCTAAGCAGTGAGAGCCACAGTGATCCACAAACAAGAGATGAAGACCATGTAGCCTGCTGTCTGTACACTAGTACCATCATTTATAGCAAGGTTTCTGTAAAGGCTTTTACCAATATTTGTAAGCACAGTGCTCCAAGCAGGTTTTGAAAACTGGTAGCCACATGGCTAATAATTAAAAAATTTCAGTAGCCATTTCAAGATTTTTGTCGCCAGGTAAAATTCTTGGTGGCCAAACCTTATAAATATTCTTTCTAATCACACCGCCCGTTGCTACTACCGATTGAATGGTTTAGTGAGATCTTTGGATTGGTCCCACCACGAGAGGCAACTTTTGAGGCGGAGCGATGAGAAGACAATCAAACTTGATCATTTAGAGAAAGTAAAAGTTGTAATAAAACCCAAATCAAAAAGTGATTTTTGCCGTTTGGCTGCCATTTTGCAAAATTAGATCATGGTCAGTTATGTGCTTAAACTGTAAAGTCACCTGCTTTGATTTAAGCGCTTTTAGAATTATTGATGGGGAGACTATTTGTCAGGTTTGGTGACGGGCCATGAACAAAATATCCCGATTTCCCGATTTTCCGATTTTTAGTAGCCAAACTCAAAAAAATTATTTGACATAATGGCGATCATCTGACAATTTGTAGTCGCAAAATCCTATTTTTGGTCGCAAATTTCGAGTATTTACTAGGCTACTTGGAGCACTGAAGCAAGACTTAAAAAATATGAGTAAATACATACAGTAAAACACGAATATAACGAATATGCTTAAAACGAATACATGGATAGAACGAAGTCAATTATTTGGCCCGATCGCTTCTCTATATAAGTCTATATATAACAATAAACGAAGCCGCTATATAACGAAGTTAAAAATAGAGTCCCTAGGGCTTCGTTATAAACTTGTTTTACTGTATATGTTAAAGAATCACAAATAAAATTTTCACATACATGTATATAATCTAGTAACATATGACAAGAGTTGAAAAGTTGATATGTCTTAGTTTGAATTATTATTATTATTTACATTTTGTTTTATTAGGTCATTACCAGAGCCATTAATGACATTTAAATTACATAACCAGTTTATTGCTGCATCAAGTAAGTTGAACAGAGAGAGAGAGAAAAAGAGAGAGAGAGAAAGAGAGAGTCTAAAGTAATCAAGAGAGAGAGAGAGAGAGAGAGTCTACCAGTAAACTAATAAATAGGGCTAGTTGATTTAATTACTCTCATTTTTATACACATTTAATAGTAGTAAGAATGAAGATTTGAATCATTTGATACATTTATAATAATGACATCAGCATGATATTTTACATTTTATGAATAAATTGATGCTTACAGCAAAATTTCTTAGACAAATTAGTGATGTGGGGTATACATGTAAACCCAGTTATTGATTGATCTAATTTTTTTAACTTTTAATTTCAGAACAAGAAACAAACACATTACGTGTTCATGATATTCATACACTTGTACATAAACTTCCAGAGCCAAACTTTGAGATGTTGGAACTGTTAATGACTCATCTTCAAAAGTAAGTCAATGTTAATCAAACTTTTAACTCACCATAATATCTTGACATTATATGATGTATTTACATGTATATGTAGGAAGTAGAACTAAGACATAGGTGTCACTGTCCAGGTGTCCTCTTCATTTAAATTCCTACTATACCTTGCCACCAAAATTGAAACAGAAAGACTGATATCATTACCTGTAAGTTGATCTACATGTAAGTCAAGCATTTCTTTTAAGTTTCAAAAGTATAGTTATGAATGGGGTTTGCCGCTGTACCACGGATCAATACCTCTTAACGTTTGTGCGGAACGTTTTGGAAAACATCAACGTCATAGATTCCTGGAATGAATCGTTTTCGTGGGAAAACGTCATTTCATGTTATTACATATCCATTGGAAATTAGTGTTCCACACAAACGTTAGAGGGTATCACGTGGCACAGCAGCGAACCCCATTGTTAAGATCCCCATTTAACCCATCTGCATAAAGTTGGTTTGAAAAATGTAGTGTAAATCAATATTGATTTTTATATCCATGTAAAACTTGAAGTTATTGTTTTCCCACAGTAGTGTTCATCTTCCTCAATTTGGAAACATGAGCATCTTGAAAATGAAAATTAATTATTGAAACTGGCTACTCTTCAAGGTTTAAAAGTTGTGTGTTTTAAGCTTAAAAATTGAAGCATCTTCATTTAAATATAGATTCTTTACCATTGTTTCTTATTTGATTTCAGAGTTTCTGATAACAGTGATAGAAATTTTATGAATGTTGCAAACATTGGTGTTTGTTTTGGTCCGACATTAATGCGTTCAGAGGAGGAATCTGTGGCAGCCATTATGGACATTAAATTTTGTAATATAATTGTAGAAATACTCATTTTAAATTATGAAAAGGTTTGTATAAATAGAAACATTGGCCAAGTTCATTAATTTATACTGGATTTGCTCATAATTGAGAAATCTTGATTTGTTTATCATTGTTAAAACAATATGTACCAATACATTTGTATTTAAATCTACCTTTTTTACAACAAAAATTATAAGACTTTTATACCAATTAAAGTAATTGCTGTTATAATGCAATTTAATGTTGCATCAGCAATTTTTGAGCTATTCCTGTCAAGAGCAAGTTGATTAGCCTCGAAGGATTAATCTAAGAGCAGGAGATGTGTGAGTGTGTATTGTGGTCTGCCTTATACTAGAGCACACTTTATGCTACTTTAAGATGCTAGCTCACAGAGTCAGTACACCACAGACAAGCATACCTCTCCCCCAATCACATTATACAAATACCAGGGTAACCAATCAATACTCTAGCCTCTTAATACTGAGCACCAGATGCCAAAACAATATCTCATATTTTAAAAATCTTAAAATTTGTTTTAATACCCAATGGTTTCTTTAATTTATATTTAGATTTTTAAAACACCACCTGAGGGAGCTGATATTGCTGATTGTCGAGTAATGCCTCAGGCGGGACAAGTGAGCAATAAGTGTGTAGCACCAGTCACAAATCATACAATGATGGATAATCGTATAAGTCTGGTACAACAACCTGTCTATGCAAATAAAGCACCTGTTCATCCAT
Source organism: Anadara kagoshimensis (assembly GCA_021292105.1). Lineage (NCBI taxonomy): Eukaryota > Metazoa > Mollusca > Bivalvia > Arcoida > Arcidae > Anadara > Anadara kagoshimensis. Next base: position 4,079,463 of record CM037873.1, read on the forward strand.
CATACCCGATTAAACAAGCTACAAAGTTACGAGCTGTTGAAATTTATAATCCTACAACTGGAGGTAAGAGTTACAAGCTGTTGAAATTTTTAATCCTACAACTGGAGGTAAGCGTTACGAGCTGTTGAAATTTATAATCCTACAACTGGAGGTAAGGGTTACAAGCTGTTGAAATTTATAATCCTACAACTGGAGGTAAGGGTTACAAGCTTTTAAATTTTATAATCCTACAATTGGAGGTAAGGGTTACAAGCTTTTAAAATTTATTGTCCTACAACTGGAGGTAAGGGTTACAAGCTTTTAAAATTTATTGTCCTACAACTGGAGGTAAAGCGTATCTGTTTTGTATACATAATCTGGAAGTCTTAGATAAGGCAACAACGGTACTCTTCAATCGAGGAGAATTGATAAAGCGCAACAGTAAATCTTTAGTTTGTTTTCCTTATATTTCTGATAGGTCAGTTTATCCTTCCATACAGCAATATTTTTTCTAGGTCAGTATGTCCTCGTTGTTAACCGTAACTAACTAATTGTGCAGACAATAACACCTAAAACCAGTGATATTAAACTGTCTGTTTTTGTTTATGAGGCTGAAACTAAAAGTACCCTCAGAATTAAAGTTACTTATACATGTACACTGTATTTGATCAGAGTTCAGTCAATGAAATATTCAAAGGAAAAAAGTCTAAATATAGAGAAATTAAATTGGTTAAATGTATAATACTAGATGTTGTCTTATTGTGTTACTCTGTGTTAAAGTCAAAAGTATTGATTTTATTTTGCCAGGATTTGAAACTCATGCTGGTAGCAGTACAAGTGGTAGTTCTGATTCACTGAATTCAAGTCAATCTAACCACATGTCAATTAATACCTCATCACCACAGCTAGACAACACGCGACTACGTGGACCAGTTTATACAAATGTAAACGCATTAGGTAAGTGTTATATCACATCACCACAGCTCAACAACACGCGACTATGCGGACCAGTTTATACAAATGTAAATGCATTAGGTAAGTGTTATATCACATCATCACAGCTAGACAACATGTGACTGCACAGACCAGTTTATACAAATGTAAATGCATTAGGTAAGTGTTATGTCACATCATCACAGCTAGACAACATGTGACTGCACGGACCAGTTTATACACATGTAAATGCATTAGGTAAGTGTTATATCACATCATCACAGCTAGACAACACGCGACTATGCAGACCAGTTTATACAAATGTAAATGCATTAGGTAAGTGTTATATCACATCATCACAGCTAGACAACATGTGACAGCACGGACCAGTTTATACAAATGTAAATGCATTAGGTAAGTGTTATATCACATCATCACAGCTAGACAACATGTGACAGCATGGACCAGTTCATACAAATGTAAATGCATTAGGTAAGTGTTATATCACATCATCACAGCTAGATAACATGTGACTGCACAGACCAGTTTATACACATGTAAATGCATTAGGTAAGTGTTATATCACATCATCACAGCTAGACAACATGTGACTGCACGGACCAGTTTATACACATGTAAATGCATTAGGAAAGTGTTATATCACATCATCACAGCTAGACAACACGCGACTATGCGGACCAGTTTATACAAATGTAAATGCATTAGGTAAGTGTTATATCACATCATCACAGCTAGACAACACGCGACTATGCGGACCAGTTTATACAAATGTAAATGCATTAGGTAAGTGTTATATCACATCATCACAGCTAGACAACATGTGACTGCACAGACCAGTTTATACAAATGTAAATGCATTAGGTAAGTGTTCTACCTGTATCTTACATCACCACAGCTAGACAACATGTGACTGCACAGACCAGTTTATACACATGTAAATGCATTAGGTAAGTGTCATATCTCATATTTTCTAGTAAAGTTAGCACATATAAATGTGTGTACTAGTGAGTCTACCAGTCTACATCTGAATTATAAGTAAATCACACAAATACCCATTCACTTTCAATTCATGTAAAAAATTCAACCGATCATAATGGGTAAAATCTTATTTGGAGCACTAATGATTCCAACTGATCATCAATTATGATTTTGAACTGATGTTGCAACACTAACAATATGCAAACCTGGAAGTAACGAAGACTTATTAGTTTTTCTTTTACTTTTAGCAAACAGATATAATTTGATGTCAGGATCTGATATACCAACATTGTAAGTAGATGTTTATCTTACCTGGTTACTTAGTTACTTACATGAAATACACATATAACCTGAATGGTCCCTCTGAATACAACACACATAGCCTGAATAGTCCCTCTCAATACAACACACAACCTGAATATCCCCACTCATAATCACATGTATAGAATGTTTTAACTGTAGATTTGAATGCCAGTTGAGAGAGAGAGAGAGAGAGATTAATTTATGTTTTTCATATTTTCATAATATTAAAAATATGCCACATCATTATGAATTATAGACATCATACCTTAGATACTAAATGATACAAATATAATGATTTACTTAATTGATTATAATTTTATGATGATATATAAGTTAATAATTTTGCATGATATGCATGACACGTAATGTAGGTATTTTTATATATACATGTATGTTTGCATGTTTTCAGTTCTAATAACACACCTGTAGACAGGTAATATGACTTTGCCAGCATTAGTGTCAAAATTGTTGCCTATTTTATATAAATCTTACCTTAGTTTTACTATATAACTCTTCAGAAATGTATATTGTTTGTTTTTATATCCAACTTCTTGCTTTTTGTTTAATCTTTTTTTCTTGAAATGCCATATGCATATGTACCCTATCCAAGTCAACTTTACCAAACTGAACGTCAGCTTTCCCACATACATCTATATGTGAAAAATTCTCAACTGTTGTCTCTCGCATTTTTCTTTTGAATATTTTAAACTTTACACTTACGATTTAGTGAATGCATTCTCTGTTTTACCTCTTTTAGATAAAGTGTGTATCAAATGTACAGCTTTAGCTTTTTTACTTTGTGTGTTTCTCAATCTATCGCTTAATGTTCTTTTATAAGGCCTACCATATATTTTTATTATACTTTTTATAAAACTTTGATCATTGAATTCCATTACTAGCCCATCACAGCAGAAAAATTGATTCATTACTCTGCCATAACTTTGCATGTATATTGTGAAATTTTAATCTGATAAATCAAATCATAGTTATGATACTTATTACTAATGCTTGATAAAACAGTTTTGCCATCAGGCTGTTACCAGTGAGGTTGTACATAATAATGTTATTTTGTGACTATATTTGAAGTTTGTTGTCCTCTTTTGACCATTACTATGCATTATGTCATTATTTATGAACTGGGACCCAAAACAAACCATCTGTCTAATAGATAGTCCATCTTTCTGTTCACAGCAAATTAGATCACATTTAAATGCTAACTATTTATACATAATTACCATGAGAAATCTTTCTATCACTTCTCTGATCAGAAAATAATCTCTAGGAATAGCCTTGTATTAAAATAATAGGCATGTATTATCTATCATAGCATGTTAACATATGTGTTGTATTATGAATGTAGTTAAGTTTATAGGTCAAATAGTGCTTATTGTAAATTGGGGAATTTTCATCTTCATTTTATTTTTGTGAGGATAACTAGTGGAGACAATAAAACTAGTAAAGCTATTTAAATTAATTTTACTTTTATTTGTTGTTCTGTCTGTCATAATTTTGACATCACAGGTATAAAAGTATGCTTTAAATAATTGAAATGTTGCTTCTTGTGAAAATAAATGGAGGTGAAAATTTCCCGATCTGACAGTATCGAAACTTACGTAATTGATAGAGTAAAAATTGATGTGTATGCAAATACATTTTGTTGATATTAATGTGGTAGATATAATTAATATTGATTCATTAAGGTAGTACTAGTATTCAATATTAAATAATTTGCATGGTCAGTAATATTTTAGTGTCTGCTGGAAAATTATATTATACTCATATATGTGATGTATGTGAGTGGTGGGGGGGGGGTGTTAAAAAAAAAGTTTTATTGGGTATTGAGATGTCTTAAGTTTTACAACTAAGTATGAAAATTACTAGCTAGCAAACTAATACTATTATTAAATGATAGGAATAATTTGAGAAGAAACAACATAGTAACTAGGTAAGGAACAAAGACAGTTCAGTAATTGCTAAAGGAGTCATGGTTTAATGGTGAAAAAAAACATCAGTGGTTTAAGATTAACTTATTATGGGATATGTGGTGTCAGTATTTTTAATTAATTTTTATTATCTTATTTTATTATTAATTACTCATGTTACTACGGTATTGAATTTGAAATTGCATTAAAAAATATGGAGCGAGAGAAAAGCATGTTTCTTTACAAGGTAGACTATGATGACTAACAACTCTGTAAATTCACACCTTATTCCCAATAAACATTACTGACCCAATACGAGATTTATAAAGACCATACATACTATCACATTGAACACATTGGTCTCGAAAGGGAGATACATAAAAAAATATTTAGTCAAGTAAGGAAGGGGGGGGGGGGGAGGAGGAAAGTAAATTTGACCTTAGAGAATATACACATACAATATATACATTCTATTGCTGTTCATTCTATGTGAATACTGCATGCTTGCTTTTAGTTTATGCAATACCAGTATATTATAGATCCTTTGCATGCTGAAGTGTTTAGTAGATAGACTAGCTGGAATATTTATGTTTTGCATGATGCACGCATAGCTTATATACATATATCATTTATTATAGCTGTATTATATATAGAGGTAAAAATATTAATAAACTAAACTGAGTATATGTATATAAAGATATTGAAAGAGACTTAACACGTGAATGGATAGCCAGAATGATGATTAATACAAACAATTGTAGTGAAATGTGTGTGTCTGTTACAGTGTTAAAATTCCTAGCTTTGCTTTGATAAAGTCAGTCATAAAAAATATTCCCCTCTGTAAACATGCAGATTTGGTAATTAGAAAATGTAGAAAACACTGGGTAAAGTTTTGAGGGCAGAAGGGAGCTAGAATAAGGATTTTTCATTTTGCTCCAGCAATACCATACTTTTGGCTTCCAATACTGTTGAAAAGCAGGTTTTTTTCCCTCTTTTTATTTATTCATTTATTTATTTATTTATTTATTTATTTATTTATTTATTTATTAAAATTCTTCATAGTATATTTAGACAATAAACAGTATATATTGAAGTTTTGACTACATGATAGATCTAGATAAAGATCCTATATAATATGACTGACATTGCTTAGCTTAAGCTTAATACACCATGCTCATGATAAAACATTAGTTTAATGAACTCTTGTGCATACTTGTTTGAATTTTGCTCTATTTTAGCGGAAGCATAAAGAAACGAGGCTCGAATGATTCCTCTTATCAATCATCAATGTAAGCTAACACTCAGTGTTGTATTGTGTCTTGTTCTAACTATTAACCATTAACCACAGGGTTCATTTCCACCTTTAAAACCCCTGCACACTACCAGCACCAGTGCTTATATAATGACCAGTCTGATTGGCTGATGTGCTATAAGTAATCTGTTGCACAGATTCATTTTAAGAATAAAGAATTTATTTTTAAAAAAAAGTAAAATAGTAAGGTGGTTGTGAACCCATGAAGAAACAATATATTGATTCATATAACTCATTACATTTTGAATTTATTTTTCATTACTTTTGTCTTGTTTAATTAATCAATCTACATGTAATCAAACTAATTACAGGTTGACCAATAGAATTTTCTGTAAAACAAATATATGTCTGAGAGATATTATTTCAGGGAATTATTTTTTCAAAGTGATTATATTTGTTATTATGATGATAATAGAAACGTATAGGAGATGTAAATTATATTTATTGGAAGAACTAAATTACCAGTATTCACACTGTAGTAGATTGAAATTAAACACAAACATACTGGTCCATGTCCTAATCACAATACCAAAAATTAAAGTAAAAACTTCAAACATAGTGCCAGTTTTTGACATGTTAACATAAGCATGTTTAGTTTACCAAATGGCACCCAATCGCCTTTGTAATGATAACAGTGTTTCTATGAATATCTGCTGATACCAAGAACTAAATTACAGGACATTCATGGGAAAATCTTTCATGTTCCCATGATGCCACATGATGCCACACAATTGAATAAAATATTTTTCCGACACATTATTTATTTATGAGATCTTAAAGCTGATGCTCATGTCACATTGCCCTTAGCGCACTTTAAAGGTCTAAATGTCTACCACTTTACCTATAGCTGGTGATGTCTCAGTGCCAGTGAAATATTTTTGAATGAGGTATAAAAGCCCATTCATTCAATCAATCTTTTTGAAAACTTTAAATGTTATAGCAGAGAAAGCTGTGATATATGAGATTACATTCTATCTGTAATGACATTGGTCAGCCTGTAATTTGTAACACTCTTGATTATAAGCACTACTGAGTCTATTATTCTATCATGCATTATATAATCTTGTGTTATGGTTTTACTCACAGTATGATAAATCACATGTGAATGTTACCAGTGCTTATACAAGAAAGCCTTATTCCACAGTAAAACTAGTTATGTTATGTTTTAAGAAAAAGAACAACAAATATTCTGAAACAACTGTAAGATATAAGAATATTTTGCTTGTCACATGTTTTATTTTCAGCAATGGCCTTTGATTTTAATTGGGACAGGAAATGACGAAAAAATTGTTGAAATATTTCCGGTTAAGTGAATAAATTTTTAGGCTGACTTGACTTAACTTATATTTGTATAATATTTGTGTTATATTTTATGATATTGAATTAACTAATCTCTATCTTAGCAGTGGTGATGGGTTAAAATATAAGTATAAAACGGTGGTTGGTCTTGTTTTCTCTTTGTTAGTAAACATGGTAGTGCTGTTGGACATATATATACATTTCAACTGATGAGTAATACTAGTTGCTAGTCATTTGTAGAGGCAATGCTTGCTAAAAGCAAAATATCTCGGTATTATTTAGAAGATGTGTAAACAGTTTACTGAATTATTTATATTCCATTGAAGTGACCCAGTAATGTCAGTATTGTATAATAGGTTGGATATTGACAAGAACATCATTGTGCTATTGTCATATACCTAGTGTTATTACAATATGATGGTCTAGAGGAGTGATACAACACATGTGTAAGAACTTAAATGCTTATAACCATCTGTATTATGTTATTGTGTTGTCCATTAGTCTGTCTTTATGTATTTATATACATGTACATTTTCCTTGCACCCCATATAACTGAACAGTATGGAGGATTTTAATGATACTTTCCATGAATGTTTGTTATATTTGTCAAAACTGAAGAAGCACAGTGCATGAGTATCCATGTCAAAGATGATGGCATGCAGAAAACTTCTTTTTGACTTCACAAGTTCACATGTAATGATATAATCTTGCCGTAGTTTAGGAGTCCTGACTGAGAGAATTCGTGCAATTGTAGACGTGTGGTGAACATAATAACCATATGTACGGTATTACTATTGTAGATTATGCAGTATCTTGTAATATTTATTTTCTCAAGATATATTTTAAGTACCAGGTACATCACATTTTCATTTAAGGTTTTTCACAGTTTTAAGTTGACACATATTTTCACATGTTTTACATGGTATTTTCAGGACATCATCAATGGGCAGTATGTCAGCCAGTTATACAGGGTCTCTAATGGGTCCTGGTAGTCATTCCATGGTTAAACCCAAGAAAAGGTAACTCTCACAAACACTAATGATTATGATGTAGAGAATTTAGACATGTCAAGGTCTAATTGTGGTACATCATTAAGGAGTTCACATGCAGAAATGTATTACAGCCCAACCTGCCTTAAAGGTCACATCTATATGAGTCACCTGCTTACAAAGACCAGTAGAATTGTATCCCAATCATTCATATTATTTGAACCTGTATAGAAAGGTCACCTACCAATACAAGTCACTTTTACTGGTTCCTTTTGGTGGTCTTTATAGACAGGTTTGACTGTTTAAGGTGTCAAAGTCAACAAGTGATATATCTGCCAATTGTTAATAATGGCGTGGGTTTTACTCGATGATAAACCATGGTTAGATATTGATTATTTCTACTCTTATATGACTTAAATCAAAAGCATGGCAATAAATACTGCAATCTTTCCTCAGAAGTAAATTTTATTATTTTTAAAAAAAGTTTATTTATTGAATTCATCTGTTGAGATCACACATCTTAAACTAAATAATTTGTAATATTCAAATATAACTGTATTTGTGTAGCCATTTAAATTACATGATGTGATAACAGGGTTTAATCTGATTTAGTAGCTTAATAAAGTCCTTAAATATTAAACTAAGGAAGTTCTTGTATTAATTGTAAATTAATTTCTTTTTGTTCTATTCTTTTACAGAACTGTTCGGACATTGTATCAGTGTACAGCAGAAAACGATACAGAATTGTCTTTTGAACCAAATTTAATTATACACCATGGTAAGATTTCTATTCAATATATAAATCATTCTTCATATGACTTGGGTTTAAAACAACAATCAAGTTTCATCCAATTTGACCATGTACATGTGTATACATGCACTTTTATACACCCACTTCTAGACACAAGACATATGATATTATCATTATCATGTTGCCTGTCTGTCCATCTGTCAGTAATAGTTTGTCTAGCCTGCTCTATAACTCAATACAGTACAATTCAAATGATAATATTTTAATGTATGGTGCTCTAATATAATACATGTTAACACTTTATTTGGTTCTCAAAAATGACATTTTCTTTTGCAGTTCGACCTTCTAAGGAGCCGGGTTGGTTAGAAGGGACATTAAATGGAAAAACTGGACTTTTACCAGAAAATTATGTTGAGTATATAGACTGATGTTTTGTATAGTGTTATTTATATTATTTAGTTGCTATAGCAACTTATGCAGTTCAGTGCTGTTTATATAGCATATATTGGATTTGTTTTAATCCGAAAGTGCAATATATTTAAACAGATGACAGATGAAGCTTGTGTGATAATTCATATGATTCTGTAGTGGTTAGTGTTTTGCAAGTGCTCTACTCGAAGCTCAAGTGTGAAGCATCATGGGAAAATATTTGTAATGCATCGTGGGATTGATATTGAAGATTACGACAGTGTTTTATGCAATAGCTGTACATTGTACATTGATAATATGTATTGCTTCTTGAATTATGATCTGCAGGTGTTTGATCACAAGTGCTGTTTTTTGTGTATGAAACTATAATTATCTGTTAATTGGCTATATATAACATATATGTGTGACAAGGTTCTATGTACATGTATATTGGAAAGAAAATCTTTTTTTCAAGAATTTTTGTAACAAGATTCCAGAGCAAATATAACAAAGATTCAAGGAGATTGGAATAAATCAAGCATTTGTATCATTTACAATAGTTGTAAATCATGTTATATATTCACATTTAAGATTTTTGTTTTCTACAATACATATTTAACCTATGTACATATATAAGCAGTCAGCAGGTTGCTCATTTTAAATCCAAAGTATTAAATATTCTGTCTCATTAGGTCAGTTTTGTTAGATTTTATGTCAGTTATCAGGATTTTATACTTGGTATGTTTTATAACAGGTTATTAATTTTGGTTAAGATAGATTTTAGCTGAACTAATTAAGCCAGCTGATGTTGTGTTATGGCTTGGCATGCATGTGTGTATGCATTGAAACTGTTATCTTGTCTGAAATAACTGGGCCAATTAAAACAAAATTTAGTATAGGGGTTTTAAGTTTACATTTTTGCCAGTTGAGCATTGCAGGATTTTATTTGAGCCTCTGGTTTTGGTTGTGTTTGTAAAAAAAATGCTGGAATAATTTCTTGTTGACCACTGCTGCTATGGATTAAATTCTGTATATTATATGCTACAGGAAAGATAAATACTGATTAATTTAATGAATTAAAAGGCTTTTTCATTTGTTTTTTTTTTCAGTAACAAAAATCTTTTTTGTAACTAAATTATAATCAAGCTATTTAAGGAATTTGAAGTCATAAAGTTGTATTACCTGGTACTTGTACTGATCCTTTGTTTGATCAATTTCTGAATAGAAGGAAGTTCCAAACATCCCAAAAAATGTTTTTATACAAAATTCGGAAAGAAAAATTGAACAGGAAAAAAACTACCGTAGTTTGTATGTTTTATATGTATTAAAAGTGATTTAGAAAATGAAATTTAATGTTAGATGTAGGAAGTAGATGATTCAAGAGACATTTGGTTTAACAAGTAATGTAATTATTTATTTATTTGTATATCAACACTGCTGATGGATTAAAATAAGTGTTAATTTGTGTTTAGTGTGTCATTTAATACGAAAATTATTGGACTATGCAGTGTGTGTTTACTCTCTAGCAGAATTTCCTCACCAGTTCTATGTCTGATTGATGTGTTATGTATGATGAGATGTTATACATCTCCCTTTGTCTGATCAACTTTGCAATAATAGTCAATGTTTAAGCCTCAGAAACTGATACAGTGGAACCTGTGAACACCTAAAGTAGGGATGATTATGTTAAGATTAGATAGATCTGGCTTTGTCTGTAATATAGGCTGGCCTACAATCATAATACTGTGGAGTCTGCATGTAAAAACCAAATATTTGAAGAAGGGATTATTATGTTAAGATTAGACAGATCCCGCTTTATCCATAATACGCTAGCCTACAATCTTCTTATGAACAAATTTTAATAAAAAAGTAATATATGGTACGACTGAAAATTTGGATTCATTGTAGACATATTGTTGGTCAACACAGGGTTTGGTGTTCACAAGTTGCACTGTAAAAGTAAACTCATTATTGCCATGCTTAGTGTTAGGTGTATTTATTACTATATTATGTTCTATTGTTTAAAACTTGAATAAAAACAAATAATTAATGTAGCAATTAACAGAAATATTAATATGTTAGAAGATGATGAATTTTCCTTAAGTTTTCTACCATTTCTAATTCATTGTGATGAAAAGATCATGAAGCCTTCATTTCTTGTTTAAACTTATTTCTTTGACTTAGGATTAAAGGTTGAAAGGTGATCAGATTCTTTTTCTTCAAATACTGAATATTAGGTACCGGTACTTGTTTACTTTGTCCATATGTTGTTAGCAAGCTCAGTTTCGACAATTAATCAGGGATGTCAGATTCAAACATTATTGATTCAATATTAATTTGGTAATCCTGATACTTTTAGCATTTAATAACCTTAGATAAAGTACATTGTTTGTCCATAAAACTGATTTACAGGGGTGAATATATTAACTGAAATCCGATGATTTAAAATGGCAAATTCACGAGTCTCATGACTTGCAGTACATCTTTCATCTGTAAGATCCCTGATGAGATTTAGTAATCATACACCTAACACCCTCTAACATGTGTATGGAATTACCATTTCTATCAGTTATTTACATTGTTGCAATGTAAATTCACAGAATAATTTTATATATGATCACATGGTGGTAAAACTCCTAATCTTGAAATTCTGTTTTCTTTGGAAGTAAATATACTACACACATGTTACTTGGTAATGTTACTAGTGTCATTATAAAGTTAACTTTTGCAGTAATAATATTATATCAGCTAGGAGGTAGTTTATTCTCTTTGTCTTTATCTCTCTACATGATGAAAACACAAATTGTCAGTATATAGATTCCTATAACATGTCTTATAATGTATATCATTCTGGTTCATCAAAAGATTTTCTAGAATGTTTTATGTCAATAATAAACAGGGTTTTAGTATAATGTAATTTTAATCAAGCAATTTGTATTTAAGCTAAGCTTGGAAGCTGCAATACAGAAGCACGGATTTCAATTCATAACAAATTGTTTATGTGTCTAGATCAAATGTGTTTAATCTACAACTTCTTGTATTTTTTGTAGTTTCTGTAACATTTTTGTTTTGATCTTTGTCATTTGAATGTTTGGTTGCAGTAATGTAACTGTCATTAGGTTCACCCTTATAAGGTATCTGTTTTGTTGATTTAGGTACACCCTTATGGGACATCTGTTTGTTCATACATTTAAATTGACATTAGGAACACCCTTATGGGACAGATCTATATTTTGTTTAAGTTTCATTTTTCTCTCATTTATTTTTGATATCTTAATTTTTTAACTTTTGCTTATCTCTTAATGGGAATAAGGAATTTTGCTTATTTAAAGATGGTATACATTGTACATTCCCCATTTCATTCCTTTGTGACCCATACTCGCAATTTTCACCATTTTACCAAACTTAGACTTCTAGATTTCACCCATTATATATCCATTTGTTCTCATTCAAAGCTTAAAGTCTTGATTTGATAAGATTAAGACTTTGATATTTATAGACTGAGTACCTGTATCTGTTTTTAGCGACAGATGTTGATAAGCTGGAAAAATGTTTCAAAAATGAATAATTAGGTAATACAAAATATGCATGAAGTTAAATCTTGTAACGTGAAAACAAATTTAAAAAAAAATCCTATTCCATTCCTTAAATTAATAAATACAAATTAATAAGCTTTGTGTATATATTATTATACATATATAAGGTTGCCTTTCTTTTGATACCTAGGAAGAAACAAGAAGTCCATTGTTGTCAATTTGTATATGCCAGTATTACAGTCACTTACATGTCGGGAAGGCAGACTGGGTTGGGGTTTGGTTGGGATATTCATAAGGGGGTACAGGTTTTAAACTTAGCATAATAAGGAAAAGGATGATACAATTATATTGATGAATAAGTTATGCAAAGTTTTATACTTAAGTGTTGAAAATTGGTATTTACTTGGTGCATTCAGATGTAAATATAATCTTAGAAGCAGAGAGAATTATGGTGTGGTTTATTTAGTGGTAAACAGATTTAATGATAGATAATGAACAAAATTAAATGCAGTAAAATGTATCTGAAGTAAATAATAATAACAATAATAATAATAATAAATAAATAAATGTCTTAGTGTGTAGTTTGTGGCAGTTACTCAATTGTTTATATTTCCTGACATTACAGCAAATCTATGTTACCATACAGGCACTAAGTATTTGATTTGTGTTTTGTTTTTTCTTAAATTCAAAATAATAATTGTTTTGTAATTTAAATTTTCATTTGCTGATATCAGTCTTCCAAAATTTTGTGGGATTCGATATTTTAATTATTGTTTTTCTTAGATTTTGCTGTTTTCCCTATGTACACAAATTAACAACCCTGAAATTTTGTATGAATAAGAGTTAATTTTATTCAATAGGGATATGGGGAAAATAATAAAACTTGGGAAAGATAATGTTCCATGTGCATACTGTTGTGATTTTTCTGCAATAAATTTTCATAACCATGATTTCTATAAATGCTTGTTTGCATAATTTCAATAAAATTTCTTGTTTGTATAATTTCAACAAATGTCCGTTTTCATAATTTCAACAAATGCCTGTTGCCATAATTTCTATAAATGCTTGTTTCCATAATTTCTATAAATGCTTGTTTCATTAATTTCTATGAACACTTGTTTCCAAAATTTCCATAAATGCCTGGTTCCATAATTCCCATAAATTCTTGTTTCCATGGATACTTTCATTTATTACATGTTTAGAGTTTAGTAAAGCTATAACTGCCTTTGAATTATTTCTACGGACTAGTCATTTATTTGTTCTTATATAAAACAATTGCAATTTAAAATGTTCTTTTACTATTGTTTGTAACATAAAATTAATGCCTTGTCAGGACCGCCTTGTTAGGGCGCTTTTTAGGCTCACATTGTTAGGGCCGCCTTGTTAGGAACCTGCCAAACTCTTAAGTGTTTTACAGGTTATAGATATTACCGTATGTCACTTTTCTAGTATCAGTAATTACAGATGTTTGTCTTTATAATCTTCATACAAAAATGCCTTGTAAACACTTTACTCTACAGTTCTATGCTTGTTTGATTAATGAACATTTTGTTAGATTTCAGTGACATTGTCTGAAAGCAGCCTGGCATCCATTTTGTACCCCTCAATAGGTTTCTACTTTTGAGATATAAATGTAAATTTGTTTAAAACTTAGAAAATATCTGTTTCTTGAATGCTTTTGAAAACATTCCATTGATTGCACTGTTTTAAACTGCACCTAAAATTAGTACATCTCATAACTTATTTGAAATAGGAATTGATTGTAAATCTAGCTAATGGATATAATGCATACATATAGGCATTAGCATAAGTTATCTCTCAGTATTAGAATATTGATTAGAATGTTAATCTTGAGTTGTTTTTCACACAAGAGGCTAGATATAAATTATTTTCCTGATCAAATCTTGCTTCAGAAAATTCCCCATATACAAACAACTCTTTAATAATAAAAATGCATGCATGGTAGATTCCACCAATTTGAAGCTACATTAGTAGTGGTGTAGATTTTACATGTGTTAGGTAGAAATTATTATATAAACATTTGAACATTTTATATTCTGATCATGATAAAGGTGTTTTTATATTAACCCACTAATTAGAATTGTATAATGTTATCAGATTCATTGAGTATTATCATGACAACATTTTTATTTATAAAATTAACCTGTATACCTAGTCAGAAGCAATAGAAAATTCAGATTTTGTCATAATAAGATTGAGACATTTTTCCATTGTTGTTGATTTATTATCTTCAGCTGATTTCTCATATATTCTAACATGCTTACTAAGTGATTGTATCAGGCCTATCATCACTTGAATTTGTATAATTGCCAATCATCAGCTATTCCATTACATGTACTTTTACACATGATCTATCTAGGCTTTGATTAGTTATAATGTTCTGTATATCTTTAAGCATGGTTGTCAGTGGTGGTTATTTATTTCAAACTAAGAAATTAAGAGTAGAAAAAGATGATTTTAAAAGTTTTGAAATAAGGTATTACTAATATTTAGTACATTTTGTATATTGAAGTAAATGATGTTCTTGTTTGAGGGGAAGATTGAGGATTGTCTCCCCTTGAGAACATTATTTCCTTCAGGGAGACATCAATATTCCCCTCGACCAAAAACACAGCTTACCTAACAAAAAAGACAGTCAAACAGTTATTATTAGGCTGTTTAGCCCCACATTAGGCCAGACATAAGATAAATATCACATGAAATTTATTATTAATTACGATTTAGATTATACATTATACATGCATATATTGTTTTGTTCTTAAAATCAAGATCATGACAGATGTGTTAAATGCATCATGTCACCCAATTGAAACATGTTACCACAAATGAAACATGTCATGTCACCAGAAATGAAACAAACTTGCACTGAATATGCATGGATGTGTGGAAGTAAATAAAACTATGTTTCACCACATAGTATAGGTAAATAACATTGACCTGTTCGCTTGACCTTCAATTTCAATATTTATTATGGATGACTAAATTTATGTTTAGGTAATACAAGTATTTATTTTATCTACATAATGGGGAAACAGTATTTTCAAAGAGTAAACATGTACATTGTATATGTATTTACTGTGAATCGTAACTTTACCCATGTATTTGGTGGAACATCAGGTCAATGTTGTTTGCGTATATTCTGGTATTGGTACATTTATTTATGATTTGTTATAATCTTTATGATTGTAAATTTCTACACAAACAATAAGTTGTTATCAGTTAAGTGTCGCTGTGTCTGTCTGATGTTGTAACTAGTGTTTATTTATCCTTGCCATCAGTATTATTTCTACATGTATGTTAGATGTTCATTTGTAGCCACCTGTATAGACCTGTATCATTCATTGATTTTGTATTTTGTCTCCATTTGTTTGCTTGTTTTCTGTATTAATGTTTTGAAGATTGGCATTAACTTAATTTTAACCCCATATCTGAATGATGGGTTGTACTAATTTGTACATATTCTCACAGTTGTTACAAAATTTAAATTCTCTCATAAGTTTTAATGAAATGAAGTGTAACTAAATTAAATCTCTGTCTCTCTTTATTTCTAAAATTGTTACCCAATAGTCCATACTTGTACAACCTTAGTTTTTCTAATAAATAAAGCATTGTTTAATATCTTCATCATAGATCTGATCAATTTATCAGATTACAATAAAATTTTAATAACAACTAAAATCTTTTTTTTGTCCAATACCGTAACTAACTCCCTCCGAGCCAAATGCCAGCATTTGATCTAAAGGGGTTTTCCTGTCATTTCTTTTGAATTCACAAAACCCATTTACATTAGTTATTTAAGTACATCTTAAATTTGTAACATACCAGTTCATGCAATACTTAATTTTACTTCCTTATGTATAGCCAGGAAACATTTATATTTAATTTATATGCTTCAGCAGCTTCATATATATATACTATGGGCATTCCAAGATTTAACAAAAAAGAAGAGATGTTTAATATTAATGTTTTATTTTCACATGTCTATGACTCGGATGAGGTAACAGTACTTTGTCCAGGTCCTCAATCAGAGTCAGCATTTACAAATGTATAAGCTAAATAATTTTTGTTAGCTCAATGTCTTTGTGTATCTATACAAGTAAATACTAATTCAGCCCTCAATTTTGTCCACTAAAATGGTGGCCAGATCGACCTGAATTGTGTCATGTGACCTAAAATTTGTAAATGGTGGCCAGCTTGTCAATTTTAAATTTGAATTTTTGTGACCTAAGAACAAATATTATTTCTGCATCTAAAATTTTCAGGATACTGTTACCAATTCAGGCTATATAATGGACACTTAAACATCATCATTATTGTTATTAATAATACTAATGTATGTAAGTGATTGTAAGTCAGTTTTAAAAAAGTGCACTTTTGTTTTCCACACATAAAAGATAAAAACCGGAAAATTTAAACTGGTGACCAGCTGGCCACTTGGTTTTGAAACTCACTTTGAGGGTTGTGATTGTGTCGCAGTTTCATGGCTGTTACATCTAGACTAATAAATATTTCAGTTTGTGTTATAGCATCTGATAAAAGAAGCCACAATAGGGATTAAAAAAACAGTAATCCCATCTTTATAAGTCGCTCAGGATCTGATGGCAATGTGTAAAGCGAGTCTGTTTTAGTATTAGGATTGTTGTGACAAATAAAGTGTAGAATACAACATGGTTTATATAACTGGTTTTGATGGTATGGATTCACCAGTTTTAATAAACACTCTGCCATCAGACCGTGAACAGCTTAAAGAAGATGTATTGGTATCTTATTAACTTATGGCATCACAAACATGACCACCTATAATATTCAAATTAGTAATATTTAAGTATTTTTAAAGATGTAACAGTTATTAGTGTTTTGAATTTAGAGTAGAGGTATTTCCTGGGCATCTATAGTCACCATGTGGCAATTAGGTTTTTCTTAAGTTTTATTTGAAAAGCCAGTTTATAACTTAAGTCTACTAGTGTTATGATATTAGGAGTTTAGTTAGGCATCTAATTAACCACAAAATCATTGTGGTACATGTATATTTCTTTTGGAAATAAAACATTTTGTATTAGTTACTACCCACTGATAATTAGTAGTGTTACTATTTTATTTGAAAAGTCAGTTTATAAGTCTACTAGTGTTATAGTGATTAGGGTTTAGTTAGGCATCTAATTCCGGTACATGTGTTTCTTTGCAGAAATTAAAACATTTTTGTATTAATCTAACTACCCACTGACACTACATTATGTTTTGTTTGGTTTGTTACTTGTTTATATATATGTATACAGTTATGGTTCTTATCTAATACTGGTTATATATGTGCTATTATATAAATGGCTTTTTATTATAACTGTGTTATTAAGCCTGACTATTACACACTTGCCTATGCATTATGTATTCATTTTATATGTATATATATAATTATGTGTAAAACGTTTTATTATTATTATTATATGTGTATACATACATTCTCTTTGTTGTATTCATTAATGACCAATGTTACCATTATACAATAAAAAGGCGTTATAAATGATAAAGTTGTACTTTTTCTTTGTACTTGGTTATACAAAGAACATCAGAACTTAGGCCATATCACGATCATTAGGGTTAAAAATTTAAGCTTCCCAATTTAGAATATTTTGACCAAGAACAAATTACATAGTGTACCATATGCTATTGAAAAGGACCAAAATTTTCAAATAGTTGTTGTTTTGTCATACAGCTGAGGCTCTTTATTTCCTAGCACCTGTTTCACTTATTGAATATCGTTTTAAACCAAACACCAAATGAAATGCATTGGTGTTTCAATACTTCCTTTAACTAAAATTACGCAATTTGAAAAATACAAAATTTTGATTTAACACGTGGCGGGTGTAGCTAGCTAAACAGGAGGTGCTTACCCTTCCGGAGCACCAGGCCTCACTTCCCTGGTGGAAGTTCACGTGTCTAACCTAACTTGTCAGTTCAAAAGTTTTTACTTTGCTTCTGGATTATGATTTGGACATGGATTAGTATGTTTGTTTTTGATTAATTACGCTGGTCTGACACCTGTTATGATACTTTCACCATAGGCATAAATAAAATTATACATATGGCAATTGTTTTGAGGCTTTTAGTATGTGCATCATGTAAATTTGACGAAAAAGTAGGTAGTACAATATAAATGACCGTACATTACTGTTTCTAAATCAAATCAATTACAAACTTACTGGTTCATGTCCGAAAGCAAAACAAAAACTGAAACGACCAGTATGACAATTCTGTGGTAAGAACCTGAAAAAGAAGCAAAAACTGAAACTGGCAAACTAATTTAAGGTAAAAAAGTGAACTTCCACCAGGGAAGTGAGTTCTAGTGCTCCAGAAGGATAACCTGCAAGCACCATCTGTCTAGCAAGCTACACCGTCTCGTGTAAATTGAGAATGAAAAAAAAACCAATGAAACTATAGCAAGTCAAATATATCCAGGATAATTTTATATACAGAGACATCATACTTATGAACAATATTGTGATGACGACCATAAATCTTTTTGAGGACCTTGATATGCATAGGCTTGTAATATCCCCGACTAAAAATGCATTTGTAACCGACTTGTTATACACGATACGCAGGATATTATTTCTGCAAAGAAAAGGAAATTTTACAAAAAAAAAAAAAAAAAAAAAATGAAGTAAATCGGGTTTACCGTATAGTTTCAAATGTTAAAGCCTTTCGTTGGAGGCATGATTAAGTCTAAATATGAAGCAGAACTCGAAGAATCAATCGTAGTTTTTACTTCATGATCACCAGCATAGATGACATTCACATATTCTCCAAATTTAGGATTATTAAGAGATAGAACGTCATCTATATATCTGTATGTGGAGTTGAATGATTTGGTGACGGACTTCCCGACATATTTATCAAGGTTTTGAATAAATTCTGCTTCATACGGATAAAAACAAATCAGCAAGCAATAGTGCACAGTTTGCGCCCATTGGTATACTGACTGTAGGAAAAAAAATATTACTAAACGACAAATATGTTGCCTATCAAAAACATTTTGTTGATAATATCCTCAGTATATTTTTTTCGCAGTCCGTATATTATTGACAAAATAATCAGAATCTCTGTCACTAGGTATTTGTATCTTGGCTAACCATTTTTGTAAAAAGTGAATGATTTGTTTTAGACTTTAGTTTTCAATTTAGAATGAGGGATAGTGGTGTAAAGTGAAGAAAAATCAAAGTTTTTTTAATACTTTTAATCAAAACAAACATACTAATTCATGTCCGAATCACAATCCAGACTTTGGAACAGACAAGTAGGCCAGATACGTGAACTTCCACCAGGAAAGTGAGACCGGGTGCTCCGGAAGGATAAGCACCCCCTGTTCAGCTAGCTACACCCGCCACGTGTAATCAAAATTATGTGAAAGGAACACGAAACCATGGGACGTCAAATATATACAGGGCAATCCTGGACACGGATACATTAAACTTATCAACACTACTGTGATGACGGCCATAAATCTTTTTAAGGACCTTGATAAGCCTAGGCTTGCAATATCCCTGAGTTAACAATTTATTTGCAAGCATCCTACTTCGTTGTACAAAGTCTCCGTAATGGGGAAAAAGGAACAAGGAAAAGAGATAAATCAGTATACAGATAAATGAAATCCAATTTAATTTAAATACCCCTATTTCGTCCTTTTTTAATACATAGGTCTAAAATCACAGCCCGAGTTCATAGGGAGGGAAAATAAACATACAGTTTTAAACATTACATACACCATATATATCAAAATATATATTTATGTCGTGTATACAGTTGTAGAGAGTTCATACATTATAGAATATCATTTGATGCCCTTTTTAAGCTTAAAAGAAAACCCATTCAACTGTGATATAGAATTTTCTTTCAAGGTTTTTCATTTAATTTATTTTATCGAATGTTCTTTGTGCAGTTAAGTTATAGTTACAGTCTATCATCAAACTTATTAAAATGAAAGAAATAAAATATTATGTTTCTAAAAGCTTATATATTTAAATCAGTGCGTTGAAGAAAAAAATATATTTGATTTTTATTGGGTTTGTGGCTTGTATATACTTGATGTTACCACTGTTAGATAACACAGATGGAAGATATGGTGAGATGTATATATTTTAATTTTCAAAAATTGGCAAAAAGTTTAAAACTTTAGATCTTATTACATTTTTTACTATTTGCTGGCGATTTTTATTTGGGATATCTTTAAATCATAAGTACACCATCTTAAGATATAACTAATGACAAAAGTTAAGTGACCATACTTTAGACTATAATGCAATTATTTGTGATTCGGATATGGCTTAATATGTTTGTTTTTGATTTCATTATTATGTCCCGTGCGTTACTAATCAACATTCATTTACTATTCAATGTTTCATAAGTAACTTTATGGTGAATAAATAATACCTTGAGATCGCCTTATCATATCAATGTATCCATAATAAATCCTGTTCAATTAGTATTTCATTGCTTTATGAAATAAACTACCTGGCTGGTTACAAATTGATTTCGTGTCAATTGAAAATTCCCTGGTGGAAGTTCACGTGTATACTTTGCTTCTGGATTTTGATTTGGGCATGGGTTGGTACGTTTGTTTTTGAGTTAAACTACAAATGTATGCTCATACACACCGTCATGTGTGAAATTAATAAAATATCTTCGTACCCAAATTTAGTATGTCAATAACTGAATTAAAACGAATAGTTTGCATAAACTTTAAAGGATATTGCTCTTAGGGTGAGATACCGTTCTCTACAGCGCTAGAACATCAGCAACTAAAAAGTATTTAACTACAAACTGCAAATGTATGCTCATACACACCGTCATTTGTGAAATTAATGAAATATCTTCATATGCAAATTTAATATGTTAATAACTGAATTAAAACGAATAGTTTTGCTCTCAGGATGAGATAACGCCCTGGACACCGTTGGTTGGAACATCAGCAGCTCAAAAGTTGTGTAGACAAACATTTAAGCTTTTATTTTGTTTTATAGGCTGATGAATTGACTGATGAACAAATAGCAGGTTTGTATAAATTATTTTATCAAAAAGGTATTATAAACGATATATAATCTAAATAATAAGTACATTTAAATCACTCATTTTTAAAGGAAAATTTAATAAAGAATGCGATTGTAGAACATTTAAAACCAATGATACACCATATGAGTGTGGTTAACAGTCGGGCATGTCAATGACACCATATGTGTGTGGTTAACAGTCGGGCATGTCTCCAAGTCAAGATACACCATATGAGTGTGGTTAACAGTCGGGCATGTCATGATACACCATATGAGTGTGGTTAACAGTCGGGCATGTCATGATACACCATATGAGTGTGGTTAACAGTCGGGCATTATGTGTGGGTCGGGCATGTCATGATACACCATATGAGTGTGGTTAACAGTCGGGCATGTCAAGATACACCATATGAGTGTGGTTAACAGTCGGGCATGTCAATGATACACCATATGAGTGTGGTTAACAGTCGGGCATGTCATGATACACCATATGAGTGTGGATAACAGTCGGGCATGTCATGATACACCATATGAGTGTGGATAACAGTCGGGCATGTCATGATACACCATATGAGTGTGGATAACAGTCGGGCATGTCATGATACACCATATGAGTGTGGTTAACAGTCGGGCATGTCATGATACACCATATGAGTGTGGATAACAGTCGGGCATGTCATGATACACCATATGAGTGTGGTTAACAGTCGGGCATGTCATGATACACCATATGAGTGTGGTTAACAGTCGGGCATGTCATGATACACCATATGAGTGTGGTTAACAGTCGGGCATGTCATGATACACCATATGAGTGTGGATAACAGTCGGGCATGTCATGATACACCATATGAGTGTGGTTAACAGTCGGGCATGTCATGATACACCATATGAGTGTGGTTAACAGTCGGGCATGTCATGATACACCATATGAGTGTGGATAACAGTCGGGCATGTCATGATACACCATATGAGTGTGGATAACAGTCGGGCATGTCATGATACACCATATGAGTGTGGATAACAGTCGGGCATGTCATGATACACCATATGAGTGTGGATAACAGTCGGGCATGTCATGATACACCATATGAGTGTGGTTAACAGTCGGGCATGTCATGATACACCATATGAGTGTGGATAACAGTCGGGCATGTCATGATACACCATATGAGTGTGGATAACAGTCGGGCATGTCATGATACACCATATGAGTGTGGATAACAGTCGGGCATGTCATGATACACCATATGAGTGTGGATAACAGTCGGGCATGTCATGATACACCATATGAGTGTGGATAACAGTCGGGCATGTCATGATACACCATATGAGTGTGGTTAACAGTCGGGCATGTCATGATACACCATATGAGTGTGGATAACAGTCGGGCATGTCATGATACACCATATGCGTGTGGTTAACAGTCGGGCATGTCATGATACACCATATGAGTGTGGATAACAGTCGGGCATGTCAATGATACACCATATGCGTGTGGTTAACAGTCGGGCATGTCATGATACACCATATGAGTGTGGATAACAGTCGGGCATGTCATGATACACCATATGAGTGTGGTTAACAGTCGGGCATGTCATGATACACCATATGAGTGTGGATAACAGTCGGGCATGTCATGATACACCATATGAGTGTGGATAACAGTCGGGCATGTCATGATACACCATATGAGTGTGGTTAACAGTCGGGCATGTCATGATACACCATATGAGTGTGGATAACAGTCGGGCATGTCATGATACACCATATGAGTGTGGATAACAGTCGGGCATGTCATGATACACCATATGAGTGTGGTTAACAGTCGGGCATGTCATGATACACCATATGAGTGTGGTTAACAGTCGGGCATGTCATGATACACCATATGAGTGTGGATAACAGTCGGGCATGTCATGATACACCATATGAGTGTGGTTAACAGTCGGGCATGTCATGATACACCATATGAGTGTGGTTAACAGTCGGGCATGTCATGATACACCATATGAGTGTGGTTAACAGTCGGGCATGTCATGATACACCATATGAGTGTGGTTAACAGTCGGGCATGTCATGATACACCATATGAGTGTGGATAACAGTCGGGCATGTCATGATACACCATATGAGTGTGGATAACAGTCGGGCATGTCATGATACACCATATGAGTGTGGATAACAGTCGGGCATGTCATGATACACCATATGAGTGTGGATAACAGTCGGGCATGTCATGATACACCATATGAGTGTGGATAACAGTCGGGCATGTCATGATACACCATATGAGTGTGGTTAACAGTCGGGCATGTCATGATACACCATATGAGTGTGGATAACAGTCGGTCATGTCATGATACACCATATGAGTGCGGTTAACAGTCGGGCATGTCATGATACACCATATGTGTGTGGTTAACAGTCGGGCATGTCATAATACACCATATGAGTGTGGTTAACAGTCGGGCATGTCATGATACACCATATGAGTGTGGTTAACAGTCGGGCATGTCAAGATACACCATATGTGTGGTTAACAGTCGGGCATGTCATGATACACCATATGAGTGTGGATAACAGTCGGGCATGTCATGATACACCATATGAGTGTGGATAACAGTCGGGCATGTCATGATACACCATATGAGTGTGGTTAACAGTCGGGCATGTCAAGATACACCATATGAGTGTGGTTAACAGTCGGGCATGTCATGATACACCATATGAGTGTGGATAACAGTCGGGCATGTCATGATACACCATATGAGTGTGGTTAACAGTCGGGCATGTCATGATACACCATATGAGTGTGGTTAACAGTCGGGCATGTCATGATACACCATATGAGTGTGGATAACAGTCGGGCATGTCATGATACACCATATGAGTGTGGATAACAGTCGGGCATGTCATGATACACCATATGAGTGTGGATAACAGTCGGGCATGTCATGATACACCATATGAGTGTGGATAACAGTCGGGCATGTCATGATACACCATATGAGTGGGATAACAGTCGGGCATGTCATGATACACCATATGAGTGTGGTTAACAGTCGGGCATGTCATGATACACCATATGAGTGTGGATAACAGTCGGGCATGTCATGATACACCATATGCGTGTGGTTAACAGTCGGGCATGTCATGATACACCATATGAGTGTGGATAACAGTCGGGCATGTCAATGATACACCATATGAGTGTGGTTAACAGTCGGGCATGGCATGATACACCATATGAGTGTGGTTAACAGTCGGGCATGTCATGATACACCATATGAGTGTGGATAACAGTCGGGCATGTCATGATACACCATATGAGTGTGGATAACAGTCGGGCATGTCATGATACACCATATGAGTGTGGATAACAGTCGGGCATGTCATGATACACCATATGAGTGTGGATAACAGTCGGGCATGTCATGATACACCATATGAGTGTGGTTAACAGTCGGGCATGTCAATGATACACCATATGAGTGTGGATAACAGTCGGGCATGTCATGATACACCATATGAGTGTGGTTAACAGTCGGGCATGTCATGATACACCATATGAGTGTGGTTAACAGTCGGGCATGTCATGATACACCATATGAGTGTGGATAACAGTCGGGCATGTCATGATACACCATATGAGTGTGGATAACATTCGGGCATGTCATGATACACCATATGAGTGTGGTTAACAGTCGGGCATGTCATGATACACCATATGAGTGTGGATAACAGTCGGGCATGTCATGATACACCATATGAGTGTGGTTAACAGTCGGGCATGTCATGATACACCATATGAGTGTGGTTAACAGTCGGGCATGTCATGATACACCATATGAGTGTGGATAACAGTCGGGCATGTCAATGATACACCATATGAGTGTGGATAACAGTCGGGCATGTCATGATACACCATATGAGTGTGGTTAACAGTCGGGCATGTCATGATACACCATATGAGTGTGGTTAACAGTCGGGCATGTCATGATACACCATATGAGTGTGGTTAACAGTCGGGCATGTCATGATACACCATATGAGTGTGGTTAACAGTCGGGCATGTCATGATACACCATATGAGTGTGGTTAACAGTCGGGCATGTCATGATACACCATATGAGTGTGGTTAACAGTCGGGCATGTCATGATACACCATATGAGTGTGGATAACAGTCGGGCATGTCATGATACACCATATGAGTGTGGATAACAGTCGGGCATGTCATGATACACCATATGAGTGTGGATAACAGTCGGGCATGTCATGATACACCATATGAGTGTGGATAACAGTCGGGCATGTCATGATACACCATATGAGTGTGGATAACAGTCGGGCATGTCATGATACACCATATGAGTGTGGTTAACAGTCGGGCATGTCATGATACACCATATGAGTGTGGATAACAGTCGGGCATGTCATGATACACCATATGAGTGTGGTTAACAGTCGGGCATGTCATGATACACCATATGTGTGTGGTTAACAGTCGGGCATGTCATGATACACCATATGAGTGTGGTTAACAGTCGGGCATGTCATGATACACCATATGAGTGTGGTTAACAGTCGGGCATGTCAAGATACACCATATGTGTGGTTAACAGTCGGGCATGTCATGATACACCATATGAGTGTGGTTAACAGTCGGGCATGTCATGATACACCATATGAGTGTGGATAACAGTCGGGCATGTCATGATACACCATATGAGTGTGGTTAACAGTCGGGCATGTCAAGATACACCATATGAGTGTGGATAACAGTCGGGCATGTCATGATACACCATATGAGTGTGGTTAACAGTCGGGCATGTCATGATACACCATATGAGTGTGGTTAACAGTCGGGCATGTCATGATACACCATATGAGTGTGGATAACAGTCGGGCATGTCATGATACACCATATGAGTGTGGATAACAGTCGGGCATGTCATGATACACCATATGAGTGTGGTTAACAGTCGGGCATGTCATGATACACCATATGCGTGTGGTTAACAGTCGGGCATGTCATGATACACCATATGAGTGTGGATAACAGTCGGGCATGTCAATGATACACCATATGAGTGTGGTTAACAGTCGGGCATGTCATGATACACCATATGAGTGTGGTTAACAGTCGGGCATGTCATGATACACCATATGAGTGTGGATAACAGTCGGGCATGTCATGATACACCATATGAGTGTGGATAACAGTCGGGCATGTCATGATACACCATATGAGTGTGGATAACAGTCGGGCATGTCATGATACACCATATGAGTGTGGATAACAGTCGGGCATGTCATGATACACCATATGAGTGTGGTTAACAGTCGGGCATGTCAATGATACACCATATGAGTGTGGATAACAGTCGGGCATGTCATGATACACCATATGAGTGTGGTTAACAGTCGGGCATGTCATGATACACCATATGAGTGTGGTTAACAGTCGGGCATGTCATGATACACCATATGAGTGTGGATAACAGTCGGGCATGTCATGATACACCATATGAGTGTGGATAACATTCGGGCATGTCATGATACACCATATGAGTGTGGTTAACAGTCGGGCATGTCATGATACACCATATGTGTGGTTAACAGTCGGGCATGTCATGATACACCATATGAGTGTGGATAACAGTCGGGCATGTCATGATGTGGTTAACAGTCGGGCATGTCATGATACACCATATGAGTGTGGTTAACAGTCGGGCATGTCATGATACACCATATGAGTGTGGATAACAGTCGGGCATGTCAATGATACACCATATGAGTGTGGATAACAGTCGGGCATGTCATGATACACCATATGAGTGTGGTTAACAGTCGGGCATGTCATGATACACCATATGAGTGTGGTTAACAGTCGGGCATGTCATGATACACCATATGAGTGTGGATAACAGTCGGGCATGTCATGATACACCATATGAGTGTGGTTAACAGTCGGGCATGTCATGATACACCATATGAGTGTGGTTAACAGTCGGGCATGTCATGATACACCATATGAGTGTGGTTAACAGTCGGGCATGTCATGATACACCATATGAGTGTGGTTAACAGTCGGGCATGTCATGATACACCATATGAGTGTGGATAACAGTCGGGCATGTCATGATACACCATATGAGTGTGGATAACAGTCGGGCATGTCATGATACACCATATGAGTGTGGATAACAGTCGGGCATGTCATGATACACCATATGAGTGTGGATAACAGTCGGGCATGTCATGATACACCATATGAGTGTGGATAACAGTCGGGCATGTCATGATACACCATATGAGTGTGGTTAACAGTCGGGCATGTCATGATACACCATATGAGTGTGGATAACAGTCGGGCATGTCATGATACACCATATGAGTGTGGTTAACAGTCGGGCATGTCATGATACACCATATGTGTGTGGTTAACAGTCGGGCATGTCATGATACACCATATGAGTGTGGTTAACAGTCGGGCATGTCATGATACACCATATGAGTGTGGTTAACAGTCGGGCATGTCAAGATACGTCATATGTGTGGTTAACAGTCGGGCATGTCATGATACACCATATGAGTGTGGTTAACAGTCGGGCATGTCATGATACACCATATGAGTGTGGATAACAGTCGGGCATGTCATGATACACCATATGAGTGTGGTTAACAGTCGGGCATGTCAAGATACACCATATGAGTGTGGATAACAGTCGGGCATGTCATGATACACCATATGAGTGTGGTTAACAGTCGGGCATGTCATGATACACCATATGAGTGTGGTTAACAGTCGGGCATGTCATGATACACCATATGAGTGTGGATAACAGTCGGGCATGTCATGATACACCATATGAGTGTGGATAACAGTCGGGCATGTCATGATACACCATATGAGTGTGGTTAACAGTCGGGCATGTCATGATACACCATATGAGTGTGGATAACAGTCGGGCATGTCATGATACACCATATGAGTGTGGTTAACAGTCGGGCATGTCATGATACACCATATGAGTGTGGTTAACAGTCGGGCATGTCATGATACACCATATGAGTGTGGATAACAGTCGGGCATGTCATGATACACCATATGAGTGTGGTTAACAGTCGGGCATGTCATGATACACCATATGAGTGTGGTTAACAGTCGGGCATGTCATGATACACCATATGAGTGTGGATAACAGTCGGGCATGTCATGATACACCATATGAGTGTGGTTAACAGTCGGGCATGTCAAGATACACCATATGAGTGTGGATAACAGTCGGGCATGTCATGATACACCATATGAGTGTGGTTAACAGTCGGGCATGTCATGATACACCATATGAGTGTGGTTAACAGTCGGGCATGTCATGATACACCATATGAGTCATGAGTGTGGATAACAGTCGGGCATGTCATGATACACCATATGAGTGTGGATAACAGTCGGGCATGTCATATACACCATATGAGTGTGGTTAACAGTCGGGCATGTCATGATACACCATATGCGTGTGGTTAACAGTCGGGCAGTCATGATACACCATATGAGTGTGGATAACAGTCGGGCATGTCAATACACCATATGAGTGTGGTTAACCAGTCGGGCAGTCATGATACACCATATGAGTGTGGTTAACAGTCGGGCAGTCATGATACACCATATGAGGTGGATAACAGTCGGGCATGTCATGATACACCATATGAGTGTGGATAACAGTCGGGCATGTCATGATACACCATATGAGTGTGGATAACAGTCGGGCATGTCATGATACACCATATGAGTGTGGATAACAGTCGGGCATGTCATGATACACCATATGAGTGTGGTTAACAGTCGGGCATGTCAATGATACACCATATGAGTGTGGATAACAGTCGGGCATGTCATGATACACCATATGAGTGTGGTTAACAGTCGGGCATGTCATGATACACCATATGAGTGTGGTTAACAGTCGGGCATGTCATGATACACCATATGAGTGTGGATAACAGTCGGGCATGTCATGATACACCATATGAGTGTGGATAACATTCGGGCATGTCATGATACACCATATGAGTGTGGTTAACAGTCGGGCATGTCATGATACACCATATGTGTGGTTAACAGTCGGGCATGTCATGATACACCATATGAGTGTGGATAACAGTCGGGCATGTCATGATACACCATATGAGTGTGGTTAACAGTCGGGCATGTCATGATACACCATATGAGTGTGGTTAACAGTCGGGCATGTCATGATACACCATATGAGTGTGGATAACAGTCGGGCATGTCAATGATACACCATATGAGTGTGGATAACAGTCGGGCATGTCATGATACACCATATGAGTGTGGTTAACAGTCGGGCATGTCATGATACACCATATGAGTGTGGTTAACAGTCGGGCATGTCATGATACACCATATGAGTGTGGATAACAGTCGGGCATGTCATGATACACCATATGAGTGTGGTTAACAGTCGGGCATGTCATGATACACCATATGAGTGTGGTTAACAGTCGGGCATGTCATGATACACCATATGAGTGTGGTTAACAGTCGGGCATGTCATGATACACCATATGAGTGTGGTTAACAGTCGGGCATGTCATGATACACCATATGAGTGTGGATAACAGTCGGGCATGTCATGATACACCATATGAGTGTGGATAACAGTCGGGCATGTCATGATACACCATATGAGTGTGGATAACAGTCGGGCATGTCATGATACACCATATGAGTGTGGATAACAGTCGGGCATGTC
Source organism: Anadara kagoshimensis (assembly GCA_021292105.1). NCBI lineage: Eukaryota > Metazoa > Mollusca > Bivalvia > Arcoida > Arcidae > Anadara > Anadara kagoshimensis. The sequence goes on from CM037873.1 coordinate 4,109,740, forward strand.
ATGATACACCATATGAGTGTGGATAACAGTCGGGCATGTCATGATACACCATATGAGTGTGGATAACAGTCGGGCATGTCATGATACACCATATGAGTGTGGTTAACAGTCGGGCATGTCATGATACACCATATGTGTGTGGTTAACAGTCGGGCATGTCATGATACACCATATGAGTGTGGTTAACAGTCGGGCATGTCATGATACACCATATGAGTGTGGTTAACAGTCGGGCATGTCAAGATACGCCATATGTGTGGTTAACAGTCGGGCATGTCATGATACACCATATGAGTGTGGTTAACAGTCGGGCATGTCATGATACACCATATGAGTGTGGATAACAGTCGGGCATGTCATGATACACCATATGAGTGTGGTTAACAGTCGGGCATGTCAAGATACACCATATGAGTGTGGATAACAGTCGGGCATGTCATGATACACCATATGAGTGTGGTTAACAGTCGGGCATGTCATGATACACCATATGAGTGTGGTTAACAGTCGGGCATGTCATGATACACCATATGAGTGTGGATAACAGTCGGGCATGTCATGATACACCATATGAGTGTGGATAACAGTCGGGCATGTCATGATACACCATATGAGTGTGGTTAACAGTCGGGCATGTCATGATACACCATATGAGTGTGGATAACAGTCGGGCATGTCATGATACACCATATGAGTGTGGTTAACAGTCGGGCATGTCATGATACACCATATGAGTGTGGTTAACAGTCGGGCATGTCATGATACACCATATGAGTGTGGATAACAGTCGGGCATGTCATGATACACCATATGAGTGTGGTTAACAGTCGGGCATGTCATGATACACCATATGAGTGTGGTTAACAGTCGGGCATGTCATGATACACCATATGAGTGTGGATAACAGTCGGGCATGTCATGATACACCATATGAGTGTGGTTAACAGTCGGGCATGTCATGATACACCATATGAGTGTGGTTAACAGTCGGGCATGTCATGATACACCATATGAGTGTGGTTAACAGTCGGGCATGTCATGATACACCATATGAGTGTGGATAACAGTCGGGCATGTCATGATACACCATATGAGTGTGGTTAACAGTCGGGCATGTCATGATACACCATATGAGTGTGGATAACAGTCGGGCATGTCATGATACACCATATGAGTGTGGTTAACAGTCGGGCATGTCAATGATACACCATATGAGTGTGGATAACAGTCGGGCATGTCATGATACACCATATGAGTGTGGATAACAGTCGGGCATGTCATGATACACCATATGAGTGTGGATAACAGTCGGGCATGTCATGATACACCATATGAGTGTGGATAACAGTCGGGCATGTCATGATACACCATATGAGTGTGGTTAACAGTCGGGCATGTCATGATACACCATATGTGTGTGGTTAACAGTCGGGCATGTCATGATACACCATATGAGTGTGGATAACAGTCGGGCATGTCATGATACACCATATGAGTGTGGATAACAGTCGGGCATGTCATGATACACCATATGAGTGTGGTTAACAGTCGGGCATGTCATGATACACCATATGAGTGTGGTTAACAGTCGGGCATGTCATGATACACCATATGAGTGTGGATAACAGTCGGGCATGTCATGATACACCATATGTGTGGTTAACAGTCGGGCATGTCATGATACACCATATGAGTGTGGATAACAGTCGGGCATGTCATGATACACCATATGAGTGTAGTTAACAATCGGGCATGTCAGGACTTTTAATTATTATTTGCACGTTGAATGAATAACGTTCACTAAGCAGTTGCTTAAATGGGACTTAAAATACAACAATTCATCCCCACTATGATTTTGTTTATTTCAATAGTGAATATATATACAATATATATATATATATATATATATATATATATATATATATATATATATATATATATATATATATTTGAGTTGATGACTACAATAAATCCATTTTTCTACAGAATTTAGAGAGACATTTAGTTTATACGACAAAAATGGCGATGGTAAAATTGAATCTAAAGAACTGGGAGTCGTGATGAGGGCTCTAGGACAAAATCCTTCAGAAGCAGAACTTCAGGATATGGTAGCAGAAATAGATATTGATGGTATGAACCAAACTTAACTTTATCTATTATTGCTCAATATATCAATAATCTTGTACGCTATTGAGTGTTTAACAAGTTCTGTACTTGGCTTATTCTTAGCAGTGAATTTGGCTTTTTGCATTTTCTTCATGTTCTTTATAGAAGTCTTTGATAACAGTGTTTTCGTTTTTGTAAACGTGGCTCTTTTCTTTATGATGTACTTGTCTTATAGGGATTTCTTTACGATGATCTTTGCTTTTGCATTTTTCTTTACAGTGAACATGCCTTATTCTGTTTTTTACGATTGCATTTTCTTATTATATATATATATATATATATATATATATATATATATATATATATATATATATACATGTATATAACATTGTGTATCCATGATGATGTATACTTGGCTAATTGCATTTACTTTGCCTATTAAGTTGTCTTTACAGTGAATTAGCTGTATTGCGTTTTTTTATATTGGATTTCATTTTATAGTTTGATGACGTTGTTTTTACAGAGGATTTGGCTGCTTAATGAACATGATGAAGATTTAGAAGTCCATTATCTTTATGAGTTTTTGTTACAATACTTTTGAAATGTTTCATAAAAGTATACTCTAGTTATGGGACTTTTAAAAATATTTAGATCTACTACTGGGATGGTTGGCTTATGCACACAATAGTAGCCTGATGTTTTACAATTCAGGTAATGGTACTGTAGAGTTTACGCTATTATTATCAAGACAAATGAAAGATATTGAAACCATAGTCGATTTTATGTTTCAGGTAACGGTACTGTAGCTTTTGGAGAATTTTTACCATTGATATCAAGACAAATGAAAGATATTGATACAGTAGACGATTTTATGTTTCAGGTAACGGTACTGTAGCCTTTGAAGAATTTTTGCCATTGATATCCAGAAAAATGAAAGATATTGATACAATAGACGATTTGTTAGAAGCATATAAAGTCTTTGATAAAGAAGGAAATGGGTTTATCAGTGCATCAGAACTACGTCATGCGATGACTAACATGGGTGAAAAACTAACAGACGAGGAAGTGGATGAGATGATCAGGGAGGCTGATCAAAATGGAGACGGGCAGATTAATTACGAGGGTAGGTAGTGGGTGAGATGCTCAGGGAGGCTGATCAGAATGGGGACGGTCAGATTAATTACGAGGGTAGGTAGTGGATGAGATGATCAGGGAGGCTGATCAAAATGGAGACGGGCAGATTAATTACGAGGGTAGGTAGTGGGTGAGATGCTCAGGGAGGCTGATCAAAATGGAGACGGGCAGATTAATTACGAGGGTAGGTAGTGGGTGAGATGATCAGGGAGGCTGATCAGAATGGAGACGGTCAGATAAATTACGAGGGTAGGTATTAAGTGAGATGAGCTAGAAGGCTGATCAGAATGGGGACGGTCAGATAAATTACGAGGGTAGGAAGTGGATGAGATGATCAGGGAGGCTGATCAGAATGGGAACGGTCAGATAAATTACGAGGGTAGGTAATGAGTTAGATGAGGGAGGCTGATCAGAATGGGGATGGGGACGGGCAGATTAATTACGAGGGTAGGTAATGGGTGAGATGACCAGGGAGGATGATCAGAATGGGGACGGGCAGATTAATTACGAGGGTAGGTATTGAGTGAGATGAGCTAGAAGGCTGATCAGAATGGGGACGGTCAGATTTACTATAAGGGTAGGTAGTTGGTGAGATGAGCAGGGAGGCTGATCAGAATGAGGACGGTCAGATTTACTATGAGGGTAGGTAGTGGGTGAGATGATCAGGAAGGCTGATCAGAGTTGGGCGGTTAGATTTACTACAAGGGTAGGTAGTTGGTGAGATGAGCTAGAAGGCTGATCAGAATGGGGACGGTCAGATTTACTATGAGGGTAGGTAGTGGGTGAGATGAGCATGTAGGCTGATCAGAGTGGGACCGTCAGATTTACTACAAGGGTAGGTAGTGGGTGAGCTGAGCAGGAAGGCTGATCAGAATGGGGTCGGTCAGATTAACTATGAAGTTAAGTAGTGGGTGAGATGAGCAGGGAGTCTAATCAGAATGGGGACGGGCAGATTTACAACTAGGGTAGTTTATTGATTTTAACTTATTGTCAGAATCAAAAACAAACAGAGCCAACTAAAAACTAAGTCTTTTTTTTCGGAAAAGGTTCAAAACCGAGATTCCGCGCTAGCAAAGCAAATGAAAATATTGTTGATGTCTTTTTTCCCCGATATGTTTGAACGAACAACATGATGCAATGGGGAAATATTGCTTTTATGCCCAAGGTTTATTGTAGTTGAGTTCTGGCTATCTTAACAGGTTACCTTCTGAAGTGCCCGGCCTCTCTTTCCTGGTACTTTACTTTACTTTACTTTACTTTTTTAACAAAATTTTCTAGTTTGAAAGTTTTTGCTTTGCTTTGGGATTGTTATTTGTAAATAGTATGTTTTTAATGTTGTAGCCAATAGTGGAAGATTCTTGTAGCCATTAGTTGAATATCCCCACTTTTATGACATGATTGAAATTATTTAATAAATTTTAGATGTCATATTTATATACTATTTTGATAGAAACTTATATAATAAAACATGTCAATGTTAATATAATGGCATTATTATTAATTATATTTCAGATTTTGCCAAGATAATGATTGTGGTCACGAAGTAGAAAAGCTTGTCAGCTACACTGTTGATTATGAAGATTTGAGCAGAATGGCAGCAACCATTTTAATTTGTGATTTGAAATGAGCATGCTTATTCAAAATTTTACATTGTTACATTCTGATATTTATTTATTTATTTATTTATAAAAATCATGATTTTTATTTTCATTGCCATATACAAATCCGGCAAAATGCCGTTATATTGATAAATTTGAAGAGTAATTGGACACAATCCATGTTCCATATTAATAAATACAATGTGCTTTTTTTCAGTGTTACTTCTTATTATGTTACTTTGTATGAAATATGTGAGTTAACAAACCAACAGTTGAGCAAACAATTTGAATTCCGTGTCCTATCATCTACACACATACCATTTGATGTACATATCACAAATCCTAATGCAAAATAAAAACTTTGAACGCCGGCGAATTCAGTTAAACACTTCCATAAGGGTAAGTGCCCCCTGTTTATTGCTAGTAGCACTCGCCTCGTGTAAAATCTAAACTGATAATTAAAGGAACATGGAACTATGAGACGTCAACTATATATATTTGGACACAAAGCCATCAACAACAAATGATGTCGGCCATAAAATGATTTAAGGGTCTTAAACAAGCCTAGGCAACAATTTATGTGTAAGCAGATTTATTCGTTGTATAAAGTTCGCATGGAGGGAACAAGCTCTGCCATAGGTATTAACTGTGAACCAAGATACATAATAAGCAGAAGCAGGCATATCCTCGCGTAGAAAGGAAAGTTGACACTAAACAAACTTGAAGTCATCACGTTAGCCTTGGCAATGGGTGTCATAACTGAGTTCAAATATGAAGCAGAACTTGAAGAATCAATCATATCTATTATTTCATGCTAACTAGGATAGATGACATTCACACACTAGTATAGGAATTTTAAGAGATTAAAAGCCATCTATATACTAGTATCAGTATATATGTCAAGTTGAATGATTTGACAACAGTCTTCTCTCCTGATAAAACCAGTTTCTGCATAAATCCTGCTTCATAAGAACTATAAAGAAACAAATCAGGAAGCAACGGTGCGCAGTTTGTACCCATTGGAATACTGATTGTTTGTTTGTTGGACAATTATATTGCCAAAACACACAGCAAATATGTTGTCTATCAGAAACGGCATTTCGTTGATGGTATCTTCAGTATATATGGCCGTTTGTGTCGGTAGGATGTTTGAGAAAATAACCAGAACTTCTGTTTAAAACTATATACCGGTATTTATTACTTAGTTTACCGTTTAGTAAAAGAATGACAAGTGAATGGCTTGTTTCAGACGTTCGGTTAATTAAGAATGAGTGATAGTGTTGTAAATGGTAGGAAAATCAAATGCTTTTATGCTTCTTACAAAGACGTTTTAGAAAAGATTCAATCAAAACCAAACATACATATCCATCTCCAAACCAAAATTTCAAAGCAAAGCAAAGCAAAGCAAAATTTTTGAAACTCGCAAGTTAGGTAAAACACATGCACTTCCACCAGGGAAGCGAGGCCGGGTACTTCGAAAAGGTAAGCATCTCTTGTTAAGCTAGCTACATCCGCGTGTGAGTTAAAAAATTGTGAATGAAAGGAAGATAGAACTGTGGGACGTAATTCATTATAATTTTGATAATTGTTTTCTAGAATCCACATTTGGTGAAGACCAGAACTATGATTCACAATCATTTTTAACTAAGACTTTCTTCTCGAGTCTTTCGGTATCAATCTTAAAGAGGAAGATCTTGTATTGGATTCCTAAACTCCATAAAAATCCATACAAGGAAAGATATATAGCAGGCTCATCTAAATGTACTACTAAATCATTATCGGTAACTCCAACACAATTTTGACAATCGTCAAAGATGGTCTTCAGTCTTATTCAGATAAAGTATATTCTACATCTGGAATCAATCAAATGTGGATTCTCAAAAATTCTAAAGAATTACTTGAACATCTTGCTTCTAATACTTTATCTCATATAAAAAATATAAAGAACATTTGATTTTTCTACACTATACACCACTATCCCTCATTCTAAATTGAAAGAACGTCTTAAAGAATTAGTCACTTGTCTTTCTTTTACAAAAACGGTAAGCCAAGATATCTGGTGCTGAACAGAGGTTCTGGTTATTTTGTCAAGCATCATACGGATTGCAAACAAAAATATACTGAAGATATCATCAACAAAATGTTGGAGTTTTTGATAGATAACATATTTGTTGTGTTTGGTGATATAGTTTTTCAGCAAACAATCGGTATACCAATGGGTACAAACTGTGCACCTTTGCTTGCTGATTTGTTTCTTTATTCTTATGAAGCAGAATTTATGCAGAACCTTGTTAAATCTGGAGAGAAAACTGTCGCCAAATCATTCAACTCAACATACAGATCTGTCTCTTAACAATCCTAAATTTGGAGACTATGTACATGTGAGCTTGAAATAAAAGACACGACTGATTCCTCAAGTTCTCCTTCCTATTTAGACTTATACCTGAATTATGACGCACACGAAAGGCTACATTTGAAACTTTATGACAAACGTGATGACTTCAATTTTTCTATTGTCAACTTTCCTTTTTTATGCAGCAATATACCTACTTCTCCTGCTTATGATGTATTTGTTTCCCAATTAATACGCTATGGTAGAGCTTGTTCCCACCACGGGGACTTTGTACAACGAAGTAGGCTGCTTGCAAATAAATTGTTGAATCAGGGATATTGCAAGCCTAGACTTATCAAGGCCCTCAAAAAGTTTTATGGACGTCATCACAGTATTGTTGATAAGTTTGATGTCTCTGTGTCCAGGATTGCCCTGGATATATTTGACGTCTCATAGTTCCATGTTCCTTTCACACAATTTTGATTACACGCGTGGCGGGTGTAGCTAGCTAAACAGGAGGTGCTTAGCCTTCCGGAGCATCCGCCCTCACTTCCCTGGTGGAAGTTCGCGTGTATAACCTAACTTGTCAGTTCCAAAGTTTTTACTTTGCTTCTGGATTGTGTTTCGGATATGGATTAGTATGTTTGTTTTTGGTTTTAACTTAAGCAAATTTTGTTATCTCCTTTTTTATTGCTAACAAATACTTTTGACTAAACTAAATACAAATAATTTAAGCAAGATGTGATCTTCAAAATGACACCTTAAATTCCTGAAAATCTTTAAAATTAACAAAATTATAAAGATTTGAAGTTTTTGCGAGATTTAAGTTAGAGAAAATCTTAGTGAAGGGGAAATTGTGAAACTGGGGCCAGATGTAGAATAGACTTTACATAATTGTGCTAGAATAACTGATAATGATTTCATAGCACAATTAGAGGAACCTGCTATATATCTTTCTTTGTATGGATTTTTGTGAATTTCAGGGCCCCAATACTAATAGGAAGAATCTTTTAAATCGATACACAAGGATTCAAGAGCTTCACAGTGATTGAGAATAATTTCATCCTTGGTAAAACTGTTTGTAGTGGTATATGTACTACCAAACTAAGCATAAGTAGAATCTTATACGAAAGAAAACATAGTTGTTATCAGCTGGGAAACAACATACTGTGTATGAATCCTTGCACCTCTGTGAGAAATGCTGAAATGTCTAGGTTTTTTAATACCCTTTAAGTATAGAGTTTATAATCAGTGCCCTGAATACGTTGTGTCATGTTCCTTTCCTTTTTGTTCGAGATATATTCTTGGTTGGTCTGGATATTGCATGTCCTAATCAAACACAAACATACTGGTCCATGTTTAAAGCACAATCTCAAAAACCAAAATTAAAAATGGCAATTAAGTTAAACACATGGACTTTCACCAGGTAAGTAAAGTCATGTGCTCTAGATGGGTAAACACCTTCTGATTAGTTAGCTATACCCCTCATGTGTAAAATCAAAATTGACAATGAAAGGAACATGGAAATGTGAAATCAAATCTAGGATAGTCTTAGATATGGAGACACCATACTTGTCAACACTATTGTGATGATGGCCTTAAGTATTTCATTAAGTCCTGAACTTGATATGAGCATAAACTTATCATAGCAGCAGAAATGACAACAACAAATACATAAGATTCATCATAACATTTTAATGTTAATGCGTTGTTATTACATTTGTGTATATAAATTAATACTTTTTAACAAGCATACCTTGTATAGTAGTAACATTGCACACCAATAAGTACCATGTAAACAATAAGAAATTGCTAGTCAAGTACATTAGTACTACAGTAACTCTGTCTGTCATGAATGATGGGGTGATATGAAATGAACTGAATAATGAACTTTATAATTGAAGATCCTGAATGAAAAATTATGAATTGTGGTTCAATTGGAATGCTAGTAATGATATGACCTAGTGTAGTGGATTTATAACTGAATATTATTATCTGTACTATATTTAGTTTGTTTTAATCAATACTGACTTAAACACACACACACACACACACACACACACACACACACACACACTTTCTCTTAATCTCCCTCTCTCTACTGGTATTCACTGCTGTATTCTAAAAGAATACCAAAATAGTTATTTCTTTTGAAGAATAAATTAAGTTTATAAAAAAAACTTTTAACTTTTTCTGAAAAAAGGGTTTAAAAAACTTTTTAACAGGTGTCTGAAAAAAAATTTCAAATGTGGAAAAACTACCAAATACTTTTAACTTGTGTCGGAGAAAAAAACCTGTTGTGACAGTTCTACAATATAGGCAAGGTTTGTGTAAATTAGTCACAAATCACGATATATATAAACTCAATCACAACCTTATTAATCCATAAAACTCTGGCAACCACATAAATTAAGATCTATATAAATATATATAGTTATATTAATAAATGACTATGACAACCCAACCAAAATAATACCAATTTACTGACAAAATTTTTTACATTAAAAATGTAAATATATAACCAATTTCTTATCAGCATCCAACTGCTTCTTGCCATTGCACATAAATACCTTTGTCAAATTAAGGTAATTCTGTCTGATATTTTAACCTGCAATTCTTGTTTCAGAATAAATGCATGCACCATGTGAAATCTTGATCACATAAAACATAACAAGACAGAGGCAAAAAGTAGCTAATGGGAATACTTGTATGCATACTGTCGGGTGTTTTTTTTCTGCACGATCAACCTAAAACAAAATTGCATGGTGTTTATAATAGGTATAAATGTGTAAATTGGTATTATCTGGGTGTTGATTAGATGTGAATATAAATGTATAAAATGTAAATAAATGATAAATATAAAATGTATATATATAAATGTAAACATGTTAAAATAATAAGAAAATACTGTTTATGGACGTTACTGAATGATATACATGTAATTTTAACTATGAAATAAATAACATATAATACCTGGCTGGTCAATAGATATGATATGTAATTATATCTCCTATTCATTTAAACTGGAGAATTAAGTCTGATTATTCTGTGAATGATTTTGTACCTATGGGCTAACTTGTAACCCCAAATATATTTTTTTTTAAATCTCCAAAATAAACTGTATAACCTTAACTATTTGTCAGGAATCTTTTTATTCACATTTTTTCAGTCAATGATATACAGCAGGTCTCATAATATTAGGGTTGTTGTTAACTAAAAAGGATGGCGAGTTTATATGTGACAAACTATACTAGTATTATTACAAGTGTAAGTGAAATAAGCCAGCCACGTTTATAAACATTTGCCATTAAATGGTGAATGGCCTATAATCTGAAACTGCAATTTCAGGCTGGTCATATGACTTACAAACTCTTTTCCTTGACAAGAGAACCAACAAATGTTTTTGGTTATAAAGTATATGATAAGTACGATCAGTTAAAATTATTAAGTATTCACTATTATATCTAAGTAACTTAAACCTGAATTAACTGAACTATAATTAACAAATAAAACAAAAATAATGTGACATACATTGTATATATTAAGTACTGTACTCTGACATACAGTTTTACTGTAAGTGAATATATCACAGAAAGCCACCATGTTAATCTGGAGCCAGTCAGTCAACTAGCCTGGACAGCAAGACAGACAACCAACCAGGCAGCTAGCATGCCATACAGCCAGTCTCATATTTGGCACAATATCACAGATATGCTTCAATATTAGTAAGTTTTACATCTCCACATATAAAATATGTTAACACTTTTGTTAAATGGTTTAATGTAATGGTGATATAATTGCTGATGACATACATTTTACTGATGTAACTTCTCTGACTTTGGTTGTTCAAAAACATGTTGTATTTAATTTCCTTAGATACATCTGAAGGAATTTTAAAAATGGTTATTTATTAAACTAGGTTCTGATAAGAACTTGAAATTGATTCAACATTAACATATGTTGTGAACAACCAAAGTCTGGTCATTTATCTTTAAGTATTAGCACCTTAAAACATCATGACAATTAGACCCACATATTGCAGTCGAAAACTTGACAATCTAATTGCAGAACACAAATACATACACACCTCTCTTTCTTAATATTTCCACTTTCTTGCATTGAGTCAATGACAATGTTCATAAAATCAGAAATTTTCGACCCGTTTTGTGCTATTACGATATTTCTTATTTATTGCAGTGCTCCAAGTAGCCTAGTAAATACTCGAAATTTGCGACCAAAAATCGGATTTTGCGACTACAAATTGTCAGACGATCGCCATTATGTCAAATAATTTTTTTGAGTTTGGCCACTAAAAATCGGGAAATCCGGAAATTTTGTTCATGACCCGTCACCCAACCTGACAAATAGTCTCGCCATCAATAATATCTTAAAAGCGCTTGAATCAAAGCAGGTAACTTTATAGTTTAAAGCGCATAACTGACCGTGATCTAATTTTGCATAATGACAGCCAAACGGCAAAAATCACTTTTTGATTTGGGTTTTGTTACGACTTTTACTTCATCTAAATGATCAAGTTTGATTGTCTTCTCATTGCTCCGCCTTGAAAGTTGCCTACCATGGTGGGACCAATCCGCGGATCTCGCTAAACCATTCAATCGGTAGTAGCGACGGGCGGTGTGATAGAAAGAATTTGTAAGGTTTGGCCACCAAGAATTTTACCTGGCGACAAAAATTTTGAAATGGCTACTGAAATTTTTGAATTATTAGCCATGTGGCTACCAGTTTTCAAAACCTGCTTGGAGCACTGTATTGGTCCTCCTTTAGTTATTATTTTCAGTTTAATAGTTTAATAAATGTTTGAGTCAGTCACTGGGATAATTTCATTTTATATGTCTTTGTCATAAAACAAGACATTTTGATAATCAACACTTTACAAACAGCACTTGAATATAGTTAAATCAAGTTTTACAGTCAACAAATTAGTTTCCAAACACTTGCTGTAAACCCTACAGATTGATGATACACACATGCCTGTAGGTTTTCACTATTAAAAGTTCAATGCCCTATGTATGACTGACAAAATTGAAATTTAGTTGTTAGAAAACAGATTCCTTTCTGGAGATTCATTTCCCTTGCAGAGGGATAATTCCCTTGACTAGAACACACTGTAGTACATGTACTACTTCAGGATAATTTGGACACCACATCCTTCTCTGTGCATTGATTACACAACCATTTGTTTATGTACTTCCATCTCTTGTGTCATCAAGTACCGAAGTCCAGTTTAAATGCTAACTCCAATACATTCTGTGGAACAGCATCATGATAACATATAAACATTTCTCTGTGTTGTGGCTTCAGGAAAAGTCTCCTGTAAATGAAATAAATAAACCATGATTAAACCTCATCATATGTATTATGTATAAATAAAAAACAAACATACCAAGTCAATATATAGATCAAGCATAACATGTAAATATTATTCTTTGTGTTTTTGTGCTTTTTAAGTTTAATTTTCTCACTTTTTAATATGTTTAACCAACATTAAGCATACATATGTACCTTTTGAAATATCAATTGTAATTAATTTTGCACAGTAATACAAATTAGCACACGAATGACCTTACTTAACATTCATAGCCATTCACTAAGTATAGATGTAAATGCATAAAATAAGTTTTGTGTAAAAAATGTGATTTTTTTCTCTTGTGGATCTTAAAAAATCTCATGGGTTTTCATATCTGATTTTTTTTGGACTATGTCCCTGCATTTAGAATACAGGTCTGTCACTAACTTTGATCAACAATAATAAAGATGGAGGCTACTGATACAAATTTAAGAAGATAAAGTAAAAAATAAGGAGTGTAAACTACAACAATAATGTAAAGCTAGACTTACCCTACAACCCAGTATGTTAGAGATGGTGGTGCTATTTTCTTATTCTCAGGAGTATATGGCGGTGTAAAGTTAAACATAATGCCATGCTCTATAACAGATTTACTGATGTCTGCTTCATTCATATCCTGATCATCCATCTCATCTTTATTCAGTAATTTTAGAGAATTCTGGAATTCTTTGCGTATCTGAAGTGAAGCTTTATGGAAGTTTTCAAGCACCTGTTCCTGGACTTGTCCCTTGGCGACGCCCATCTCGTGGAATGTTGGACCTACATAAACACCTTCTGAGTGATCTAAGTTTACATAGTGGAATAGTGAGTTATCTGTTCCTCTTGTAAATCTGTAACAAACCAGTAAAAAATCATCAAAATATATGCATGTATAATAAATATGATCAAAATGGGCCTTAATGAAAATAAAGGATTTTTTGCACCAAATGCAATTTTATTTCTAAGCCTTAATTAACTTTATTAAGTTAATTTTGATATGTCTTTCAGAATAGAATATTAGTTGGATAAAAAATATACTCCATTTTACAGAAAATAAGAAAATAATAATTTTTCTGTAATTTTTTTAGTAATATAAAGATTTGCTTACCTTACAGGACGTACAATTTTCTGTTCACCAACAGCAGAAAGACTCGAGTTCACATTTGCCATATCAAAGACAGATCCAGCTTTACTTAACTGTTTACCCTGTAAATGGTAAAAATGTAACTTAAAGACAAATGTGTAAAATATACAAATAAATCTTAAAAACATAAGATAAAGAATAATAGTTGGCATCATTTTTCAAGCCGCAACATCAAAGTTTATCAGTGGATGATCAACTTATCATTTGCCATCTATATAACCTGATTTAATATTTGAGGAGATATACATGTAAACTTTAAATTTACCAAATTACCGGTATGTGTAAAATGAGGTAAAACTACGATACAATGGCAGAATTTTTCATAAACACAATCTGTGTGTTGGATTTTCAAAACTGAAAATTTATTTTAATATACATGACATTGTATATTACCTTAGTACTACTTCCACTACCACCAGAATCATTTGATCCGTACGAGAGTTTGCTCCCTTGTCTCTTCATGACGGGTGTTGATACGTCACTTCCTTTACTAAAGGATCTATCCAACTCATTCTCATCATTACCTGATAAAATAGTAATGTAAGTTAACTATAAATATAACTAAAATACCATAAATTTTAAACTGATGCATGAACTACCAGTACAATGAAAGACAGAACTGCAGGTTGTTAATAACAATCTGTTGACAACCTTGTTAATTACTTGTTACCCCAGATTTACCCAAAGTGTTACTTAATATACAAGCAGTTGATTTGCCAATGAATAGAAATTGACAACATAATTGCTTCTTCCTTAGGTAGTGTTGTTATAAGTTAATCCTCTTATTTATTAATTTAATAGACAGATGAATTCCTAGTCAGAGAGTCAATTGACTTGTTGAATTATCAGTTAAATTATAAACTTGTTTACTAAATTATTTTTTAAAACTACATCTCAGATTTGTGATTTTGATTTTCCACTGATGCTGCATATTGGTCTGCAAATACACATGCACTGAATTAATAAGGGGGTGGGTGAGTATGTGTGTTTTTTTTTCTTATTGGGAATGATTATTAGAATCATTTGAATATTCCGGTCCTGAAATCATCCCCACCCCTGGGGCCTATTAAAACTCTGTTAAAAAATTTGGTTAAAAATTTTGATGTTTATATATTTGGCATGGAACATGGAAATATTATCATAAAACAACAGAAATTCTTACAAAAGTACTTAACCACACACACTATTGGCTATTGGACACCATTTTTTACTTTATTTAAAGTGGTGGATCTGGTTGCTTTCAGATACAACACTTTATTTTTAGTTTCTAATCTGGGGTCAGTTGCTCGAAGCGATTAATTTAATCATATTTGCAGATATATTGGGAACTCATTGTTGAAATGTTGAAAATGAATAAAGATTCCATCAAACTAAAGAAAATAATAATAAAACTATTGATTCAATAATGATATTTTGATTTTATTTATGTTTTTAATTTCTGCTTATCATTGATTAAACTAATCAAGCTTTGAATAACTGGGTCCTGCTGTATTTTATCTCTCGGGTCAACTCAACAATATTCTGCATTTTGTAAATCAAAAGTCACACATTCTTGACTGGGACTTGCAATTTATTTTGGTCAAATTATTTAGTGGTTCAATTTATGAATACATATACATGTACAGCAAGTCACTAATGACAAATCAATGTCATTATTTATTTGTTGAAAATACCATCTGAATAAATATATGGGGGGTGATGAAATTATTTGTGCATAAAAGTGTAATCCAAACAGTGAAAAATCTATACCATATTTATAAAATAGTGCTTTCAGTAAAATGAATTTTGCTGATTTTTCAAAAATAAAAGAACTACCTGTAATAACTAAGATTTAGGGAAACACATTTTGTACTGTACACCTAAATAGAATTCTTAAATGTTTTCCCCATCAATCTTGTTCTCTTTACCTTTTACATCACAATGTTTATCACATTACAAGTGTGATACTAAAAAATTGGTAGTTGTCTAACATAAATAATTTGCAAATTTTAAAAATAAAAACATAATTCAACAATAAAAAATCAATGGGCACCTGGGTGCACAGGTCGAGTTGCAAGTTCATATTCTACATGATGTGCGATTCACATACCAAATATCAATTCAATATCTGCGAGCGTTTTGAAAAAAGTCTGGCAAACTGTTATTTTTAAGCAGTCGGCATTAGGAAAAACTTAAAAATCTAAACTAGTACTGAAGGTGTAATATATGCAAGTTAGTATTTTTTCTGTGAAATAAAACATCTTATTAATTCGGTGCATGTGTATTCAGGTATTTGCAGACCAGTATGCAGCATCAGTGGAAAATCAAAATCACAATCCGAGATGTAGTTTCAAAAATAATTAAGCAAACAAGTTTATAATTTAACTGATAATTCAACTGGTCAATTGACCCTCTGACTAACAATTCATCTGTCTATTAAATTAATAAATAAGAGGATTAACTTATAACAACACTACCTAAGGAAGAAGCAATTATGTTGTCAATTTCTATTCATTGGCAATTCAACTGTTTGTATATTAAGTAACACTTTGGGTAAATCTGGGGTAATTATAAATTTGAATGACAAGACTGAAGAATGGGAATCTGCAGTTAAACTGAAATTTATCTCTTAAGATAGCAGTGTGCCAGTACCCAAACAACTGACATCTTCTATTGGTTATAACTTATACTGTTTAAAATTAATGTTTATGACATGTAAAGCAATATTATTGATTTTTTCCTTTTTCAAAGACACATTTCTATAGCAACTCTTGAGGTAATATATGACTATTATTGTTATGTATACATACACTACATAGAGTATATATAATTTTGACTTGATTATCAAAACTTACTTATTTTTCTATCATGGTGTGGTGTTGAGTGCCATTTGAATAAACTATCTGAAGATTTGCTGGGTGCTAAAACTGTTAAATAAAACAAAAAATGTGCGTGTGAATCAACAAACTGATTTTAGTTACACTCTCAAAGTTACATTGTTACATTACAAACACATGGTGTGGCATGAACAATTCAAATGTTACTTACAAAAAAGACAAATTAAGTTCACAAAACATTGATTAACATTAATAGTGTCTGTAAGTCTCATCATGGAACCAGCCTGAATTTGAGTGGAGTAAGGGGTTTTTACATCCCAGTCAAGATTCACTTATATAGAAGAATGGTGGTGGAAACTGGATATATATATACCAATATAAAACTTACGGCCTTCTGCAAGCAGACTGACAAAATTTCTCACCCTAAGATCTGTCAAGAGTGGTATTCGAGAGGCACTGTGATCCATAGGCATAAGCTTTGGACCACTCCACCACCAAGGCCCCAGCATTAATTTCAGATAGCTGGGCAAATGAACAATAATAATGATATGGAAAGATGTCAAAAGATATCAGTTAAACCAATTATCATTTGGCATTAACAGATGGCGATGTCTGTTTTCTGATGTAAAATTGTGGAGTCATATTATGATT
This sequence comes from Anadara kagoshimensis, assembly GCA_021292105.1. Taxonomy (NCBI): domain Eukaryota; kingdom Metazoa; phylum Mollusca; class Bivalvia; order Arcoida; family Arcidae; genus Anadara; species Anadara kagoshimensis. The sequence goes on from CM037873.1 coordinate 4,126,868, forward strand.
TTAATAAAAATAATTAAAGATTTTAAACAAGACTTACAGAACTTATATATAGTGAGTCATTCATTGTAGTCTATTATTTTAAATAACTACATCAAAAGTGTAAGTGACTATATCTGAATTCTTGTTACAATCACAGAAACATGCATAAGATGATGTTGTATGAACCATTATCTAATCAGTGACAGAGTGCATGCTTTTCATTGGTTACATGATACATGCGAGTAATGGTGTTTTAACGTCCCATGATGATACATGCAGTTAACACAAATACAAACACATGCATCTTCACAACTTTAGTGAGTATATACCTGGTTTTGGTGATCCCTGGGGTTTTAATGGTGTGTGAGATCCATCATTCTGTTTAGATTTACCACCTAACAAAAATGAGTCAGCATTAGCCAACAAAGGTCCTTCTCCTAATGATAATAACCTGAAAATGAAGAACAAATTAAAAAGTTAAATTATCAGTTCATATAATGACATTTATGTGCATGTATGTATGTAGTAAAGTCCCTTTTTTATTTAAAGTTTTCTGGTTGCTGCATGGCATTAACATGATCCCTATTGTTCATGAACACAGTATAAACTTTGTGAGTTCAAACAAAGGACTTCTATAACAATACAAGGAATAAACACAATATCAATTTTTAAGGTCTCAAACTCATGCCAAATGTCTTAAGGCTACATGTAAATCACCAGTTGTGGCATTAAAAATTGGCACTTTCTTTGTCCTCTGTACCTTTCTTGACAACATCTGCCCATAACTACAAATTCTGTTACAAACTGAAATAATGTAGCTGATACAAGTTTGGGTGACATAGGATTTAATGCTTACCTTTCTTGACAACAACCACCCATAGCCACATCATCTGTCTCTAACTGAAGTAAAGTAGCCTTTGCTTGACTGACATAGAAAGGATCAGGTCCTCTGTGTCCTTCTGCCTGTCTAGCACAGCCTCCGGCTTCTAACAGTGTGGCCAACAGAAAATGGTCCTGAAAATCACATTTAGAAATCTTATTTTAACTCTAAGCCTTTATTACCAGTAAGCATTGTGTTAGAACCTATATCCGGAAAAATGTAGAAACCAAATGCAGGTATCTTTTGAGAAAGTTTAGATTTATTTTAGATAGGATAACCATCAATTTGACTTAATTGCACCCTTCTGTCAGGGAAGCTGGGAACCAGGCTTAATCTATAAATCTTTCAAACATCGAACCATTTATTACATGTACAAATCAAATTTGACTTTAAAATTGTGCAAAGATTTTTCAAGAAATAATAAGGTTTTAGAAATTTTGTTGAAAAAACACCTTTTCAATTTTTTTGACAATTTGGAATCATGAAAAAACTACATGACTCTATATTAAATGTTTAATAACTTACCATGCCTACAACCAATAAAAACCATCTTCCACAGGGTTCAGAATATCCTGGAGGATTTGGGTCTGGGTCGTGACATCGTCTTGTTGGGAACACCTCTCTCCATATAACAAGTTCCTGTACCGTTTGTTTACCGACTAGATCCAGTAAACAATGATACTTCAGAAATAAATAAATATCTCTCAAATCTCCAGGTGGTAAATGATTACATATCAAATATTCCTGTAAACAAACAAAAAAATAATAGTTTGATTATATATGTATGCCTCTATCTTGAGTAAGTGATTATTTTAACATAAAATTGAGAATTGTCAGAAAATGTTGTATACATTTCTATTTGCTGCTTTGTCACCAAAAAGTAGATGATGATGTAATGAATATATAAATCAAATAGATTTGCCTAGGACAAGTTTGATTGTACAACTGACAGTTACCATTAAATCTGAGATACGGGGAAAAAAAGTTCACATACCTTAAAGAAAAGGCAGGTTCCTAAAATTGAGTAATTCCTTCTTTCTTCAAGACCATCTTCTTCCTGTTTAAAAACAACAACATATGTAAATTATACATCTATATAACCATTTATTTGTGACAGACAAATCAAATATTGTTTTTTGTTATTTCCATTTGATGAAATATTACTTTACAGCTGTTGTGCTACAGAAATATTTTACAGTGATGCCCATTGTTATCAAATCATTATTAAATTAGAGCTACTTTAATTTTTACAAGATTTATTTTTAATTCATGATAATTTAAAATTTTACAAAGCTATTACAAGACATAAATAATTTCATCTACGGTACCTGCTTGTAATATATATCTATTTACTAACATAACACTTGTAAAGGTAACATACTGGGCTCTGGTGAAGCCATTGGGTTCATTGCACAATAAATGAAAATAGTTAAAGAAATATCAGTAGAAGCAACAACCCAACAAACAAACCAACATATGTATATGTGGTGTCATGCCATAAACATATACGAAAGAAATGCAAAAATAAATAGTTACCAAATCATCAAATTCTGCAGCTTCAAATTCACTGAGTATTTCATCACACAATATCTGGAACAAACAGAAAAAAGTTATGTAGTTTAGATATTTATAAATAGACTACAGAATATTATATATTATCAAAAATTACTGAAATCAGAAGTTATTTGGCAGAAGTGACCTGTTGACAGTACATTGTTTTTATGCTATTTGTATTTGCTAAAGTTACATTTTAATCTTCATTTTTTGGTATCTACAGTGAGTTTTGAGTGTAAAGAATACATGTACTTTTAAACCAACCAGAAAGTGCTGCAAAATTAAAACAGATTTACTCTTTACTAACAGGCCATTATCAGCATATCTAACATATAGTATAAATACCTTATTATCATCTGATAGATTTAAATTCTTTGCACCATGTAATGAATTTTTAAATAACTGACTAGCATGACTAGAAGTAGTAGTGGGTGGAGTTATATCTGGACTCTGTAAAACACTATAAGGCAAGAGAAAACAACTGATCCAAGTGATTCTTGTTTTTGGCAACACGGAAAGCACTGAAAATATATAAAGAATAATTAATTAATGTAATAAATAATTGTACAAGATACTTCAGTTCAACATCATACATTTGTTGACTAAGTTTGAAGTCTTTCTATATTTTTCTCATTATTTATAACTTATGAGTTAAAACTCCTGTAATGTTCATTTTTCAAGTAGTGTAATATTGTACAAAAGGACCAGTCAAGATTTTTACATATGGACATTTGAACTACTGTACTTTTTATTGTATTGATTCATATCGAGATGATTTATAAAGGTATAAAAAAAACTTGGTGTCTAATCATGAAAACTTGAAGTAAATAATATTCTGCTTAGTTGACATTGACTTACCTAGATATAGAACCAAACAAAACCTGAAGAAGCCTCTGGAGTTCAAACATAAAATTTTCTAAATAATACTTAGGAATTCTGAAAAAGGAAAGAAAACTTATATATACAATCATGCGCAATACAGTGCATTACAAAATTTTCTAATGTAAATAAACAACAATACCATATAGTATTGATAAACAGTTACGTAACTGGCAGAGTGGCAGTTATATATGCATCATTTTGATATTTGTTTTTTTTTACAGAAAAGGCATAGCACAGTAATCTTTAATATACAGTAAATAGTGATTATACATTTATGAACATTTGACAATCACTTAGATGTCAATAAACTGGTTTTTTTTTAAATCAAGTATACTTAATTCATCAATGTGACACCCACTCATTAAGATAACAGGTAGACACTTCCATGTGTATATTTATACCAATACTGAACTCTTAAGTAATCAAATCACAAGCCAGATAAAAACATTAGGCTTCCTTGTCTGTCATACTGGACATGTAACAGCAATTGAAATAATTTAATAAATAGTCACAGATCCACAATGTTATATATAAGCAATGAGTTACCTTTCTTCTGGAAATCCAATCACAAATACATCTTGATCTTCTTTCCAAAATGTTACATTTAATTTTTTATTATGATAAGTCAATGAAGAACTGGAAAAATGAAAAAAAAAAAAAAATTAAAGAAGGAACTTAATATAAAGAATGAACTTATTATGACAATAACTTATTTTCCAAAGCTAAAGCATCTAGAGATACTCCTTCAAATACAACCCATTATGCCTGTATCAAGAACTACTACTTCTTATTATAACACTTGCCAAACTTATATGAAGAATATCATACATTGATTGCATTAACAAATTAACTGAGGAATAATAATAAGTCCTGCGTGATCCAGAATAATTAATCAACAACATATATTGTCCGTCAATACTAGTGTGGTTACATTTTTCCCTTTCAAAATAAACGTTTGAAACTCAGAAATTAAAGGACTAAATATGATTTTACACTTGCAGATCAACAGCCACATTTAAGTGTCACATTTATCATTACAAAGAAGGTATACCTTTTGGCACTTGTTCCTGCTATTTCTGGCACTACACCACATAACGTCAAAAATAGACCTCTAATCTGAAAGAGTTTGTTTTCTTCACCAGGAAACTGATAAATAACATCCTCCTGTAACAATTAAATAATATACATCAATGAAAATCAGTTAATTTATGTTTTTAATCCTTGAAAATATAAGAAAAGATTATAGACTGACAATAGTTTAAGGAAATAATGTTAAATTTTTCTGCCTTGTAAATTTTTTAAAATTTCAAATCCATATACATGAATACTACATATATTATGTGACCTTTATATTTAATGGATAATTAATGACAAAAGGTTTTCAGATCACTCTATTACATATGACCATGATACATAAATTACAAAAATCTTCAAAACCACCAACAAATATTAAAGATGTCTGGGTCACAACAAGGTATAACGCTACATAGGTCACAACTGGTGACCAATGATGTCCTATATACAAATTATGTCATCATTCCCCTGACAACTGCAGTGTCAGTGATTAACATTAAAAGTATTCTCCATTTTTGATGAACGAATGTAAATATTTTAGGATTTTTGATGGATTGGACTACTGTAAATCCAGATGAATTTTATGAAAGTGAATTTTCAATCCAATATGAACTTATGAAGAAGTTTTATGGAATAACATCTCTCTCTCTCCTTCTCTCTGGTAGGCCTTGTGTTGCTGGTGGAAACGCACATGCACTTCCTACAGGTGAACTAAAAAAATGCACATTTTGATAACTTACCTTTATAGATTCTGTGTTAGGTCTACTTTCCAATGTTAAATATAGCACTGTGAACAAACAACTTTTTAAACATTCTAACATATTGTGATTTGAATGTCCAGACACTAGTCTTAATATATTGTCAGATCTAGGTTTTGGGGGTGCTTTAGGGGGAGTGGCAGTAACTGTATGATGATTAACATGCTGTAAGTAGGTCGGAGGAGGTACTGGTGGTTGATATGAAGGCGTAGATGGTGACTTTGGTCCAATCACAACTGGTGCTTGGAATGTTAATTTGACCTGAAAATAGAAAATAGAAATAATACGAGATGATGAAATAGTACCTTAACATTTTACGAGTTTGATGAAAACTATGATACACTTAGTAAAATGATTTACCATACCAGTAGTCAAAAATCAAGTAAAAAAGGGTAAAATTTAACATTTGTACAGCTAGGTAGATCAAAAAGCAAATCCAAACGATAGTTTACACATCATTAATATCACACAGACTTCTTCGTTTTCTTGTCAAAATCTATCCATTACATGTTAATATCATGATATAATTTTTTCAATCTCTTTTTCTTTTTACTTACAATTTTGTGTGACATGGACCTGAATATCTGTTCCAAGTTTGTCCAGTTGATTTCAACATCATTGACACTCAGTAACATATCACCTGAAATGTAACAATATTACTTATATATTACACATATTTTACCTTAGCTTATCAATATCAATACTTCACCTATCTACTTAGAGCTCAAAACAAACCTAAATGTACATAAAATATACCTTCCATTATTAAATCTTTACAAATCAAATGTCGTCTATCTTCAAAGCTAAACCTTATCATCTGATTTCCCTTATACCTAATAAATGATAAGTTTAAAACATAGACCTTATATATCAACATGAAAAGTACTTTTAACTAAGCGTACCAATTGGAATCATGGTACCGATAATTTAAATGCTGATTATAATTTATATGAAGATCTATCTAGTGACCTTCAACCACATAGTAAGCTTTCATTTCAATACACTTCAATTACATAATTTGTTCTTATAATGCCATTTACTGTACTATAAGAGCAATTTCCAGTTTGACACTTAATTGTAAGGTAGGAGATGATGTGCATTTTGTCCTGGATTATAAGGAGTGAAACTAGCATACATATATCTTGTATCCTGAGAATCTGTTATATAATCATGTGTATACATAACAAATGGGGTTCTCCACTTTACAACCTAATCAACACTCCTTAATGTTTGTGTGAACGTTTTGGAAAACATTTACATCGCAATTTCCCAACGTAATGTCATTTCAACAGGGAAAAAATGAACAGATATGATTTCAAATCCAATAAAAAGTTCTGCACAAATGTAAGGATATACCACGTGGCACTGCAGCAAACCCCTTTTGAGTACAAATGTTTCAAATGTAAACCACAGTGACAGACAATTCAGAATATAAACACAAAATATAAACATCTTACCCCTGTGTATTAAACCACATTTTTCAGCTGTACTACCAGGTACTACATCCTGAACAATAATCTTTCTGTCCTTCATACAAACATCATTTCTTGTGCCATTTTGTTTATGAGACTTGCTGTTATACTGACACAAGATGATACCAAAAAGTTTCTCACATAATAAAATCCCCGAATCATTATTTTTACACTTTCTGTAGTCAGGTTGTAAATGGACATATTTTTGTTTGTTTGACTTCTCTGGGGTGGATGTCCTTGTTTCATTGCTGATAGTCTTTGTATTTCGAGTCCGTGGGGAGGAGTCTATTGATGAAGACGGGGAGTGGTGAGGAATTACATAGTCATTCAAACTTTGCTGATATTGTTGTTTAGAATTATCTCTGTTAGACACAAAACTTTTTGACGAGTCTACGTTAGAAACATGACCGTTTAACTTTGAATGCCTTAGTATATTCTGTTCATGTTCATTCACTAACGTTCCATGCTGGTGACTCAATTCAATGTCTTTGTGTTCATTATCAACATAGGACTGTTCATGTCTCTGGTTGTCATAACCAAGTTCTTCATTTTGCGTACCAGTATTCTTCACATCTATATAAAACAAATCTCCTTGATGACGAACATATGGCTTCCATCCTTCTTGTATTTTACTGAAAATAATAAAACAAAAATCAATATGAGTAAAAGAAACTAGATACCTTTTTAAAACTATAAACACATGTACATTGCTAATATGCAAAACAAAAATATGACAGAAAGCACACTCATTTCCCACCAGGACATGGAAAAACTAAATATACAAAAGGTGAAATAATGATGTCATCACATTTCATCCAAGTCACTTGCTACAAAAGTTTATATTGCCAGGTTAGAAACATACATATAATCTCAATCTATGTAATACCAAACACATCTACACAAATACCATCCACAAAGAACCAAATGTGTCATTTCCTCTTAGAGAACCATCCAGACAAACAGCCAATGGTCATCAATCTGTATGATGTCCAAAACTTCTGAATTTGGAATAATTCCCAAGGCTGTAACAGTCACAGAAAAAAAACAAAAAAGATAGGAATGTATGACATTGTGTATAACTTTGACTAGATGTTATGTTAGCCCAAAAATTAATTTCGTATAGAAAATGCAAAAGATTGGAACCAAGTAGAAGACAATATAGTCCAAGTAAAATCAACCGAGTGATGACTTTGATTCTTCTGCCTCAACAGAATATCAGAAGAGGAAGCCATCCTTTCTGCTGGCTTGAACATGCCAACAGTAGTTTCAGTTTCATAAACTTTATGGATAGACAGACAGGTGCCCTACAAACCATCATCCATGAGCTATTAGTATGAATATCCAGACCTTTTCATTTCACTTGTTTAGATTTTCAATTCAACCACTTACTACTCCAAAAACAATGATTGGAGGTTGATGACAGCAGATCTGGACCAACATATAACTTACTCTTTCAGAAATGGGAAGGAATTTATATGCACCGTTATCGACTCATATCGTCGACCGTCCTAAATTCGAGAGCGTCCTAAGATTCGAGGCCATTTTTGTTTTCAGTTATTATACGCAAGTATTGTCTCTGCAGTGACGATTTCATGCATTAAAGACAAAATTTAGGTATTTACTGTGAAACTATCCAGAAAAATCAGTTGTCTATTTTTCAGCTCTCAAATTCTTGTTGTGTTAGCAAATTTAGTTCGTTTTCTATTAGAGTCTCGAATCACGGACGGTCGAGGATACAAGTTTGGAATTGAACCTGGGTGATCTCTGTCATTATGCAAGTGTCAACAAACCTACACAGATTTTTTAAATGAGATTGATATTATCGATATTAATTCTACGGTCACTTAAATGAAATATATCTTATTGACACTTTGTTACACAACTCACTGGAGACCATAGTTGTGAATGGAATGTCTCGGTTTTTCTCTTTTACATCATTGTTTTAGCGAGTTTTTTAAATATATCTTTTAATGACAATTCGCTCTTGTCATTAATTAATGTAAATTATTCAATAAAAACGGGGATATTTAGATTTTAAATCAAGAAAAGACTTACTCGCAAAAGTTTACAGATGATTGCGCTTTGTCAAAACTTGTTGCTCGGTCAGGTCCCCTACTGTTACCTTGTTCAAATCTACCCCCATATCTCGATTCATGTTCCCTCCCCACCGTTCTATATTTGTCTTCATCATAGTGTGGGTCATAAAAAGGTCCTGACCCTTGAAAATACGCCATAATTTTTCTTTGATTTAACTGTTTAGAGAAAATAAATTTGATTTAAAGTTTGTCCTTCTCGCGTCCTCCATTTTGTTTACATCCGGGCTTTTTGTTTCGCTGGGGGTTACTTATCTTTAACGTAAAAGAGTTTAAAGGGAGCTTAGCTATTAATTAAGAGGCTTCCCACAGGGAAATTCTTTTGTCATCGAACTTAGTCGACATTCTTAAAGGAATAAAAATATAAATAAAATTACTGAATTGTGTTCCCTGTTTTATTTATATTTACAATATTTAAGCTGTTAAGGGCACCTGTTTAGGCATATTAATAATTAAAAATCCGCGGCAAGCTAGTACACTATTTTGTTTTAAATCTCAATTTTTTATTTTACATAATTCAATTTACTAAGTTCATTAACATATTTATAATAAACTTTTGTAATTGCCGGACTTTATCTCTCTCGCTGATATCAACTAAAAGACTGCCATTTTTCTACATATACTAGAGATAATTTGTGAAACACCGAAACCGAGAATAGTCAAAATCATGCCTGACTTTAAATAAACATAACAATAATAAAATCACAATCCCAAAGCAACGTAAAATATTGAAATCAGACAAGTTAAGTTAACACACTAGGGAAGTGAGACCGGGTGCTACGGAAGGATAAGCTCCTCTTATTAAGCTAGCTACACCCACCATATTAAAAATTGATCTGCTTGAATTGAGAACGAAAGGAACGCAGAACTATCATATCCGGGATAATTTTGGATACAGAGGCATCATACTTATTATCAATATTGTGATGACGGCCATACTGAAACTTTTTGAAGGTTAAGTAAAGGGCCTATAGCTGGCAATTCCCTTTTTAACTTATCTGTCTCTATCCAGTCGAATTAGATGTCAATCTCAACATTTTCTTATTCAGACCAACGTCTACTATACATTTCAACAGAATTCATAATAATTTTGTCCCTAAGTAAACGACTCGACCTCTTTGTATTTAGGGTTCAGTTTTGAGAGAAGACAACTTTTAAATTTAGTGTTCGCAAAGAAACTAGCCTGAAAATTTAATCAACCAACAATATATCACAAGGCTATCAATAAAACAATACAATTGTCAAATTAATCGAATTCAGTATAAAATTAATCATCTGAAATAAATCCACACGATTTCATTTTAAAACGTTCATATCTGTTTCACCTGATGATTTGAAAATAGAACATTACTGTCATTTGACTTATGAGACACTCTGAAACGAAACATTATTTTCACTTAAAACAGCTACTAGTGTTTAGTGATAATGATAACATTATCATCGCAAGATAATTAAACTTTTTGTTAAACACGTTGACTTAAAATACTCTAAGAGTTATCACGCTTGTCGCACAACCCGACATGAACGAAGTCCCGAAAGTAATCATAAAAATACAATAATCAATGTCCAAACCACAATGGTATATTATAGAAACGGTCAATTCTGGTACGGCAAAGGAAACCGGAGTACCAAAAACCACCAAGATCGAAGGGAAACATATAAATGCAAAGCAGAAACTTACTGGGTTTAGTTACACATACAAGTATGTATCTAAAAAGCACCCCTACCAGAAAACTAAAGTTTAAGTCATTTAAAAACACAAAATGGAGTATCTATTCCTTAACAACACAGAGAAATATACATAAAATAAAGTTGTTTGGCCGATAACTGTGTACAGCAATGGAGCTGCATTTCCATTGCACACACAATGTGCAGAAAAATGCGTTATATACCTCAAACAAAAAACATCACTGTACGACAACGTAATTATTTAAAGTTACATTTCAGACGATCAAATTATATATGACATTGATACACAGACTAATTGTTTTGCTGTTGATCTCAATATTTAGACACATTTTAAGTAAGCCATAGGCTTTAATTGGCGCATCTTAATATTTTGCACTGTGGTTCTTGTGTCTGTCAACCAGATCACGGCAACGTGTTGCTCTGAACAGATTCGCTAGTCCCATTATGACCTGAAAGTTAGAAATCTTATTTTAATATAAAAGATAACGTTTAAGACACTTTTTACTTTTCTGTCTTTTATTGATGACAATGAACCGAGGATATGTAGTTATGTAGATGATACTCGATTAAATATTTTAAAAATTAGAATTCTATAGCTGGTGGTCTGTTGAAAAGTTGACGTGATACGAATCTTGACATGAACGTCACAACAATCTACTAAAAATCAAATTTAAAATAAACCAACTAATTTATACCTAAATCTGATAAACTGATGTTTAAAAATCTTGTTGAAACTATCTGATGTCTAGCTGTTATAAAATATTTAACGTCGACTTTAGGTAATTGGCATAATTTATACAAAGTTCATAATTCGTTTAGAATGTCCAATTAGAATCGCTGGTAATACATTTTATTCGACATTTTTTCCAAACTAGGCGTCATTATTTTTCTGTAAACTCTCCGTTATAAAACTATTAATTCGACATTAGTGAATTCTTTAAAGACAAGAATTTAAATTCCATAAAAGCTTAACTAACACTATATCTGCCAGGAATCTACTTTTTACAATCCACCAGAGAGGATCAAGTCAGTCGAATTGCTGTCCAAGTTTAAAAGAAAGCCCCAAAAACATGTACAAACAAGGATGGCAGTGGCCGAGTGGTCTACAGCGCGGAGTTACGGAACACAGTGACTCTTACCGAACAGATTACAATCACGCGGAAAACGGATTTGTGTGCGAAAGTTTGCCAGTTCGCTTGCCGATGGTTGGTTGTTTTCTCCGTGTATTCCGGTTTCTTCCACCATCCCAGAATTGACCGCCTGGGTGCAAGTGAAATAGTCTTGACTGGGACCAAAAACGCCAGTGCTCCACTTCACACCAAATATAACCAAAATAATACGACCGTTCAATTTTCACTACAGCTAGGAAATGCAACATTCTGTAAGCGCGCAGATCCCACGACATGCTATCAAACAGTAGTATCATTTCCAGCACAGCAACTACGTCCTCTAATGCTTATAGGTATATAGTCATTACATGTTACAAGTCAAACACAAACATAACGATCTAAACTGTAATCCAAAAAGCAAAGTGCTACCAAATTGGACACGTAAATTTCAAACAGAGAAGAGAATCGGGGAGCTCCGGAAGGGTAAACTCTTCCTGTTTACCTAGCTACGTCCGCTACTTATGAAACAATAGAATGGAAGGAAACGAACTGACGAATTTTTACTTTCGTAATGGATTAGACATAATTTGATTTCTATTCTGCTAGTCGTTAATGTTACACCGATAAATGTACAAGAATCTGAAGCCACGAAACTCCACATCGGCAATGTGGTGGAACAAGAAAGATTAGGATACCTTAAGCTAATTTTAAAAGTCATATTTTAGAATGCAGGGAAAATATACATGAAAATGGCTTTTTTGAACATCATCAAAGAGACTGGTTTGCAAAGGTATCGACAGTATTGTTAAAAAAGTTACTGAAAACTGGAGTAAAAAATTTGTTTGAATACATTTGGCATGAAAATCGGTAAAAAAAAAAGTTTTCAGATGCCCTTTTTGGAAGTTGGCAATATTCATGTTTGTTTGCTAAAACATCGAAAACCATCATACCAATCCATGTCAAAACCACAATCCAAAAATCAAAATAAAAACTTTGAAGCTGCCAAATTAGATAAAACAAGTAAACTTCCACTAGGAAAATGAGGCCGGATGCACAGATTTTTTTCTTTTTGAAATAACTTATTTATTAAACCGCACATCTGGACGTTTTTAATCAGTCATCTAAAGTTAAAATCTAAGTTAGCGATTAGGTTTACCGCATGCTCATATTATCGAAATTTGTAATACAAAGATCATTGAGTGTCATATTTATTAGCCACATCTACGTATTTTGAAGTGGTAATACTATAATAGCACATTTATCGCATACATTCTGAATTCTGTGTGTTCTTTGCATTGTTAAACGCTTTAGAAAAATCTTCAAATCTTTTAAGAACTCCAAATTTTTTAAACAAAGATATTTTTAACATGCGTCTGATTCTTATCTACTGATGGTTAAAGTTTCGCGAGTGTTCTGTTTCGCCCACTGTTCTAAGTCTGACCAAAGAGATACCTTATTTTAGTGACGGAAATTATTTCATTTCTTATTTGTTATAGATTTTGGTTCTTTTATTATTATATTCAGAATATAACACAGTTTAAAAATATTGCAAAATATTTATGCTGGAAGCGAATTATTAAGAAAAAAAATTACATCACATAATTGTATTTTTATGTCAAACCTTACAGATGTCACTTAGTATTATATAATTTAATACTTATTAGTATGTTTGGTTTTGATTATATTAATCCTACAATGAAAATATTATTCTTGTAATTTATTTTTTATATTCATGTAAATATTAAGTTTTGTGTTTAACTTATGTCGTAATAAAGAACATTTACAATTAAAATATAATCCACATACATGTATATAATTGGGTTTAATTTAGCCAATAGTCTGTAGGATATAAATTATTCTTGATGGTATCCCTTAAGTGGAAGTGCACACGGGAACGAATATAAAACTACTACTACAAGAAAAACAGAAAGCGAATAACACACACACATACCCCGAAATACTAGTAATCAACCACAAACATACAAATCCATGTCCAGACCACAATCCAAAAAGCAAAGCAAAAACTTAAAACAATTTTACAAATTTTGTAGACGTTGTTTTATGTCATTTTATACATAGATGAAGCAGTTAAGTAACAACATTTATCAAGGTGTCATAAACCTTTTTTGAATGTATTTTATGATATTTAAAAAGTATGACAGAGGGATGACTTTTTTGAAGCAACATACAACTCAATGAAAAACAATGTTTTCCATCAACGTTTCTAGAATGACAAGCCTTTGAATTGGAACATGGAGGAAAATTAAAAAAAATGCAACCAGTCTGACAACAACATTTAGCGAGAGACGAATCTTATGTAGCAACAAATAGTATTAATGCCAAAATATTCGAATGTGAACACACTCCAGATTTTATAATGGAATACAGAAATTTGCAGTTTGCTAAATCTGTATCAACAACAACTGAACCTCGATAGCAACTGAGAACACAACATGAGTTACAAAAGAAACCCAGACAAGATTAACAGGCAGATACATTGATGAAATATAAACACAAGGATATACATTAAGTTTTTAATAATAGTAACATACCTTCTAGATAGTATAGTTCTGATTCCATCAAAGTCGTCTAATCGTCCTTTTTTCCTACGTCGTGATATCGGAGTTTTTAAACCAAACATGCTTCTTCGGTACATGTACTTCCCATTTGGTGACATTGAGAACAACATTAATACGGCTCATTAAAACCAAAAAGGTTCTGTCAGAGATCAACCAAAGGTTCTCCAAACAAGTTCTCAGAAAACAATTAGAAACTGTATCGTTTCGTTTGTCTATCAGTGTATAAACTTTTGCGTACTTAAAAAATCCTGTTTCACAATAATAGTTCTTAAATTGTTGTAGATTTTTTTTCAACAATCGATTCACAAAAAAACAATTGAGTGTGTCCATACAAAATTAAGTATTGTCACAAAATCAATTAGATTCAAAACTCCAATGGTGTTGCTATAGGTAAGCCGATTTTGAAGTATATCTCAGGCTTTGATCAATTTGACTTCCAGCCGTTTCTCCAGTGGTTTGGTTGCATACTGTTTAGTCAATCCTTCACCACAATAAGTTGTTAGTAAGTAATCTGCAAGTCCCACTTTGTACTTCTCTCTCAGTAATTAAAACTCTCCTGTATGGTTACTTTGTCAAATAGTCACACAAATTACCTGTAGAGAGAAAATAAAAAGAATTTTAAAAAATAATCGTTTGTTTTCCACTGTCTTAATAAAGAGTTTAAACAACACAGCAGTCATAACCCAAACTAAAACCTAATAATATCTGCTGAAAAGGAATATCCAATTTATTAGAAAAATGTAAGTTGTTTTGTCTTAAACACAATGATATCACGCAAGACATACAACATTGAACGGATCAGATTTACCATCATAACAATAAACTATATACAGATTTACTTATTAAGCATGAAAGTAAGAAAAGAGATTACTTTTAAGTTATTTTTAACAACTTCTTATTTATGCTAGCTAATGAAAAATACGTCGTGCTATTCACCGCGCTAGTAATCGGGGTTTAAAGTATTATCTGTTTAAAAACTGAGTCATCCTTGGCCCAATACTAAATATCCTCGAGAAATATGTTAAACTAGAGAAAATTAAAAAATTGATACAGTTAAAATATTGTTACAAAATATTAAGTGTTCATATAATACGTTACGTAAATCAGAAAATGGGTGTTACCGTGACCCCCGAATAACTATATAAAATTGATGAGTTTTTCTTCAAATACAAAAGCATCATTTTTGAACTATTAAGCATCTTATTACGGTTATCAATAGGTAACAGTAACACTGTAAACACACTCCTGTATTATAATTTTTTTAAAACTATTTTTACATTACCCGTGAAACAAGGAGTTAGTGTTTTACGATACAATTTACATAAAATCAAGATAAAATAAAGTGATAAGATAGCTATGAGTTATATACATGCTCAGATAAACCAACTACCTTTTACTTTCTAAATTACAATGATGGTTTTGGTTCAGATTTCAGACAGTGCAAGAATTTATAAGGACTACGATGATAGCAATCATGCGGAAACTTGACGTGAGGCGAACCAGTTGGTGGAACAAACTATTGCTATTCAAGTCAAATGCCTGTCATCCATTTTTTTGTTTTGAAAACTAACAAACCGTGCACATAAAAATTAAAATAAAGAATATAAAGAGCAAACTGTGTGTTTATTAATATATTTACTTGTTTATGATCATTCACAAAAATATGTGTGTTCTAACATCATACAGGGCGATGTGTCCTGTCTATCAAACATATCAAAAATATCGCCAATTTAATAACTTAAAACCGAATATATGAATAATATATGAAATATACCTTAAAATCAATTATAAGCACCGTATGTGATCACAATAATATATATAGAGAGAAAAAATGAAAAATAATAATTTTGATATGTTGTCACATACAGAAAAGGGACACGGTATACATGTAAAGGTGTTTACTTCTCAACTTGTTGATCGTTTTAGTTTTATTACTTTATATTTTCTTTGCCCGATAAAGATCTTTACATAGAAAAAAGTAATCAGTTTGATGGAGTTCAATAAGTCAACGATCTACAAATAACAACAACAAACTTCAAACACATATACAGTAAATGGAATCTAAAATAAATAAGCGTCTTGCGTATTTCCTTTTTTTCAAATTTTATCATTCAACATTTTTTTTAAAAAGGCATATTACAGCACCACTAATTATGAACTCCCTGATTATAAAAACTTATGATTTTACATGGAAATACAATATGCTGACACCGCCAATTATGAAATTCCTGACTTTGTACGAGCAGTGACACGATTGTATCAAATAGATAGGTACAGTGTCTTTTGTTCCTCTTCTTTAAAAAATTACAACACTTGTGGTCCGTAAACATTAAAAAAGCTTTTCGTTTCACACTGTCCTTAAAACGACTTTCGTTGTATTACAAAATGTTACATTAACGGCGTTTTTATAATATTAAATAATATTTCATTATACATATGTACTTCAATTCTGAAATGTTTTTTAACTTTTAATCTAGTATTCACGTTTACAAATGTAAAAGTACGCCAGATTTTTATACTTCAAGTAATTCGTAACACTACACGTGAATGAAATAGGCGGTACAAACTAACTTGCTTCAGTTGTAGGTATTTAAACCTCCTCAAATTTTTGGCCCATTTTCATTTTCGTTTTTACTGAAATTTGTCATGCCCGGCCTTTTTACGTAATAAATATTAGTGCAAATTCTTAACATAGTTTCATAGCATTATTTCAAATATTTTATAGTACTAGATGTTTACTGCTATTATTATCATTGTAACAAATTATTTCGGAATCTGTGGTATTTGAATCCTGAAGAGCAAACGTGTTTTTGTTGGTACAAGAAATGTATTTTCTGTTGCACGCATTGACCGATTTTATATTTTGTAATAGTTTATGGATACTGATTTATGTAAAATGATGGATGGTTTGACGAACAAATATCAATTATCTACGCTTTATGAAGGTTATTAGTAAAGATGGCCCAACAATGATGTTCCTAGGAACCCTTTACTATGATATCAACATTTCACTTGGATGAATTGTTCGCGCTTGCTCTCTTGTTGTTGAAATTTGCTTTTAACTTTTAAATGCTATCAAAATGACAAGAACACATAACAGATATAGAAATCATTTTGTAATACTACATAAAAATATAAAGAGTTTCTGTAAAAAAAAAAGACATGTGTATCAAACAGAAAATTGGAATCCTTTTTGTTGTCGTGGTCTTATTTTCAAACGGCGTAAAATTGTCAATAACGACAATGTTCATGCTTCCTGTAGGAAACTTGTAAAAAGTTTTATAAAATATTAAGAAATAAAAGTATTGCATATTATCTTAATTCTTAATGGCATATACATCATAGATTAGTATAAAAAGACATCTCAACATTTTGAAGTATACTAGTGCATACCTTTGAACCACTGGTTGTATAATAAACCACTGAATACCATTGTGTCATCAAATATGGTACATTTCCAAAGTCGATATTTTTAATATTTTCATTCTTAATAAGTTGTGATATTATGTGCTTTTATTTCTTTTCTGATTTCTTTAGCATTATTCGTAACTTGATTTCTTTGGCTTTTTTGAAATACATGTTTTTCAGCAATAAATTACTTTTGTTTAATGCATTTCAATACACCATGCTAATTTACCAGGTATTATGATGCTAATCCTCCTTTTCAAGGCATCAGAAAGGATATTTGTACTATAAATCAACTTAATTATGATTTATAATTGGGGATACGGGAATTAACAGTTGGTAACATGAACTTGGCACAATATTAGGCAGTCAAGAACAACCAAACGCAAAAGAAAACTTAATTTTAGGAACCTGAAATACAAGCAGCTTATAGCAAGTGACGAGAACAATGCTGGAAAGAGTTAAAAAGTCAAATAATAGACTTTAGTATATGGCGTATGTTGGTGGTATATTCCACCAGTAATGATGGATTTAAAAGATGACTATTTGATAAAATGTTGAACATACTATGACAGATGAATACTAAAGTCAATATCTGATATGCGCTATCTCAATGACTTAGCATTACTATTATACATAAAATAGATAAATAAATTCTAAGTAGCTGACACCAATAAGACTGTTGATTTATTTTAGGACTAAACTCACTTTTCCTTTTTGTATTTTTTCACATTTCAAATACCTTGTACAATAGCATATTCGGATGAACAAATAGGTATTAATTATATCATAGTACATATCTGGCACGCCTGGACTTGGTTGACGATGCATTTAAATATGTGTATTATGCAAATTATGTAACGTCAAGAGCAACGACTTAGGTTTCACTCAAAAATCTAAATACTATTCATGCGTCTGATTGGTTAGACAATATGGCATGAGATTTGAAAAACGACAATTATCTGTGTGTTATCTTAAAATCTCAATAAATATACAAAAGTTACCAGCAATTCACTCAAGTGCCTTAAGTAGCTTTAATTACTTCAAAATCTGACCCAAAAATAAAAGAGAAGTCTTAACAAACTTCAAGATTTGATAATTCTTATCTGGTTTAAAATCACGATTTAATGACTTCAAAATTTGATCCAAAAATAAAAGCGAAAACTAAAAAACTGGAATATTTAAAACTCTTATCTGGTTTAAAATCGGTCTATAATTATAGATATTTAAGAATTTCTACAACTGACAACTGGATATTTGAGTTAACGGTTTTTTTTTACTTCTGACATCCAGCTTATAAGCAGTAAAACTTGATAACTATCTATAGAGCAATAGAGATACATAAATTGGCATAATTATAGAGTTTTTACTGCATAAACGTATTTAAGACCCTTGAAAGACAAACTATCAATTGATCTTAGGAACTTGACTATTTGTAACTTATGGCCATAAACCAAAATCTACTTTACACAGCTTATCCTTACAGAACACCCCAAAATGAAACAGAAAAGTGTATGAGCAAGCTTATTCACAATCTTCTCATAAAAAAATTAATATTTTCTGTGCGTACTATGGCCAGTTTTATAAATGACAAATTCCAGACTTGTACTGTTGTGTATCCTTGATCGTCCTTGTATATCACCACTTGGGTGGTTAATAAGAAGTTAGCTTGTCGAGTCGGAAACTAGCCCCAGAATTTTTATCACCAAAACAGACAGTTTATTTGGCATTACACGATTTGTAATCTCGAATGCCTATCTATGTTATCATTGAACTAACTTGTCGCAAAACCGTCCATCATTGAACTATATCTCTTATTGCAAGTCCATGCACCAAGTCTGAATATGTCTGACTTCAGTATATATCAAAGGCTTTTACAATAGACGGATATTAAAATCATTATACAGTACGGCTGTACTCTTTAATGTAATCAAAACTTTGTTCATTTTTGAACGCGAATGTTCGTTCTTTTTGTAACTTCTGTCTAACCTTATACCAGATTAATTGTAACAACACTATTTGCATGCTTCCATTTTTGCAATTATGTTTTTGGAGAAACGTGACAAGAATTAGTAAATTAATTCTAATTTTTTCATTATTTTGGGGGGGGGGGTAATACCAGTATTCAGGGGCGGATCCAGGATTTTTTGAAAGGGGGGGTTGAGAACTATACAGGATTTTTTAAAGGGGGATGAGATTTATATCAATGCTAGATGCGAGCGCCGAAGACGCGAGCTTCCAGAGACGATGGGTCTAGGGCCGATTGGGGCCAAGAAAATAATTTTAATCAGTCAATATCTCACTCTTTCTCTCTCTTTAAATTTTTCAAAGGGGGGGTTGCAACCCCCGCAACCCCTCCCCTAAATCCGCCACTGGTATTTATATAACGTTTTGACACAAAATGACGAACGTGTCATAGTCTTCATCAATAATTGCTTACAAGATAATTGGTTTGCTATGAATTCATTAATGTTCATGGTGTCTAAATTTCGTCATTTTCTTCAACACCCTGACCAACAAATTCACATGTTAACTAAATAGTATATATTTCAAACCTACTTGATCACGAATTTATTAGCCTACGAAATGACATTTGCCATTTTATGACTTAAAATTTGTATTTGCTTAATAAGAGAATGCTTACCTTTGATATGCTCTTGGTAGCATTGGTTATCACCAAATAAGTTTTATTTGTGAAAGAAAACAACCCAGATTTTTTCATAATTAAAACATGTATAAGTGATTAATCTTTAACCATTACTATGAGACATATAGCTACAAGGACTATAGTTTGAGATCAAAAAGTAAATAGTTTGACCCCCGTTTCTGAATAGTAAAATATAAAGCAATTAATTCTGGATATAAATATCTTAGTTGTCAAATCTGAATAGTAAAGTAAGCCTTCCAATACGAACTAGGATTATCGCTTTTAAAATTCCAGGCGAGGATTAAACACACTTCACAACATTAGGATTTAAAAGATCTACTTGAATCATTAATCTTGTTAGATATTTTCAATAATTAAATATGAATTACTTTGGTCCAACCCTTAAGGAAGATTTAGTCGTAGGAGTAATAGTGGCAGTGACGTGTTACTCCAGCGTTCTTCGCACGCGGCCGGGACGACGACGCAATGTCAACCAAACTAAAAAATATACGATTATTGATCAGGGATTTTTTGTATTTAAAAAAGCTTAGTGGTAAGCAGAGAATCAGGAACTCAATAAGTAATCCAACGTCCTTTATGTAGACTAGTCACACGATTGGTTGATGGGTTAACCGTTTGCTCACGGAGATGTGTGCAATGTGTATGAGAGATGCAAATGCAAACTTTCTGAAAGAAAATCACGTATACAATGGAACAATAATATTCAATGCAACAGGAATGTTTTGACTACAAATATAAAAAGCCTTTACGATGATGTTGTCACATATATATTTTTCTCGTTTATTTGATGAAATACATTTTGGCCCTTTTTGCTCTCATTTGAAGACCTAAAATATTTGATTTGAATTTCCCCCAATTTTATGTTGGACACTAATAATAAAGAATTTTATTCTGAAACTCACGTCTAGTGCTGCAAAATTAAAACGGGACTAGTAATAATTGCTCATAATATTCCATGATTAGAGTTCATCAGTGACTACTGTTGCCAGGTTATTAGAAAATATACCAAATAAATAAATAAATAACACATATTTTTCACTTTTCCAACTAACAATAAAATAATTAAAAATATGACGTAAGCAAACATGTTTACTTGATTAAAACACTAACAAGAAAAAGGCCAAATCATGTAATTATTATTCTAAAAATAAGAAATGCAAATGCCAGTCATGCTACAATGTTCATGTTCAAATGTTGACGTCGTCGATGAAAATTGAAATAACACGAGATGTTATAGATCGACATATGTGTGTATTAAGACAGGTTTGTTATGATGTCAAATACTCGGTAAATTTTCTGTGATCTTAGCCTCTTTGTACGGACACGGTTATCACTAAATCAGTCATTAACATTTCAATAACTAAGGTATTCATTGACGGTAGTATTCTTGTTTTCGTCAACATATCACTCTGATTTACCCTATCAAATGTTAACAATAACTCCGAACTATCATCACTCTGAGCACCAGACCATGTACAAAATGCTTGGCTTACCACTTCATGTGCATTCTTTGATTTAGCTTCTGATTTTTTAATTTTTACCGATCTAAAAGCTATAAAATGTAGAAAGCCAATATAAATGCTATAAAATTAGAAAGGCGTTGATGATTTTACTATTTTGTTTGCCTGTTTGTACTTAGGTCTGAAACCACGCATTGCTATATATTCCGCCAAAGTCAAAATAATTATTTCTCTGGGGCAAATGTTTCTAGAAACTTTCTTTTAATGCTACAAGTAAAGCGACATCAAAGTATCATAAAATTAAGAAAATTGTGTCTGAATAATATTAACGTTGCTATAGCTAAACCAAGAGGAGTGGAGTAATTGAGTTTTGCGCCCAAGTCAAGATTTTTTCACTTACAATGAGGCGGACATTTCTTGGATGGCGGAAACCGGAGTTCAAGGGAAAAAACTATCGGCATTGGCAAAAGAACTGATAAAATTTCTCACACTTGGGTCTGCCTCAAATGAGATTCAAACCTAGGTTATGTGTGGGTTTGTAACTTGTATGCGAGAGCTTTAGACCATTCCTGTTCATAGCAATAGTCAAAGCAATGGATAACAAACCAACAAACGGAGGGAACATTTAATCAGGACTTAAACCACTATCTGTAAACGACCGACTCTGTACGGTCAATTAGGCTGCAAATCCTTATCCCGTATATTTAAAATTAATTTTTATTTTGCCAAATATTGAAGCTGACATTTTATGTATTTTTTAATTTTCTGAATGAAATATTCAAAAATTTATAATATGAATAAGCACTCCTCTACATATAGCATACTTACAACCATTACTTTACCAAATAATATTTACAAGTGTACATTATGAGAAAAATTAAAGCCATATTTTATACACATTAAAAATACACCTTGCTTTATGATAATAATGATAATAAGTTTATTTTAAATAAATAACTAAATTTGTTTTATAAAGTTACAAAGTTTAACAAAAGTGTCAAGCTGTTTAATAAAGTTATATTTCACAAAAACTTAAGGTTTCGATCTATCTGATTGTCCGTAATATGACACTTTAAACAAAATCTCTCCCTGACTTCGCTTACCGATAATGTTATACCGTTATTGTCACTGCTTTGTTAAAGAAGATCTTACACAAAATACACTACATACACATATAGAGACAACTCCGATTATTAAATGTGAATTTCAGAACTTTTGCCTGATTTTTTTATATAGAATTTCAATAAAAGAAATTAAAAATTCAGGAACTAAATATAGTATACATTGGAATTCAATGAAAGTAGTGTCATTATAAATTAGCGTTTGTATATATACACCACTTCCACGCCGATATATTGAACTCAACAAAATATTTTTTACGGTTTACGAAAACATAAAACGAATTCTACATATAAAAATGGGCATTTATATATACTTAAATAATTATTTCGAATGATCATTGCGTCTTTATGAATTAAATTTTACCCTAAATAATTGGAGTTTCACGAGTATGCACGGATATGTTTCGTTGCTTTGTTGTGTAATATTGGTTATCATTATTACAAGCCAAAGAGCATATTGGCAAAAATAATTACCAACATCCAAGCAAAAATACCCGATAATGTAAAGAGAATTTTCACGATTATGTTTCGTTGCTGTACAATCACGCTTAACAATATTAGAAGCCAAAAAGAAACATTTTTTCAACAATTTATTTTTAACAAATCCCAGCAAATAACCAGTAATGGTGCGAGAAGTTTCACGACTACGCTCCATTGATGTGCAACTTTGCTTAATGATATTAGAAGCCAAAGAGAAACATTTTGTCAAAAATTAATTTCCAACACCGTAATGGTGCGACTACGTTTAGTTGCTGTGCAACTTTGTGATTAACAATAAAAAACACCATAATTTTCAACATCTGATCAAATACCCGGTAATGATGCGAGAAGTTAAAAGATTCTTAACGCTTATATATAAATTGCGACTGCACAATATATATTTGGTCATAGACAAAACCACAATGAACACACCACAAAATAAGACACAACAATAAGACAAGAAGACAAATATTGGTTTTACAACTCTCGATGATGAGACAAATCAACCGAAGTAAGAAATAATTTGACTTACCATAGTCTACGGTACTTTACATTCCACGATAAAATCCCGAAGTCCTATTTAAATTTTGTAACGAATTTTTCGTTTGTCATAACTAAACACATATAGATCTGTCTATTTCAAATAACGATTAAGTGACAAGTATGTTATATACGTTATTAAATGCACACAATTCTGCAGCTACTATTACAACCTGACAATGTTTGTTTTTACATTGTTACACTTACGTACGGCGAGTGTTAAGTAATCAACTATGTGTATTTACGGTCTTATTTAGCCGTCTTAAACTCGCCGTTATTCTGAATGGACGTGTCAACTTGATAGGATCAACACTAAGAACGCTTTATTCCGCTCATTTAAATAAGAAAAAAATATTGGCAGTTTTAGTAAATACCAAACTGTTTCTTTTTATTATTACGCATTGGGAGATCTCTTAATTCGCCCCAATTATTAAACATATAAAAATTAAAGCATGCATTTATATTGTATTATCATTATTTATGGATGAAATCACTAGTATTATAAAGTAATCCATCCCATTGGTCAAGTGGTGAAGACGTTCATTGAACATTCACAATAAAAGCGACAATATTGTCCCAATCCAACAAGAACGTCCCTTTATTGTCAAAATGATAAAAGCTATTTGTATGAAGTATTAGTATAATTATAATATAATTTATTAAATTTTAAATAAATGCGATACAAAACCAGGCTGATCACGTGACGATTTATAAATGACAGTTGTATGATAGAGTTAGGGCTGCCAAATCAATATTTCATTTATTGATAAGTCTTGTTGGTATTTAAGCTGATGACAAATTTTCTGAAATGTTTAATCGATCAATTAAGTGTATTTGCTTACATTTACAGAATAATGGTCATCTGTGTCCCTTAAACTTACACCTGTCACACATATCAGTGTAATGGACTAACATAGAACATAATTGTATCAAACTTGAACAAAGAACGATTATAACTATCCCACAGGTAGTTGATAGTTCATAAATAAGTATGGTATATACAGTTCACAAATGTATGAACCAGTTTCCAGCAATATCGAAAATATTTCTCCACATATTGACATTGGTATCAGACTCAAGACATTAACACGTGAATATGCAAAAAAAAAAAAAAAAAAAAAAAAAAAAAAAAAAAAAATCCAAATCCAAAGACAAAGTTTTAAACAGTCTAACCAGCCGATGTGGTAAGCATTGTGGCACATAGAGCACGCTTTATGGACAAGGACAAACGATATGCTACAATTTCACTAAAGCATTTTGGGTCTGGATGTCTTGAATACAACTATACTCTACGCGTTTGATATATAGAGATGTAACATTCATTTGAGACACGTCTGGACATAACAAATAGTGTCTGTACAAAGATCAGGTATTCTGTATGCAATGTCATAATGATGTATATGCTTTGTTAACTTTTATTTACACAACCGTTGTACAATTTAGATTCGAAGCAAATATAACAAGCCTAAGCAGAAATAATAGCTTGTGACCAAAGACAAAAGCATGGAAATTGATAACCAAAGATTATGTTAAAGTAATTTGTGAGCATTGTCCAAATCATACCATCTGGTAATCAAAGACATAATAACTTTATGTTCCTTATGAGATTATTCCATCTAGCATATTGACATTCTTCTTGACGTTGTCGTCATGGTTTCCCGTCGATTATTGTGCATCCATTGATATAATTTTCGGGACCATAGTTCATCACTTAATAAAAATCGTTTCATAACTTTTCACAACATGGTTAATTTGACACAAAAAGATCAAGATGGTTGTCAAACACGTTGTCTATCCAGATGTATATGGTTCATATATTTGCACTTGTCATGCCTTTCATTATAACGCTTTCTATCCTTTAAGAAACATTGTGTTTGAGATGACAGATTACCTAATTTTATCGTCCAGAGAGGAGAATGAACTAGATATTCAACAAACATAATTTTTTAATTAAACCCCCAAAATAGAACCAAATCTACGCCTTTTAATTCTAGCATTGTAAATCTTCAACCTAGGGTACCAAAGATTTCAAACTTGAAGCCACATGCCCTGCGGACATGCGCATTGTAACATACCTTCGCTAGTGCAATATACAACATAAACAGCAACTATACAAAAGCTTTAATTAAGTATTTTAAAGTTATTTTTTCACTTATATATTTTGTCTTTCCTTTTCATGTAATCACGACATGCCTACCGCATAATTTAATTGCTATGGAGTTAAATAATGGGGTATTATGAAGTTATAATTGTTGTAACGGGGTATACACAGAGAGGTATTGCTGTAATTATTTACTTGTTGAACATATTAACTGTACAAAATTTTAATTAGTGGTTCTTTTTCACGCGAAAGTATATTTTTAACAATAGCATTTTAATAATGGATAATTTAAATGTGAAACCTGAGAAATTTTCTGATAAAAGATAAAAATAAGGAATATGTAACAGTTAATTATAATAGAGGACTTTGTGACATCCAGAAGTGAAATTAAATTTACACACGTGAAGACGAAACTTACCTTTTCAAAACAGACTTCAAAATTGAAAATTAAAATTGTTAAGAATGACAGTTGAATTGTCATTCTTTTATATATACATCGTATATATAGATATATAGCTCTTTGTTGTTGTAAACTAAGGTTCTTATTAGACATTTGTCACTGATGTTTCTGAAGGTATCATTATTATTATTATTATAACACAAAACCTCAAAAGTGTCACGCAACAGAACCAGTATTCAGACACGATTTTAATATCCAAGTAATTTTGTTACGACCTGTTCTTGGTAACCCTGACAAGTTATTTGGATATCACTACTTGGCATGAGACAACAATATCACAAATAACTGCTTACTGTACAACGACAATGAATAAGTTTGCTAATTGATGGCAATTGTCACAGAACTGAAGAAAGATAGGAAATAATATGTACCAATAGGCCCTGACAAGTACCTTAGTTCGTATGGGTGAAGATAAAACTAAGGTATACTACCTCATGCAAAGTAATTTGTTAAAAAATATATTTTGGTTTTGTGTATCTTTTCAACATCTTGAAAACAATTTCGGTTTCATAATTTTGGTCCAAGCACTACTCATCCCGAAACGGCCGACTAGTGCTGTAAAATTAACTCTGGTATAATACGTATAATATGCAATATATAAGTTAAATGGAATTACCAATACCATCTCGAATCCAATCAGTATCACAGGGTTATATAGATGACCAAGGCTATGTATGTGGTAATATATATTAAAGCTACAAAACATCTAAATGAATGAAACAAGATCGATTTATCGCTTGTGCTTTGGGAAGTTTGAAAGTTGTTTGTCTTTAAACAAAATAAATTGATATGAAAATTAGTGGTTACATTTAAGGGTTACAATGTTTAGGGGGACGGCGACATTGTGTAAACAAACGGGCACCTGTTTAGTATACATCTACCTCTCTTGTTTTATTTATTTAGTTCAGTCTATATTATTCTACATTGATCCGTTTATTATTTGTTAAAGAATCCAGTGTAAATGGCCCCAGTCCTGCTGATAGTACACATATACAATAAAGGCTACTGATAAGTTCTACCCGGTACTCGTATTGACAGACCAGAGGTATTTATATATAAACATGAGGCTATCATATAATCAATGTATAAATAATACAATTATAATTGCTTTAAAATTTTGATAATATATAATCCGATTGATAAACACAAACATGAACCCTAGAATGTTGGTAGAATTGATTCTCATATGACAAACGTCTTCGTGGAGTACCACAAAACACTTTCTTTGTCCACCCGGTTTTCCAACGTTCTTAATGTGAAACGTTGTATTTAACACAAATAACTTCCTCCTGTTTCAATATAAAACCCAACTGTTTTCAAAGACCTGAAGTTTGTTTGGTTGAAGTACCCAAAATATATCCCCATGTTTATTTCTAAGCCATGAGATTCATATTTACATTTTATTCGAAAATCTTATTTTACATTTCACAAAGACAGCGAAATCGCGTGCTACATACATTTTCTTTGCGTCCCTGACGGTGGAAGTTCGTGTGATTTTACTTTGCTTTGGGATTGTTTTTTGGACATAGTATGTTTGATTTTGACTTGAAACATTTATGAATTGCATGTTTCAGAAATATCAATACATTATTTTCATTTCATTTTTTCGTATAGCTTAACTTGCAAGGCTAGATGTGCCTAGTTACTTATCATTGAATATACTTACTAATACTGTATTTGTTTAGTGATAGACAAGATAAACATATTCAATCTTCATTTTTTTTTTTTTTGAAAACTTGTTACTTGCGTATCGTTCTTGACCATAAAATATTTTTATAGAGTCTTATTTTATCGATATTCTAAGAGGTTCAAAGCGTTGTACTGGTATTTCAATGAATATTGGAAGTAAACATTTGAATGTTTATTGTATAACAGCCTGTTAAGCATTATGTTTCTACTGCATTGGAAGGAAAATAAAGAGTAAAGTACTAGTATTTTGTTGCAAGACAAAGTTGACATGATGGTGCATGCTTAAGCTATTCATGGAAACTTATTAAAAATCTTTCGTGAAAACCCACAATGTTCGTTAAAGCAAAACTGGTAGGGTTAATGTAACCATTTGTAAATAGTTTTGTCATTGTCTGTTGTAAGACAAAACTTAAACAGCAATTGTAATGACATGCTATTACTATAACAAATTAAGTCCATAAATGGACCAAATGGACCGTAGTACAAATGAGAATAG
The DNA here is from genome assembly GCA_021292105.1 of Anadara kagoshimensis. Classification (NCBI taxonomy): domain Eukaryota; kingdom Metazoa; phylum Mollusca; class Bivalvia; order Arcoida; family Arcidae; genus Anadara; species Anadara kagoshimensis. Next base: position 4,155,357 of record CM037873.1, read on the forward strand.
TAAAAGGTACAACAACACCCATCCCTTATAATTCCTATGGAGTTTCGAAAATACCCTACAAGACATCTTGGAGATACGCTTTTGGCAAGAGTGGAAGCGGAAGAAAAAGACGGTATGCATCAAAACCAATATCCCCCTAACATTTGAGACATAATAACATGGATATATGCAATTGCAATGAAATATAAAAATGCAACAAAGGTTTTTTTAATTGCAATCCGTTCTTTGTTCCTCTGTCTATTGCTAAATATATCTTTAAACTGAGATATATTTAGCAATATACAGAGGAACAAAGAACGGATTACAAAAAAAAACAAACAAAATTACAAAAAAAGCAAGACAAAAGTAGGAAAGACAAAAAAAAAAAAAACAAAAAAAAACAAAACAAACAAGATTAAAATTTTAACATACATACTCACAATTTAGCAAATTATCGTTAAAATTCTCTTAACAAATAAACTTAAATTAAGTAAAAATGTTAAAACCACTTGTACTCACATATAAAGGTGTTATCTAACAGGAATTCGTGTAAAACGCACACAATAAAACCATAAATTAACTGTTACTTAAATCTTAACAAAATATATTAGCGAAGTCAATCTCAAACATAGAAACAGCATTCAATATGATTTCTATATAAGTGAAAGTAAACACGGGTAAGTATTCTACAAGGTACAACGTGGTATAGAGTAAATCTTTACAGTCACATTGTATATTAATAGCGGCTATGGATCCCCCCAAGTGAGCGTGTGATAATCTTATGAAGTGCATGAATTCAAACCTCCTGTTAAAGCCTTTTTATCTCGGAGAACAGATTGTCACTCGGAACTAGCGTAGATACACTGTAATCCGAGTACAAGCTTTTTACTGACCCGTCATGTTTCCGGGTATATTTGTCTTAAATAAAGAATTTAAGGTTTTTTCACAAGGTTACACAACACAGTTAAATGGTAAGGGTATGTTTGATGTTATATTTTTTTTAGTTTTTTTCATCAAACATTTTAAATTTCAATATTTATAACTAATTATACCTTTATATATATATAATGGTGATAAATCACTGATCTTGATCAAGTTGAGTTCATCTTTTTATCTAAATTTATATTTCTGGTAGTAAATTACTTGGGTGGGAACATGTCTTTCTTTTATTCTTTGTTTGCTAAGCCAGACTTTTGCTTTGTTAATGCTTTTGTAATTCTGCGTTATTGACAGGTTTTAAATTAATTTATTTTTCTCGGCTACGTGCTACCGCCTACATGACAATAGCAGTAAATAGGGCGGGTAATCGAAATAAAGAAGTCACTAGAATCGAAATAAACACATATATCAGAATGTAAATAAAGTAAAAATACGTCAGTATATACTGATCTGTTTATTTGTTTATCTATATTTTTTCTTAATTTTATTAAAAATTCAAATATTTTAATAAAACATTTGATGATTTTTCAATCAAGAAGTTAAAAGAATTTCTGATGTAAATATTTAATACTGATTCCGGTTTACTCTTCAGTTTCTTTATTTGCTAGCTTTTCCGGCGTTTATTGCTATGTTTAATGGCAATGTTGATTGAACCTGTCTCTTTTTGTATCCACATTCCAGCTTTGCCACAAGCATTAATACCTTATTCGTGAAATAGTTTGTTTATATCCTTTGCTATTTTTTTTCTCGTGTATAAGTAAAAATAAACTTTCATTTTTCTACACTTTACAACATTATATCTCATTCTTAGTTGAAAGGACGTCTAAAACAAATTATTCATTAGCCATTCTTTTATAAAAAGGGTTAGCCAACATACAAATATCTAGTGTTGAATAGGGATTCTGGTTATTTCGTCCAGCACAGCACCATACGGGCTCGTAACAAAAATATTTTGATGATACCATAAACAAAACGTTAAAAATTTTGAAGACAGCATATTTGTTTTGTTTGGTAATATAATTTTCTAACAAATATGCGCATACCAACGTGCACAAACTGTGCACCGGTTCTTTCTGATTAGTTTTCTTATTCGCATGACGCAGCATTTATCTGATGCTTTACAGGAAATTGTCGACTTTAATGTTTCTGTTGAATATTTTCCTTTCTATGCGGCTTTATATCTGCACCGTCTTCTTATGGTGTATTTGTTTCACAATTGATACGCTATGGTAAAGTTTGTTCCCACTACGGGACTTTATACAACGAACAAGCTGCTTACAAATAAATTGTTGACGCAGGGATATTGAAAGCCAAGGCCCCTCAAAAATTTTTTATGGCCGTCATCACAGTATTGATTATACGTATGATGTCTCCATTTCAAAAAATACCCTAGAATTATCTGGCGTCCCAGAGTTCCACGTTCCCTTCATTTTCAATGTTGATTACACGCGTTTCGGGCTTATAGCTAGGTCAACAGAAACGCTTTCCCTTCCGGAGCACTCGGTCTCACTTCACTGATAGAAGTTTGTATGTTTAAGTTAATGTTCCAGTTTTTAAAGTTTTTATTTTGCTTTGGGACTGTGATTTGGACATGAATTGGTACGTTTGTTATATATTTTTTATTTTTTAATAGCACATGTCATATGGGTTTTCTCGTCTCAATCTGTGTCATATTTGATTTTGTACAAGATCGTAGTGCTTATGTATTGTATAATGGGATATTAGATATTGGATATCGTTAAGGATATGGTGTCAAGTTGGTCTTTCTTCTCTTCCAGCACAATCCTGTAACTGACATGTGCCGTAATGAGAGAGAGAGAGAGAGAGAGAGAGAGAGAGAGAGAGAGAGAGAGAGAGAGAATCCTATATTAGAAAGGTTGAAGATTTATGCAAATAGAAACGAGTTTCACAGAGACTTTTATTTACAAGGAAGAGATAAAGTCAAATAAATGTCTTCATTAGAAGTGGACTATTGTATATCACATAGCAACACATGGAGTCAATGAAATAGATGTTACAATATTTAAATTTTATAAATCGATATCCTCATAAAGTAAACAAAAGTTTAATAAAATAAACAATGTGTAATAATATAAATCATTTTATTTTCTGTTTAAAAATTCCAACTATCTTACCGTTATCAGAAAGGACTTTTAATTAAGGGTATTTTATCAATATAATTAACACAGTTGTTATAGAGATAGTCAAGACACTTCTTCCTTATAACTTATATTGCAAAAGTATATTTCTATTTTTCATATAAAAACGCAATTTATTTGGAATAAGTATTTTTTCTAGAGACCAAATTGCGTGTAAGGTTTAAGACAAATACCCTAACTTTGACGGTATTCACTTCTGATTGCAAATTGTTGACGTTTCCTTTTTTTTTTTTTTTTAAAAAGTGAAAGCCTATGAAAAGCATTTACTTACTATATGTAATTTATTTCCTTGAGATCATATCAACATTCCATAGTTGATAAGCAATATTATTATAAAAATTATAAGCAATTTCGAACATTTTTGTACCATTTAGCTTGGGAACATTATGTATCATCATGCAACAAGCAACAATTTGTGTACTTCATATTGTCAATTCAATTCAATCTTTTATTTATTGTATTGGATTGACCTTAACAAAAATAATTAAATACATGTACTTAATATTTTCTGTGCTGTTTTATGTAGAGAGCTCGTTTTGCATCTGGGTGGTCGGGCTTCAAACCAGCTTGGTTGTATATTGCCAAGACTTGAAAACAGGCATTGAATGTTTTTTTCGCAAAAAAACTCGGCAAGTAGAAATAAAAGCCACGGCTCCCTCGAATGAAACCAATGTCCCAAGTCATGGTAAGCGTGACACGTGAAAGAACCGTACTAGCACATTGTCCTGAACATGCTGCAATGGTAACACATTTATTGCACTTTACCTATAGCTATTGACGTCTCAATATAATTGAAACATTCTCTTAATTGGATCGTAAAACCCTTTTCAATCAATCAATTTTTGCTGCCAAGAATTTTAGCTCTGAAAAAATTAGCCGAGCACATCATATATTACATGTTCAAAAAACTCCACCATTGTTTTGACATGTAGTGGCCCACGGTATATACTCTGCCATTCTGATTAGCATTTTATATTTAACATGTTTTATTAATAATGTAACAATTATTGATTTCACTTTTATGAAAACCTGTTACACGGGAGAGGTTAAATATAAAAGTGTTATAAAACATTTTAAAAACGTTTTCATTATTTAATATATATAAGTATGATCTACCCTTCACTCGGTCCATGCAGGGGATATTTTGTTACATAACAAAATTTAAGAATTTACATAAATTTTCTTGAGAATTATTAACCTTACAATTTGTGTATAATTTATTAAGAGCAATAGATATAATATATCTAAATTTTACAGTACCATAGAACTAATAAAGACAAAATTGAAACATAAAATGGTTAATTTGATCATGACATGTACAGCCATATCGGCACTAATTCAAACAAACACAGCCTTATAAAACACCATAGACTGATACTTAAGTGTTTCGTACTTCATTTTAACAGTTTAGTACTTGAATTCTCTACATTCGACACATAACTAAAGAGCCGCCACTTCGCAGTTAAATGTTCAATTCTCTCAAGGTAAAAAAGTTCTACACTAATGACAATCAAACAATAATTTACTTTCTATCACACGATTAAGTAAACCGTATTCACGAAGTTTTTTGTCTCCTTTATGGTTCAATGTTCAAAACTCATATTTGTCTTAATGCAAACATTTTTTTCTCTAAGGGCCAGAATTTAATTGTATCAAATATAAGTCCATTATAAGTAATTATTTAAATTTTGTTCATGAAGTAGCGCTGATCTTGTGTTTTATGTTTTAAACGACCACATGCCGTATATTTGTTTAAGATTTGGCACTCATTCGTTTTTATATGATAAATTGGACAGCAGAGGGTAAGAAGGTAAATATTGAGACGTTTTTAAGACGGATCAGGGGTATCGAATTCCTACAAAATAAAATTGTTACTTCTCTTAACTATACTTACAAAACACCTGGGGTAGTACGCTCATTGAAAAATGAACGGAAATGTTCTATATCTGAACGTACAACGTATAGATGCATGGAGAGCAAGAACATTTATAAGAAATATAGTAGTAACATACAGCCAGATCAATATATAGAGGAATGACAAAATATGAAGTTTAACTACTTGCATATCTAGTGTTAATAGATAGTGCCCATCGTCTTAGGCAGACCAAATGCATACACGTGTGCCAAGTGATATAATCAAAAACTTTTTTATTGCAAATAGCATTAGCTTCTTTTTATATTTATGAAATAAAGTTTTCAAAACAGCACATATCCACAAGACACATCCTGTGTAAGTAATAAACACAACGGTTCATCTAGTTGCAAAAGAAGAAATGAAAGATAAAGAAGGTGCAAGTCTCCAATGTCCGGAAGACATATTTGGTGCAGAGACCGCCAACGTGTTAAGTCATGCGTTTTACATTCAATGACAACTTTGAATACTTTTATTGAGTTTTGGAATTAAGATGGTAAATTAAAATACATAGTGAATGCTTGACTTAAAGATACTAGTTTGTCAACCAACTGAATATTTATGTGTTGGAAGGAAAACAAATCATGATAAAATTTCAGATAGTAGTACGACATTGATATTATTCCGTGTAAACTTTAGATATATATGACACATTTATGTCAACAAAAGCACAAACCTTTCCTACAGATTTATAACAGGAAGTAAAGATTAAACTGTTCTTACACTGCTTTTCTTATAATGATTGTAAATCTGAAATGCAACCTCTGTATGTAAAATTAAATGCATCTATAGTAATTGTTCATTGAATAAGTTGCAACAATGTTTTTCGATAATGGATTGGTTTTAAATGTTTGTAAACGATGAGGTGACGGGTTTTATCAGCAACTTTGGTCATGACAATAAAACGATTTGAAAAACCTTTTCAATAAGGTTGGAAATATTAGCAGACTACATGTTTCTGTAATTTCACCGTGAGACACATTCATTCTTTATTTATTTCCTCTATATATGTAGAGATATAAGAATGTTAAGTAACATTTTACAAATATATGAATTATAACATACAAACACCAAAATAACACATTTACAAGATACAAAATACAGCGCGTGAGTTAAACAATATTGGGATTCATATATAGTATATATAAATATACAAATGGTGATTAAAGACCGGTACACTGTTGTGTTCGAAGAGAACAAAAAGGAAAATAAGTTATATACAGTTACGATTATGATTTACTCGGACCAACATTTGAATGATAGCTAAAGCAACACACAAGTGATTGGGTACTGTCCCTACCAACAAGGAGTTACATCACTCATCATCAGAATGTGGACCGAGAATTGCAGTATAAGTTATGATCGTTAGGTTGACTAATTACACCTGTAAGTGTTCGTGCTTCCATCTATGCAAAAAAGAAAATACGTTATTTACAGTTACGATTATGATTTACTCGGACCAACATTTGAATGATAGCTAAAGCAACACACAAGTGATTGGGTACTGTCCCTACCAACAAGGAGTTACATTACTTATCATCAGAATGTGGACCGAGAATTGCAGTATAAGTTGAATGTGAAGGAACCCAGGTCCATTTGATTATAACCAAGGAAGTAGATTGATCAAATTAGGCCGTACACGATATCTACCTCCTAAAAAGCCTAGTTCATTGAAAAAAACAAAAGTCCTCTTTAAAAACAGGAACAGAATGAGGAACCACCAGGTCGCTAAATATTGACTCCCAGCGCGTACTACCTACGTCATCAAACACTGTGTTTTGTGAAGTTTAACACGGAAATGTATTACATCACGCGAGTTATACAGAATCAATATTGTACCTATTACATACCCTTAAGTCTCCAGGAAGGTTCACTTAGCGTGATTTACTATTAAACAAACGGTCTAATGAATTACTTATAGTATGAAGATTATACTTAATGATGATGTGTTTCCTTTTTACTAGTTAAACAACGTCACTTTATAGGTGTAGGTTTTGTCTCAGTATAAATGTGTTTTATAGTGTAAATCCTAATTCTGTATGAATGTGTGAGAATAAATAGTAGAATATTTACATATTTAAAATGTGTCAAAATTAAGAATTTTTAACGGGATTTGTTGGCGCCTTAAAACTATTTGTTCAGTAAAAATCTACAAATATTGCATTCTTTTTGTGCCGTCTATTGTGCAATATTTGCACATTGCTTCGACAGAAATTCTGATTTGTGATCAGATTTTGTATATATTTTTTTAATTTCTTTTTTACATCATAGTGATTGGTGACATTTTGTCATTTGAAATTATTATCATTCATCTTTAACGAAGTAGGAACAAACCAACCAGAAAAAACAATAGGTAATTTGAATGAATAAATGTCTTCCTATAAACTATTGCAAGTGAACAGAACAGATTCCGACAAAACATTATTGAATTGGATGAAAGATAGGACCAGACATTTAATGATTTTTCTTTACTCATTTGAACATTCTTGATGGACGGAAAGGTGCTATCGTACCTCAATTAGACGATAAAGCTTCGTTATTAGAACAGGTGCTCGTCCAATGTCTAGAGTTCAACACTATTGGCCTCAATACATGTATTTACTCCCGTGTTTATAACTATAACACATCTACGTATGTTATTTCGTGGTCTTGATTGGATTGTCATTTCCACATATTATGGTGTTCGGTGTCTATTTGCTTTCTTCTGTTGTTCAATTTTCCACACAGAATTGGAAGTTGGTGAAGCTTTCATCATTAGCTTCTAAATTGTTACAAATATGAAGTCTGTGAACTTAATAATTAGAGTTCCAAGTACATGTATGTCCCTGTACGTGCATTTAGCAATCGATCGCGCATCTATGAATCAAATACCTATTCTTTCTTTGTCTAGAGTACGTCAAGTTATTTGAACATTACCAGAAGAACTGGTTTTGTGTGGTGTGCGACATCCATGAAGATAGATGCGTATTTTGGCAAACAACTTGCTGACAAATGTGAAAACCGTTTTAGGAAGTACTGAGTTCAAACCTCAAATAATTTAAATTGATTTCAATCATTGATTGGATCAGAAACATTGGCATAAAATTTGTCATTAGAAAATGTGTTTGCCCCGTTATTATTTCATAGGCAATGGATTTTTTTTAAACAAGATCGAAAGTTCACAAAATGTATAGTATATAGTTCTTGTGACTTCTTCTCTTACCTGTCTCAAGAAGCAACTAAAACAACTTATGGGTGTATTGTTACTTTTTCCATTTTATAACAGTATGTAAAAAGTAAAAGAAAAAAAAAGAAAACAATTTTTAAGAAAAAAGTTGCAAAAAACTTAGAATTAAAACACACTTACCTATACCAGTGTACTGTTGGCTTTGAACGGGAGAAAATATAATCATGTTCTCACCTGTGAATATATATAAATATTGATAAATTAACTTATAAATCTATATAGTAAATATGGCTAAGACGCACTGCTATGTTTTTTCATTGGTTAAATTTAAACAAAAGCAGACCCATATTTCCTAATAATCATAAATATATATTTATATGATATACATATTTATTTTTCGACCCTCCCCGAGTGTATGCCAATTACAAAGACAGCCCTGTTGGTGATCGAATTACAAGTTGTTTAACACAATTTAAACAATATTCGATCTTAGAAAAGGTCACGAAGACCCGTTCATAACAAACTAATAAAATCGAAAAATACATTGATTACCGTGTAATAAATTAATAGTTATATTATAATATGATTGGTTGAATTGTTTTGATCACGATAAAATATACTTGGTATACGTATAAATCATAGATATATAATACTCGACTTTTTACGAGATATTCTTTACCGATTCCGCGATTTACATATTTTTTTCATTTTAAAGAGTATTTCAATCCTATATAAACTCTTAAATCAGGCATTCGAAGATACGTGTATCATACATGTACGATAAAAGTGAATATTATCGGAACACTTTATCATAAAATGACTGCATTATCATCCACAGCTTTTGTTATTAATGAAAAAGATATTTCCTAATTAAAGGTCGACATCGTAAAATTTTACTTTCAAATATATTTTGATATATCGAAAATATGAAACATAAAATATAATATATATAAATGTATATATAACTTGATTTACGATTACGAGATATTAACGCAGAATCAAAAATAAATTTATAGTATTTATTAATAGATGTAAAAAATATGATTATGAGAAAAATTATTAAATTAAAATAAAATTGAATTTGAATACTCAAAATTTCTACACGTGGCATCTAATTGTTTAAAATAAATATAGAACACCTACATTTAACAGGGTGTGAATGTAACACATAATTAGCCATATGTGAAGTGTGTATAATGACCGATTTTTATCAAACTTCGCGAACACAGTGTAAAACCACAACAATTAAAACGTTCATTAAAACTTTAAGACCATGGAACAACAAATAACAGGTGTTAATAGTTTAACGAAAGTCGAAAACAAAAAACGCGAAAACCACACTTGATTGTATCGACATATTATTGTAAAGTATTACGAAAAATATATGGTCAAATATACAAGATAGACAAGAAAAACCCAAACATAAATCACAAATAGTAACCAAAGACCCAAACATAAATCACAAATAGTAACCAAAAGCCCAAACATAAATCACAAATAGTAACCAAAGAATTCAAGAACAGTGGAGCATATTATATAGTGTGTAAATCGTTTTTTATACACCAGTAAAACAATATCACAATTATTGCTGAAATATTTTTATCAAAAAAGCCCAAAAGAGTGTACAATTATTGTGTTGCACTCTCATTTTTTATTTTACACATGGAGAGTGTAGCTAGCCACACAAGAGGTGCGTACCCTTTTGGAAGCATCCGTGTGGAAGTTCACGTAATTTGTCAGTTTTCGTTTTGGGATTGTGATTTGGACATGGAGTGGTATGTTTGTGCGGTTTCTCGGTTTTTTGTATGCTGTCATTATGTTACAATCTTCAGATTTCACTCTTTATCTTAACTTTAAGCACTTACTGAATTTCATGACCATGGCTTACTTATTTCTTTTGGCAATGTTGGGAGGCGTTAGGAAATAAATAATTTCTCAAAAGAAGCATTTGTTCTTAAACTTTTATATTTACAGATGATTTAATCGCTTGTTAAATACATTTCTCTATCTACCCCATAAATCCAGCCATTCAGCAGTAAGATTTGTATAAGATTCTTATCTCTACTTAGTGGATTTGTTGTAGGGTAGTGGATTACTGGGTTACCTCATCAATCAAACTCACTTATTCATATGCATTATTTATTTACTTTTTGTTCAAAGATAATTTTATATAGGCAAAAATATTTAGCATTTCAAGGTGCAGTTTGCCATCAATTACAAATTCATGTAAACTGTACTATTAGAAGTACTAGATTTGTCACACTGCAATTGTACATACCCCATTTGACATCGATATTAATAATGTATTGTATATATTGGTCCTGTACATTCGGACCAACAGAAAAAGGTTCTGTGTTAATGAAGAAAGGGTACTTTGGGTCTCAAGTTCAAAAGACTTTTTTTCAAAAAGAAAGCCATTTAGACGATTGGGTTCAGATATGCTGATAATGCAAATCAGTGAAACAATGATGCTTCTCCTTTTTTCATTTGATTTTCAAGATATTTGTTTACAAAATCAATTGTTCGAATTATTTACATAATTAATTGAATTTATAATGTATATGTGCATAATATTAACATTTGTTTCAATGGCCTCATCTTTTCAGAAAGTTAAATCGGTGATGTATGAAATGAGACCAGGTTATTACAAGTGTTTTGATGATTAATTTGAAATTAATACTCGCCATTAAGATGACATATGTGTATATCATACAGAACTATTTACATATGTAATAACTATTTCATTTGTAATAAGATCGTTTTAATGGCAATGTCGGAATTTATTGGTATGCTGACAAAATGGTGCTTATAGCAAGTCATCATTATGAAGGTTAATTTCACACTAGAATTTATCCGTATTATGATAGAGGATAAATGAGGCCTCATTTAAAACATTTGCACTTACCATCATAAAAAGAACTAGTTTGAAAACACGGTAATGTAAAATTACAGGCTTATCAGATTGTGCGGAATTTTCGAAGCGGAGAAAAAGTTCAGTCAGAACATTGTGCAAGTGGCGAAACCTGTGTTTTATATTAATAAATTTTATAATTCGGCATGAAATTATTTCTGCTATTAGTAAATGATCTTTGACTGAAAAGCAAAGAGTTGGGTTTCCCCATTGTTTTAATTTTCATACAAATTAATCTTAACTCGCGCCATCTTGGATTTACACGTGTCCTGTGCTTCATTCTTGTGTATATTGGTTCATTTTTTAATTCGTTTCAAAATTGATTGCCATGTGCAAGTTATTGGCTTGTAGCACGTGTCACTTATATATAAAATGATGTAGTACTAGTACCTTAACAAGACTTACCCATAATTCGTCTTTTAGTTCATTTACCAGTGGTAGCTATAAAGACAATTTATGTGTTCGGGACCAGTTAACGTATTCATATGAAATACCTATAGCGTTTGCTTTTATTTCTAAATGTCTGACCTACCGATTTCTATTTGTTAAAAACTTAAAAAACATAAAACCATTAAAATAATTAAACTCTTCAAATTCTAAAAATATGAAATATTTGATTCTAATCAATGACGTAAATCATGATTATGGTCATTCAATGTAAATATATCATGAACCAGAGCGACAAAAAAATTAATTTTAATTTTCAAAATGTCATATCGGTATAATAAACAAACTCTTTTATAACCCTTTTAGAGTATAGATAGTCATTATTTGGAGTATAGATAGTTCATTTACCATTTGTGCAATGGTTGGCGTTATTTTAATACTTTTCATTATAAATGCAGAATTTTGTTTTGTTTTCTGCTTTGTTTTATAGTTTTTTTTATTGCTTTTGCTATTGCAAGGGGCTTGTTTACAGCCGGACATTGCTTTATCTGAATAACATGCGTAATAAACAATAGCAAGAAGGACATATATAGCGATGGTAAAACTCTCAACTTTTGACGGACGTATGATATGAAACTACTTCAAATGTATTACTACTGTATCGTCAATACTCTTTAGTACTTCAGTACCGAATTTATCAAATAATTTTACTCATGAACATCTTAGTTTCACATACTGATATAATTGCAAGACAGAGAAATGAATGTTAATGAAAAAGAATTTCCTGAAAGGGGAATCAATTAATTTAATATTCAATTATCGCTCATTTTACAATGTTTCGGTAATGAAGTCTTTATCAAATACCAATTTACATTCAAAGTCACATTATAATTGATTGACATATCGCCAGCGATGCCTTTTATGTTCTGGCACTGGCCGCCATAACGGTACCAAAGCAGCGTCACCACGGCAACTAATGTCAATGACGTCAGTAAATGGCACAGTTCAGACCGAGTTTTCATTCTTTGTGTGTGTGGGCGTGGTCGGCGATGCACTTCTGCTTACAAGGAAAAATTGTGATACAAGAAAAAGATTTACACAAACAACGATGATGTTATCCCTCTTGGCGGATACGATGATGATCTACGGATACCATTTTTTCGATAAAAGTAAATATGTATTCAAAAACAATTTAACCCTTAGCTAGAGCCAGGAAAATACACTATATTACACTTCATCAATCAATATATACATCAAAAGGAACAATTGTAATTTAATTTGCTCTCGCTTGTCTTGTGCCACAGAACATAACTTACGAGTACATATCTTTAAATTATTTATGTACCCATAAGTGTATGCTTTAGGAATAAAGAATTGAATCTATGATTTAAGTAGTGAAGTTGCTGCTTAGATGTATATATGTCATTGAACCTATTACGACGATTGATAGGATCAGGGACAACAATCCAAGCTACTTAGTCTGTACAATACAATTTAGGAGAAACAGGTGTAATAAATTACCGATTCTTGTGAGTACATTTTCTTAGTGTTTTCCAAATTATTACAAATAAACCAAATGTACAATCGCATTACTATCTATTGTATCCACTAACATAAATCACAACGTAGTAATATTGAAGATTTTTTTTATTTTACTCAAATTTTACTGCTCAAATCACCCTATGTCAAGGCAAAGTAAATACGACTAAATTAAAGATCAAGAATCTGCATACAACTATAGCAAGCTTCATTGTCTGTTGTTCATTTCAAGGCCCTTGTGTGATTTTTTTATTGCAAGATAGTATGGTTTGTTAGAAATAACCGCAAAATTCAAACAAAGAAAACAATAGGACATTCATGTGTATGTGTATCGTAAAATTAAAAATAGAGTGAATTCAACATATTGCTTGCGGTTTGATCAAAGAAACGACAGTAATAAAATTGTATCCTTTTTCTAATTATTTTTACTTCAAATTATACTTGCAGGAGTCAAACATAATTCATTAAGTAAGCCAAACTTCAATAATCTATCGGCTATATCTTCCAGTCAGTAACATCAATATAACAACGTTGGAGAAAGCATGTTAACTTGCCGCATACCTCTTTCTTATTGAATAAAAGGACATAAATTGTAATTTTACCATAACACCTAGTAATACCAGGACGTGTATCTGGTTTCTAAAGAGAATATTAAAACTATCTTTATGTAATAATAAACCCAAGTCATCAAATCGCATTTAAATGAACTATGAAAATCCGCATATTACCAATATTAATAAAAAACATGCTCTCATAAAATCAAACTGAGATTTAGTTTGAAATATATTGCCTTTTTATTCTCCAACTATTGAGTAACATTCTTTCATTGGAATTGACACTGAGTTTTAAATGAGGTTTGATAATTCAATTTAGCTATATTAAACGACCATGAAGCATTACAGTTAAATATTTGCTGCATAAAACTTTTATTTGGTTACATTTTCACTATGAGATTATAACGGTATGCACAATGCAACAATACAAACAACATTACAATAGTCAGTTTATAATCCTATACAAACCTTTAGTTATAACTGAATCTTTACACTTAATAAACTTATTATTACCAGTAAAAAGGTACATAACGCCTTCTGGTTTTAATTTTCATGACAATTTTCAAGGATAAAAGCAGTGCTCATGCTAATTTTTAGTCTAGAATTACTGAAATTTAAAATTTAAAAGTAATTATAATAAGTAATCAAAATCGGATTTTAAAGTTATTTAATATCTTATTTTATTTTATTCCATTTAATGACATCGTCTCTGAAATGAGTTGCAATGAATTTATTGTCTATTTTCTGATTATGTGTTATGTTAATCGGTGCTCTATCAAAATGAAATTCTAAATCAATTACACTAAAGCAGCCGTGAATACATAACAACAAACAAACAGAATAATAAACAAGACGTGAGATAAAACATGCAATAACATTTTCAACTTGTATAATACCGCTTAAACTGTAGTTATAGGGGGCATCTAGTTATATGTGGGATGTAGGGCACTTTGTGTATCATGGCTAAATCAATGACCATCTTCAATTAAAACTGGAGATTATGAAGGTTATAATTGATATCTTGTGGTGCGTTCTGTTCAGTCCATTTTTATAACTTTTTTTTCTCACACAACAGACGTATGGAGTTGATGGATGATGTTTTATGGTCATCTTATGATGGTATACTTATATCGAGGTATTTAGTTCTGGGATGGTGGAGGCAACTGGAGTGCCAAAGCTAACCATCTTGGGTTTAATTGGAGATGGCCATCTCAGTCGTCTATCCCGTGCAGTAAAACGTTAATATATATAGGCAACTTCTAAAAAAGGGACTTTACACGCACGTTTGATATAAAGGATAGCGATTCAATCTGGTTGAACTATGAAGAGGGGGACCTCCGACACTGGTTTTGATGAACAAATAGTCTTTGTATAGAAATGGTCACTATGAACAGTTTATTTTACGGTAAACATAAGTGCATTAAAGTGAGCTAAATGAAGTTTTTACGTATATAGGTTAATGTAAGCAATTACAACGTAATATTAGGCTAAGTTTAACAAATACAGTTGTTCTCTAAAAGTCATGTGTCATTGCTTCCAGAGAGCGATACGTCTTCTAAACAAAAAAAATATAATGCGTCATGTACACAGACCGTCATGCCTTGTAAAGTAACGTACAGTACAGACCTGTCGAAAGTTTAATACTGAGCTAACGAAATTCAGTCGAAGCTAGACTCTAGGGATATTGATAGGCAATGGCCGAAACGCAGAAAGTCTGTCGAGATACAGGGACGAGATGCACTGCCATTTCTGCACTAATTCGTTATCTTAGTGTTAGCTTTCGATATGTCTGTACTTAACGTGTACGCAGTGCAGTGTCATATTGTATATTTTTGTTTTCTGAATGAAATATTCACAAAATTATATTTTGATGACTTCATATTATAATTTTTAAAATATTTCATTCAGAAAATTAAAAAATATATGACAGTAGAGCAAATGGTAATACACTCCATCAAACCTACTTCATTACTCGGCGTGTTTAATTACTTTTGGTATAAACGTAGTCAGCATACAATAAACACAAAAAATGAAATCACAATTAAAGTTTATTAATGGCATCTGTCACACCATTGATGCATTAAGAATGTCATTATGTAGTAGATTTTCAAAACAGGTTAAACTCCGTATTTATTGAATGTGAGTTTATAATACATAATTTATGTTGATGTGTTATATATTTGTGTTTTTATGTGTACATATGTTATATTACTACACATAGGCCACATTAATTTAAAGACCTATGACGTATGTGTCTTTACTGAATTGATAAATTAGTTTTTCTTTAATTTCTTATCATATAACAAATAACATAAGACATAGAATTTATGTTGTCTGATCCTCTTACTGACTCCAAATCAAATGATTATGTACTGAAAGTGACTATATTATGAGTTTCATTTTGGGTACAGGCAAAATAAATAAAAAACAAACATACCCATCCATGTCCAAATCACAATCCCAAAGACTTTAAAACTGATAAATTAAGTTAAACGTGAACTTTAACAAGTGAAGTGAGACCGAGTGCCAAGGAAGGGTAAGTACCTCCCGTGTAGCTACCAACACCCGGTACGTTTATTAATAATGATAAAAGTAGTAATTATTTTACATGTATTTATATAATAAAATAAATACATGTAAATGAATAATAAATAAAATACATAAAGGTTATTTGTTGACGTCATTGCACAACTATCAAACTTTTAAATATTATATTTGATTACAACAAGAGAAATTAGTTAAAATTAAGAGCTTTAAACAATCGAAAATTGTAACATTAAATGATACATGTATACATGTATATGACATTTATGGATATAGGATAAATAATTATAGTTTTTGATGAAATCTCTCTCTCTCTCTCTCTCTCTCTCCCTCTCTCTCTCTCTCTCTCTCTCTCTCTCTCTCTCTCTCTCAAAGTTCAATAACATGTATTTGATTGAACCGTAACCTTTGAAGATTCTACACATAAAAATCTTTTTAAAAAATTACTTAGTATACTTTCCGAAATGGTAAACAAGATAAACATATATCTATATACCATAATTTTTATGTCAGTATTTATGAATGATCGTTTAATATTGGCTATTAATATCAATTCCTCATCAAATAGATTGTTTATGACACTGACGTAAATCATATTATCTATACATATTTATACGCTCTCAGCGTCTTTAACGCGTTAGGTATTTATTGCATACTTCAGAATGCCTAAATTACTTTTAACGTCCCGTTTCTATATATATAACCGTCCGGGCTAATTTTGCCTTATATATAAAGTGTTAGGGCTGTAATGTAAATAATTAAATAGATTTCGACCTGAAGTTTGGCGGCGGATACCTGCTATTACCCGGTGATCGATAATATATCGTGTTATTGACCCGAGCTGATCATAATAAAATTTCACTTGTATTGGAACGAAATGTAAAATTTTAAAAGGAATATTTTAAAATATTGATGAGGCATCTTGGTTTTAGGTCGATGATTGCCGTTTCATTCTGAGGTATCGATGTAAACAGTAGCCTTTCTAATGGTTCTCTAATTATAATATTAGTAGTACAGCTTCTCGAATGTTCTCTAAATGGACCGTTTGTTTCATCGATTGTAAATAAAAACAAACCCCAAAGGGAAAGCGATAAAAAATAAAGAACTTGCTGCTTTTTTAATCCTTGGTTGTGTATTATCAATTATAAAGTTAACCGTGTAACTGTTTTGCAAATCAACTTCTTTTGAACATTTGAACATTTGAATGAACAAATACCAAGTGTTAAAAAACTAAAAATCTGAACACACATACAATTACAGTCAGGTGCTATTTGAAGAAATTGTAAAATCGGCTGCACATTTGGATATCTTATCGTTGTGATTAATGGTAACACTAAGTGTCCAAGAACAATGACGCCTTGCATCAAACAACGTATGGTAAATGGTGGGTAAATTGTATTTGACAGGCTAGGGTCGTTTAGAAGTTCAAACTGGTGCAAGTAGTGCTTATGGAATAAGCAACTTTAACAAGAAGACCAGGTTGCTGTATTTATCTGTCTTGTGTCCAATATTAATGGCCTGATTAGGTTACCAACATACATTTCCTGCTTTTGTCAATAAAACTCATTTTTCCTACTTTGTAAACATTAAAAATTATTTTTACCGACATCGTCAAGTAAATTTAAATAGATAACTTAAGCACAAAAGCACAGAAACAGAATAGCGCCAACGTGTGATTTTCAGAATAAGTACTTGATGACCACAGCAGCCAGGCTAAGATAAGAAGATGGTAAATGAGATGGCTCTGACAGTATTTGGAGCTGTCAAACAGATTTAAACACTTTACACAAACGTTACTTCATTAAAGAAACAGGCTAATGAGATGGTTGTGGCAGTATTTGGAGCTGTCAAACAGATTTAAACACTTTACACAAACGTTACTTCATTAAAGAAACAGGCTAATGAGATGGTTGTGGCAGTATTTGGAGCTGTCAAACAGATTTAAACACTTTACACAAACGTTACTTCATTAAAGAAACAGGCTATATATTGTAATAAGTTTTCTCTAAAAAATCGTAGTTTTGGATTTTGTGTGTATGTATATAAACTAGAAAAGAAACACTCAAATCTAGTAAACACCAAAAGAAACAAGTTTAAGGAACTTGTAAGTGGATATAAAATATCCTTGACAATGGACAAAATCAAGAACACGAAACAGCAAAACAATGACATAAGAAACTCGTAAAGTCGGTAAGCAGAAACAGCCAGCAAGCAGAAAAGAGCAAATAGCAGACACATCCAACAAACAGGAAAACGCCGATAAGCAGAAATAAAAGACAAACGTCAAGAAAAGAAAAAATAAACAATACTTACATGTGAGAAAGGCATTGAATCAACTGCAGATAAACCTCGTGTGTACAGAGTTAATCCCAGTATGATTTGTGGTGTATCAGTGGTACTGAATCAACCGCAGATAAACCTCGTGTGTACAGTGTTAATCCCAGTATGATTTGTGGTGTATCAGTCCGTACACAGTGTCAGTTATTGTATTGTTAGGTCATATATTGATTAAGTACGATATCACAGATTGATTATCACCTGTCTCACGTGTAATCTTTAGACACACCAATGCTTCAAGTTAAAGATGAATAAAAATTAGATAAAATATGTAACTATTTCACCCATCCGACAAACCGGCAACATCCAGTCTTCAGAATAAATATTGTTTGTTAGAGCACCATACAGTTCTAGTAAGCATTTGATATATAAACATCACATCCGTGCAAGTAGCTTCTAAATACACGTACCAGTTCAGCTTCAGTTCGTCACACGGATACAGTTACATACGAAATGATATAATAAAACATTAAACGGTTACAAACCACAGTTTACACAAGTTCCTTCAGTGGTATCGGTTTAAGAGGAGGAAATTTAAAAATAAGCACCTTTTCCACTTTGAGATATTTAAAGGTTTTTAAACGCGATGAAATATAATATAGAATAAAGGTTTATGAATGTACATTCTCACTTATGTTAAAGATCCAATTTGATTAACGCTTAACTTTACTAAATATTTATACATGGTATAAAGGGGGGTAGTAAGTACAGTTCATTTTCTATTCCAATAGAGGTTGTCTCGCGTCATTTGGCGCCCATTCACATTATGCCGATATGGTATACCTTTAAAGGAAAATCATATGATATCTTTCACTGTTACTAAAGTTCATTTTAAACCTTCTGTTTAAGGTTGTGGTATATACATATATTATATCTACAGTGAGAATAAACAATATGCAGTGTAATATTGGTAAGAAATGTATCACAAAATACATTTATATATACGGGAACTGTAATACTCGGTCCTCAGTTGTAATTATAAATCTAATATATGAGATTTAAACATACAAACTGTAGCCGGGATAAAGAGAGTCTTATTATTTATATAGAGAAGTCTGTCATTATATGAACTTATATAACACTCTTAAGTAATATGAATACACTACCCTTTAATATACTTACGTAAAATATGAGAAAACTTAATTATAATTCCTTATACCTTTACTTTTATTGTTGTTTTAATTTTCATGTAGCCTTAAACTCATACAGATAAGCAGTAATTCCATTTTTCTTGTAGTTTAATTTCTTTGCTGAGGTAAACCTTTTTGAGTTTTTGAAAAAGTTCGTTTTTAAAAAATATATTTTTTTAAAATAACAACCGGAGAAGGAATAATTGTAGAACATGTATTATATTTCAACTTTCCGACCTTGAGTTTGTAGCACTACAAGACATAGGGTTATCTAATGCGCTAAAACTAGTACCAATGTACGGTTTGTAAATGTTAAAACAAATTACGTTATGTTGATAGGGCTCAACAAAATTTTGTTGTCAAGACTTTTTGGACCGTCAGCAAAAGCACTGTACACCATTTTGCCGCTAAACTGTTTGGGCTTAACAAAACCGTGGTATCATATTGTTATTGCAACGCTCCTCTAAAGCTACATGTATTATGAATTAATAAATAATTGATAAATGAGCGATTTTCAATACTCTACACACTCAACAAATATTGATTATTGTGACAAATGACATCCAAGTTGCTCGCATTGCTTGCTCATGATGGAATGTGCTTATTATGTGTATTGAGCAGTTTGTGGTGACAGACTAGATGAATATTTTAAATCAAACTGGAGATGGTAAGCAATGTGGTTTACATTTTAGTTGTAGTTCTGTATGGGACATTTCTTGCTTAATCATTTAACAAACATTTTAACTCTGGGGTTATAACAATATCACCACATCCGGATAAGAAACTACATCTACTGCCCGTCCATAGCTGACAGTTTCATAACCAGTGTAGAGTGTACGCTCCGTATTTTGAAAGTCAAGTTCGGAAGAGAACTTAAAAACTGACGTTCTGTGTCACGGCAGGCGTGGCACGCTAAAGAACCTTCCCTGCACATTGCTTTGAGCGCACTGCAAAGGTAAAAATTTCTGCCACTTACATATATTGACTGTGATATCGTCATTTTTCTCGAAACGTAACTATCGTATATTGTTTCTTTATTTCTTTTGATTTTTGTTTGTGTTGCATTGGTTATTGCCATCTCTGTTTGTATGTATATACAGTTTGAACCTTATCTACTAACACTCTATTTTTATAGACCTCAAAGTTGTTGTAAGCTATACGTGATTTTTCATGCATTTTAATGAATAAAATATAAAGGTACTTAACAAATACAGTTATGGAAATATAGAAATCCTTCATGTGTCCTGTATATAATGTCCTAACGTGGGTATTAATATCTGGACTATGTTAATTAAGTGATAGTTAAAACAACCGCTAAGTCTCAGATTACACAATATTGTCCCCTCGAGTTTAAACCCGTTTTGCACTTTCAAGATTTCATTACTGATCTCAAGGTTTATAGCTAGTAAAATAACTGGGGTTTTTTAAATTGGAAATAGACCCGACAATGCAAGGAAAATTTTGGTACATTAGATTTATAAATAATATATCTGATGACCCAATAGTGTTTTGAAAAATAACATCTGGTGATCGGCTGGTGTTTGACAAATAACATAATAAGATGACATTATGTTAAAAAATCGCCATTCCATCGTAGAAAAAATTCTGCGTTTTCAAAATGCAGTTGCTGTTTTTACAAAGTTAACCCATTATACCGCGGTAGACCAGATTAAGATCTAGAATTCAGATATCTATTGTAGACAGGCCAATTAGCAACTCCATTTGTCACGAATAAGGCGGGAATATGATGTAAAATTGGCAGATTATACTTAAACTGTCAAAACATATTACTAAACTTTCCATTAAAATCGACAACGACTTTTGTCAGGGTATTCACCGTGTGGATCCACTTAACTGTGTCATATACTTGAAGTATATATGTGGTAATTATCACGGGAGCTATATGTGTTTTATTTTCTATTTTCACGAGCATTGGTGAGAAAATAAATCATACATCGAGTGTCACAATAATTACATTCAGTCAAACTGAGTAAGGTGTACGGTTAATCACGTTTTTATTTCTTGAGTGTGCTACAGATCCCAAATATTAAAGTGAGTCCCGCTCAGAACACATGTGGGAAAGTGAATTTTCCTTGCCGTTGGCCTTTATTGGTTCACCTGTTATCAGTATAATGGACTGGGTGAGTAGTACGCTTGTCTGCGGTGTACTGACTCGGTTAGCTAGCACCTTAAAGTCGCCCTGAGTGCGCGCTTATACAAGACAGACTATTTAACACACTTGCACTTCACATGCAAACACGGAATTGTTCATAGATTAATCCATAGAGATTAATAAAATAGTTGTCGTCGCGAATAGCTGAAATATTGCTGATGCGACGTTAAGTAGTATTCAACCAACCAACCAACCAACCAAATATTAGTGTTAGTAGCTACCGTCTGTAAGAATATCGTAGCCGCGAATAGATAAAATAACTGATTAAACTATATTAACAATAATTCACTCACTATTACAACATCGATATCCGTTTTAAATGCGAATACCCCCCCCCCCCCCAAAAAAAAAAAAAAAAAAAAAAAAAAAAAAAAAAAAAAAACATGATCAACATGTCATATACCATTTTTTTAATGTATTTTATGATTAAATTCAAAAAATGGTATATGACAAACAAATACAATGTCAGAACTATTTCAGTAGATGTCCGATAGCTCCATGTTTCTTTCATTCATAATTTTGATTACACACGTTAAATATTCTTCCGGAGCTCCCGGTCCCACTTCCTCGGTGGAGTTCACGCGGTTAACTTTGCCCGTTTTAAAGTTTTTACTTTGCTGTTTAAGAATTGGAATTTGGACATCGATTTGTATTTTGGTTTTTTATTCATTTTTTATTCAACTCGGTTTGATAGTTTCAATTTGGTGACAAATTACTTGCAACCTTGAAGGAGGTATTTAAGAAAAGCCATACACAGTTCATAGAGTTTATAATATATTCATTTGACGCCGAACAAAACGTATAATAGGCATAACGACACAAAGAAGAATATGTTACTACGCAGAAACAGCACAAGATCAACACATATGGTGACAACTGAAAATAATCAACGGACACGGAATACTAGTATGATTAATAAAATGATAGTGTGGTGCCTGGTGGAATGGAAGGCCTAATCACCCCTTTGGTTTCTGTCATACACATACGCTCGCATACAAATAATTAAGAACAGAAAAAGTTCTACTTATACATTATAAACCTCTGTTCCCTGATAATAAAAACTACATATATATATATGTAGATTCAGAAAGACCATACCAAACTACAAAACGAATGTTGAAAGTATCACGTGGAAAGTCATGTGCTTCTTTTGAATGACATGCGTATTATTTTATAATATTAAATCCACTTTTACCATGTACACGTTATACAATATTACATTTTAAATGAAAGAAACATTTAAACAATGTCCTAGTTTTACCATTATATAAACGACGCTGTTAGACAAACAACATCTATGATGAAATATATAAAAAGACACGAAATAACCCAAAAATCAATTAATATTTCTAATACTAGATCGATTAAGACGCGTGCTTTTTAAAACGTTTAATTCAAAACATGTGTTAATCTCGCAGGTAATTGTCACCATTAATCGACTAAAGTATGGCGAAATTGCGGGCACGCAGGGCATATTTCACAATATTGCGACAGTATTCAATAGTCGGTCTTGTTAGACATGCATTAAAAGGTTTTAAGCTTTCAATCATTGTCAAGTAAAGCTATATTTATTCGTGTTAATTTCTATCATTAGGAACCAGAAAATTGAACAATTTAATGAAGCGAAATTCATATCTCTATATGTAATTATGTAAGTGCTTTAATTATTCATGTAACATTGGTTATTGCAATACACTGAACTTTCCAATAGTCACCATATTATCACGAAATCCAAGATGAGACAGTTTAAACCTAGAGTAATTTCAACATTTTGCCGGATATTGTTAGCAGACGTCAAACGTAGAAAACAACAGAAAATTATCCGGTGATGAAAATAATTCCTGATGAAAGGTGTGACAACAGCACAATAGCTTAATGGAAATATTTTTCTTACATCATTAACTGTAGTACAGCATCGACAAAGCATACGTTTTTTCAACTATAAGAATAACATATACTTCATTCCATTATGCTTTATGTAAAATTGAAACATAAAAAATCACCCAGAACTGCATTTAATGCAGGCGATGACTTCAATTTTTCTATTGTCAACTTTCCTTTTTCATGCAGCAATAAACTAGTACATCCTTCTTCTGGTCATGGTATATTTTTACACAGTCAATACGCCATGATAGAGCGTGTTCCAACAACGGGAAATTTATACTCTTACAATGGAGTAAGTTGCTTACAAATTTATTGTTGACACAGAAGTCTATACCTATTACGGCCTATGAAAGTTTTATGGCTGTAATCACAATATTGTTCATAAGTATGATGTCCATGCAAAATTATCCAGGATATATTTGACGTCCCATAGTTCCATGTTGCTTCCATTCTGTGTGTTGATTTTACACGTGTCAGGTGTAGCTAACCAGGACCTTCCGGAACACCCGGTCTCGCTTCCCTGGTGGAAGGTATAATTTTAATTTAATTTACCAGTTTCAAAGATTTTACTTTGCTTTGGGATTGTGATTTGGACATGGATTGGTATTTTTGTTTTTGATGATCCCTGCATCATCGTCTTTGTTTGATGGCAATTTACATGGTACACACATGATTCTGTAATAGTTAGCTGTGGAGATTGATATTATTGTGTAAAAGGATTGCAATAAGTTAATTATCTCCCCTGTTTTTCATATTTGAATCAACTTCTGCAAGTAATTGTACTACTTTACAAAAGTGTTTACAATAACGATCATAGATTTCAAAAATCGTTTTATATACTTAGCAATTTATTTGCAAAAAAAATCTCGATAAAAATAAAATAATTCTTGTTCGTCAAAGACTTCTGCAAAGCAACATCGAGGAATATTTCAACATCAAAAGTAAAGGTAAAGATAGAGACATCAATGTTAAGTGAATTCACCTGAAAGAAATTCACATCTCAAAATTTCCATTGCATGTCATCAATTAAAAATGAGAGATTTTGTCTTTGAAATCAAAACAAAGTTCCGGATATAAGCTATAAAAGTGATTCAGTTAATATTGATAAAAATCGCTTTGTTGATGTTGATTGTTTTCAGCATTTACGAGACAATTGCGATTAAACTGAAGTAAAAAAGTACAATTCACCATAATGTATTCAAATAATCATTATTAAAAACAAATCACTGCCATAGAACATTCTCTCTTGCTTTTGATCAACGTAGTATTCCTATCTATAATTAAAATGCATCATTCTAATTAGTTTAATTCAATTATCTTTGTACTGACTCGAGGCCATAAGTGGAGATACGTCTCGTTAAAATAGCTCCAGGTCTCTAGTTAGATCATGTACAGATATAATTGATGCAAGTTTTTTTTAAATGTGCGTAGGTAGAACACAGAACAGTGGTTATAAACACTACAAGGATGGGTAACAGTATCACAGAAGCACCATGCAATTGTCTAATTATGACCCATCGGAGATTATCCAAATTATTTATCAGTAGGTTCTTCTTGTGTTTTGCTTTTTGTATCTATATCTAATAGGGTTGGTAACAGAACTATTGCAGTAACCTACGCCGGGATCTCATTTTAACCCACCAGTGATTATCCAAAGTCGGTTGTTGGTTGTATAGTGGTGTTTACGTACGTTTTTGTGTTTTGTCTCTATTTTGTTATTTTAATATCTAGTAGGATTGGTAACATAAGTACAGAAGTACCAGCCAATTGTCAATAATGAAGAATTGGTTGTGTTTAGTTTTTGTTTTGTATTTATTTCAATATATCCAATATATTTGGAATAGGCATTATAGTAGCAAACATCATGTGAAATCTAGATGTATATTGAATGGTTTTCAGAGATATTATATCAAAATAAACCTGGTTGTGTTTCTACAACTCAAAAGTCAGAAATTTATTTATTTATTTATTTTTTTATCTTAATATTTTATGGCCTTGAATATATTTAAAGTACTCATATAGTGGTATAAAGAGGAACAAAATACAGGAAGGACAAACAAACAAATAAATAAAAAGCAAATGCTATTTTTTAGCATTTTTCTCACGTCCTGAGTTTTAAATGGATAAATGAAAAATTGAAAAAAAATATTGTAGGAAATTAAAATAACCTATATTTTTGGTATATATGTTGTATTTAAATGGTATTTATATGATAAAAACGAAGAGATAGATATGAATAGACATAAATGATAATTATAATAGAACATTATTAAAGTTGAAGGCCATGTCGTTTGCCATTTTAACTATCTTAAATTTGAATCAGCGAATTAAACCTGTAGGAACAATATTTACAGTTAAAAAATAGAAAGCAACGTTAAATTCTCGTGTGTTCACTTATGGGGGCTCTGATGTTCAGTGTCCTGTTAACGTCACCGATTCATGAGTAAAAAATTGTCTCTGATCATAATATATTTCATTCTTTTACACGTAGCGGGTGAAGTCAACTAAACATGAAATGCTTTCCTTCCGGAGCACCCGACCTCACTTGCCTGGTGGAAGTTCACGTTTTTCTTAAATTATTACATTATTTCACACGTAGCGGATGAAGTTAACCAAACATAAAATGCTTACCTTCTGGAGCACCCGACCTCACCTGTCTGGTGGAAGTTCACGTTTTTCTTAAATTGCCAGTATTTAAAATTTTAACATTGCTTTTTGGATTGTGATTTTAACATGAAATTGGTATGTTAGTATTTGTTATCAAATAGTGCTTTTGAAATCTATGTTGAGAAAAGTACACATAATAATTATTATTATCATTTAGAATTTATAGTTTTATATTTTAATTTTGTCAACACTTTTTATGTGCAGTTCTACAGTTATGTTTGGTAAAATGTCTCAGAAAAAAAGAATGAAAATATTAGTTACGGAATGATTGTGAAAATAGGACCAGGGCCTTGGACGACTGGATCCTCGTCGAGTTATGTGCAGAGGGAGCTAAATCGTACAAAGTCGATCAACTAAGATCATACAACAACATAATAAGAAACAAAACACAAAGAAGACGTGTAAAACAAGTTGGCTCTCTACACAAAATTATAAAATAGAATAACATATATGGTTGTATATTAGCTATTGCCATCAGCAAAAGCAACAAGGAACAATGTTCAGATTAAATATACACTAAAATCATATTGTACGAAAACTGACGACCTGAAACGTTCACAGAGCATAGTGAAATTACGTTTCAAGGGTTGGTGATTCGGTCATTCTATTTATTTTCAACCAAAAGTCACTAACTGTAGACTTTTCAACATCAACTAACTTCATAAGTAGAATGGCCGATGCAAAACTTGAAATAAAAACAGTCAATGTTGTAACTGGGTAAAGTACATCCTTTAGCAGCCAGGGTAGTAATACTCTTAAGGAACTAATGTATCACAAAAAGAAAATAAAACATTTTTGTGAATTTCAACATCTGACAGACAGATTGACTAAAATAATGCACAACGGTCATGTTTTATTTACCAATTAAAGTTGACTTCAGTAACAAACAGCGCGTCAAGAATTTAACAACTATTAAATATCATTCTCATGATGCTATATATAAAATCATGTTTTGGATAGCCATATATTTTGATGAAATAAAATTATGAAGATGTAATAGGATAAAATAAGTGATGTGAATCGTTGTATAAATTAGACTGATCAGAACTTGAATCAAGATTAACCAAACCCTGTCAAATATTAATCAGGCACCTGTTGTGTATGAAAAATACATTGATCCGGGTCTATAAAGCACAC